>OW796103.1:739390-1339390 GCA_941860345.1 Chrysodeixis includens
AGACAGACAGACAGAAAGCTTATACAGGTTAACACGTTTGTTAAGGTAGGGTCAAACTTTACCTTAACGAGAGCCAGTAACAAATATTCGAATGATTAAATATGTACGATGTTTTTGCGGGTTTTTTGGGATTTTGTTTATCGACCGTATTTTTATGTATGTTAATCCATATTTCCGGCAGTTATGGACCGATTTCAGAAATTCTTTTTTGTTGTTGTACTTTAAAGTTGGTACTTTCAGTGTGGTTCCATTTCAATTTACTTTAGATCTGATGACGGGACCCCAGAAAAATCGAGGGTATTCCTTAAATTATATAGGCTCATTTATCGTTCTTCGTTGATATGTTTTATAAAGTATCTTGTGTATTTACGTATAGTGATCACCATTTGAGGTGGCTGTGCTGATGATGGAAGGTACAACTCTTCAAAAGCAATCAGTTACTGAAAAAGGCAAGGACTGTTTTAGTGAATTTTTTTGATGTTTAAAAGGGTATTTGCAACATTTGATCTTATGATCATCAAGTCATGACCTGATGCTGCCGCCTAGATAGTCTGCAGAGAACCTAACTCCTTGACAACTCACAACAGACATAATGTCCGGGCTTATTGAAAAGGGCTTGTTGGCTACCAACAACGCCATCTAGCGGATGAAGGCGGAACTACGAAGTGAACCGAGGCGCTCTTCGCTCAATGAGAGCGGGTGCCACCTGTCGTCAAGATGGACGAAGTTACGCCCGCCAATCGATGCGCACCGGACGAAAGCGCCGGCGCGGGCTTCCCCCGCCACGCCAGTGCTTCGATCATCACACCGTGCAGCGAACATTTGTACATTTTAATTTTAAGTTATTTTCTGTAAAACGTTAAAAAAACTATTTATTCTCAAGAAAAATAAAACCCTTTATTGAAGACGCCTTCTTTCCTGCCTACACTGCCACGAATAGGCTCGACGACTGGATAAATTTTAATGTGCTGTTAGTGACAAAGACTAAGACGAGGCGACTAGTAGGTAGGCAAATCTGAACAGCCGCTCAGCTGACTCGTTTGACACCCAGTAATGTATAAGAGACAACCGATGTTCGCGATGTTCTATAGTATCTATTTCCATTTTTTTTTTTTTACAACACTGCGCATTTGATATTATTATAGTCTTTTTTCACGGCCATTGTGGAGACTCTTCGAGACGAATTGCTCTATTTCATTCTTTAGTGCGCTTCAGACGGTCATTCTTATTACTTTGAAACTCCTCTGCTCAACGCTTTCTCATACGAGATGCGTGTAAGGAAGGCCTCCTCATCATATACCACCTTAGATACTCAAATACTATCTTATGTACCCTTTTCTATTAAACCGCTGACAAGCAAAAAATAAATTATTTTTAAAATAAAAAAGAAACCGCCTTCAAAAAAAAAATACGCTAAGATAAAAAGCAAGCAAGGATGTTTGTTGATCCCTATACCCACTGCACCTCGGTCCGGTCTCGCGGCATCGGCAGGACAGCGCGAGACCAGTGCAAGCCCGGCTCGTCGTGTTCCGAAACTGGAAACCTCGGCTTGCAAGGCCGACGGCGGAGCGGTTACGGTCTTCATCTACAATAGTGGGCGAAGAGGCGGCACGGCAAACTAACGTAACTCCTCACACAGATGTTGACCGGAAAGGGAGGCCAAAACAGAGTGTCATCAGCACTTGCAGTTTGCACGGCCTTTGGAGAGCCTTTTCCTGAACTTGCGTCAGCGCTGGGGGATGCGGATGGTGCCACGCTGCTGGCTGTTGTGGTCGCACCCAGCAGCCATGCATTGTGGGACGGGCCTTCTTCTGTCAGATGGTCATAGCCCAAAGGAGACTGCGGAGCGCGTTCGGGAAACGATCCCGACGCGCTCCAAATACGCCGTTTTCGAGTGGGGTGGCGAAGGGCCGTGTATGAGCGCGCCCTCCCGCCCTAACAAGGGGCCGGACGGCGGCACAGGGTTACTGACAGTGCAATCAAGAGGACTCACGACGCGAGGCCACGATGTTATGAGCGTAGTCCCAATACGAAGCGACGAGGCCGAAGTCCTTTACACGTCGGCCTAAAACGACCAATGCGAAAGAGCAAACCGCTAGCAAAAAAAAAAAGTTAAGGTAAAATTGACGGAAAAGATTAAGGTAAAAGTTTAGGTAAAGGTATCGGTATTTAGTTTAAAGAAAAGGAGTAGGTAAAATTTGAGTTAAAGTTTTAATTAAAGATTTAGATTAAGGTAAGTGAAGGTGATTCGAATAAGAAGTCAGGGTGAATTATGAAATAAATTTATTTTTAAACTTATCTAATATCACAAATTGGTTCGTTCTGGCATTAATTACAAGAATCATTTATACATATAACATGAAAATGTATTTTGTACATAAATATGTCTGTCGAATTTAGTTTGGCACATAATGTTTTTAAAGAAATTTATTAGAGTACCAACAATAACACTTTTCACAGAAGGCGTATGTTCGTTACGTAACACAGTATTTACACGAGTACAGGTACGCGGCGGGTCCTGACGCGTGGCAGCTGCTCGCGCTATAAGGGCTCGGGTGTGGCCAGAACGGCCACAGCCAAAGCCACGTGCGCCGGCGCACGCGCTTCTCCTACCGGGAACGGTGGCAACCCGCGCAGCCCCGCTAGCTGCCGCACCTCTAGCCGGACGCCACCTTCCTCCTCCTGTGACCTTTGCACCCCCTGTTCCAACAGTCTCACCCCGCTCTCGTCTGTTTGAACCTGTCGGTCAGATGATGTCCGCTCTGCCAAACATTGGGAAACGTATAAATAACGTTACACACACTGAAGCATCTAATTGTCTAAAAAGTCGTCTACCGGGTGATACTGACCTGTGTCGTTGAGTGTGGAGAGGTCTGTAGAAGGCGTGAGATCGGGGGCGCGCGGCAAAGGTGCGGTACCGACGAGCGCGGCGCAAACAGCGCCATGCCGGGCTCCGCACGCGGCCCCAGCGCCGCCCACTGAGCGCCAGCGCGGGGGCATTAGGCTTGCGCGCACGTTACGTTCCGGGTGCACAATAATTATGTACAACTGAAATAAGTTTTCATATTTATGACCGGTTACAACTCTTTGCCAGAAGATAAAATAAGTAAATACATTTAGGTAGTCATTTTTGTTTTGACGCCTTTTTTTACCTTGGGTGAAAATAAGCAGATGAGCGTGACGCTGGCACTGAGCGAGATGGTGACGGCCATGCTTGTAACTCGCAGCGGCACGTGACTTGCCGTGCCGAAGTAGAGCGGGACGAACGCCAGCCAGATCACGCACGTTGTGTACATCGTGAAACCTGCACCACACGCGGTCGTAATTTGAGGATCACATACGGGAGTGTGAAGCGCAAGGCAGATACTACTTACCAATGTGTTTACTTTCGTTGAAAGCTTCTGGGATCTTTCGAGTAAGCACAGCGTACACTGTGCATACCACAATAAGCACAATGGGGTAGAAAAAAGCGATTGTGTAAGAGGCATCGATGTAGGAGTCACAGACTAGCATGTTGTCCTCTCGTGTCGGGTAGTGGTGGATGGCGCGGGCGGGTGATATGATCTGCCATACCACTACTATCACCACCTGCAAGGCGTATCCAACACTATTTATGCATCTCTTGAGTAAATAAGCTACGTAATAGTCTAACTTCGAGTTAAGTATACTTTACCTGGATTGACACAAGAACAGAACAAATGAAGAGTTGAGACTTGGGTGATATGAGTGAAGGTCTTCGCGCTGAGTGCTTGCTGGCGTCGAAGATCCGTGCAATCCTGTTAGTCTTCGTGAGGAGAGCGGCGTACACCACGGTGAAACAGAAGCCAGTGCCGAAGCTGTAACATGAGTTGTGTCCTAAATACCTTCCATTTGAAAATAATCGCGTTCTCTTTGAAATGCCCATAGTTTTGATATAAATAGTTGTTTTACAAAAAAAAAATAGTTTTTCATCGTTTGGAATTTATATTTTAAAGCCATACGTTAAGGTTTATATAAGGTTCATACTTTCAGCGGGGCTGAGTACTGATCTAATATGATGATGAAATTCTACAACATTTGTTATAAATGAATAATGAAATACGTTACCGCTGTAATGAGCAAAGAACGTCGGTGGGTCTGAAGACTAGAGCAAACGTGACGAGATAGCACATCATGATCCCAGCCAGTAACACAAAGGAGAGTTCACGCCCACTGGCACGCACTACTGGCGTGTCGCCGCGCAGCCCCCACATCACCAGCACGAACCTGCGCACACGCACCCAGTCAGAGCCACACAGTCATACTGGCGACGAAATTACACTTGCGTCTTACACTTACGTGGTGAGCAGCATGCCGAGCGACGAGAAGGCCATGGCACCGATGGCAGCGGGCGAATCTGGCCGCAGGTATAGCTCAGGCACAGGCGCGCAGATTGTGCGCGACGCGCTCGGTAGCGTGCCCAGTGGGCACTCTTCACACGATGTCTCTTTATCTGGAGACCGGATCTGAGCACAAATATTCAGCACGTATTTTTTCATAAAATATCTTGAAAAAGTAACTGACTGCTGATGAAAGCCAATGTTAATGTAAGGCTGACCTCATACTGCGTGCAGTTGAAGCAGTGCCAGCAGCAGCTCTCCCCCTCCACGTACTGCTTAGCCTGTCCCAGCTCACACTCTGCGCTGCACACTGACTCCGGTGGATGACGCTCATTCCATTTAAACTGTATTTCTAAACAGATGCAGAAGCCCAGAGAGTAAAGAAGTTGCGGAAGTCTTAATATTAGTGTTAGTGTTGGCGTTGTTGCCAGTAAACATAAACTTATGATGAGTACCTACCATCCATATCCAGAACGAGTTCACCGTCAAGGTACCTGCCCACTTTCATCCAGCGGTACACACCAGCCGACACTTGTTTAAAGTGCAGGATGTTGTACCTAGCGGGGCCGTCGCCGTTACTGTCGAAATGAAACTCGTCTCCGCTGAGGCCTGCAATACTTTGTGATTACTCACTTTATAATGGTCTAATACGTCTGGTATTTCTAAAAAGCATGAAAGATACCTGTATCCATATGATTACATTAGAGTGCAAAACGCAATAGCTAATTATTAAATTAAGCTGTTACCTATAAAGCGCACTTGTCGTAGGTAACGCAAAAGAGTAGCGCCGCTAGCGGGACGCATGGCATCGCACAGGCCCGGCTTACCGCCGCACAGCTCTCGGTGCATGTCCCTGCAACACACAGGCGGGAGAGGATCAGCCTTGCTTTGCAGGTAGAGCGTGCGGCGAGCAGTAGGTAGTGTGCGCACCTGATGGCGTGCGCGAACGCGAGCACAGCATCTGTCACAAACTGTAGCTGCGCCTCGAATTCGATGTTGTCGGCAGATAGCTGTTCAGTACCTGAGCACATCCTCTCATATTGCACATTGTATGGTGTGCGCGCACTACCAGGATAGCGACATTTGAACTGATCTTCCCAAAATTCTAAAAAAAGAGGATTTTTTGAGTTTTCTTGAAAAAACAACATTAACGTTGATGATTAAAAAAAAGTAGATGTTACTAATTAGGATAAAAATAAATTACCGACAAACCAGGGATTTCTAGGGTTGTTTTCGACGGTGAGGTTGAGAAAATACTCTCGAAAGCCAAGCACTTGGTTAGCCTGCGGTTGTACGCTGATAGTGCCTTCGACCGCGGCTTCGTTTCCTTCAGAGACGAGTGCACGCGCGCTCCACCCGTCGGAGCCGACCCAGCCGAAGGCATCGGTGGCGCGCAGGCGGCCCACAGCTGCCATCACGCCTGCCACCTCCTGGTCCGAGCCGAAAACTATCACCCCTGCAGCCAGACAGTCAATCAAATAGCGTCATAGTTAGAAAACATATCAAGTGCGTGTATGTGTGTTTCACCTCGAGCACGGGGCCTGGACAGCAGCCTTGCCACGATCGCGTCGTATGCGTGTTCGTCTGCTTCACCAGAGTCCTTTACTAGCCGCTCTTTCACGGCAATACATATGTCGTTTCGGGCAAGCAGCGTTTCTAGCTCTTCAAAAGCCTGAAGTCAAATATTTGCAAGGTTGAGCAATTTCTAAATTGTAGTATTTATCTTCGTGACTAATGAAAATATTGTACATACTTTAATACCATAATTAGACTCTTCGTATATAATGGAAACGTAACGCCAGCCAAGCTTTTTAACGATCTCTACCATGGCGCGCACTTGGTGCAGGTCAGAAGGGATCGTGCGCGTGAAGTACTCGAAGCGCGCCTTATTTGACAGCTCCGGAGACGTCGAGAAGAACGACACCTACGGGAGAGAACAGTGTTGTAAAAAGAGTGATATAAGCGTAGCGTACATATATATGCTCACGAGCCCTACCTGCGGAATCTTGAACAGGCGCAGCAGGTTGGCGACCTGCACGGAGGTGACGCTGGACGCAGCACCCACCACACCTGATATCACCTTCCTCACCGCCGTCGCATTGCAAGCGTATTCCGCGTCATCGATGTTGCTTATGGACCCTGCAACATCCATGACCAAATGAAATCAATAAAATAATTATTAAAAAACAAAGGCCCGACTGCAAAAAACAACCAGTAACTAAAAAGGGAAAAACAAACTATTATTTAGCGTGAAGAATATACAGTACATCATACCTACATTTATAATTTATACGTTAAAAATTAATGCAGGCGGCACAAACAAATTACAATAGTACAATCTAAATCTAGCATTAGTCGAACATTAATTAAACCGTTTTGTAGAAATCTTAGTACTGTCAATATTTGAGTAATTTGTTTGTCCCGCTTAACCTTAATAAACCTCAAAACGCAATAAGAAAACTTATTTTTTTTATGATTCCACCAGTGAAGCCCTGCACTTTTTAGTTTTTAAATTTAACTTTTTTTTGTAACTCACTTTCTAGTACACGAAACTTTTGCTAAAACCAGTCTCAGATTCCTATTGTGGGGATCCAAAAACTTTTAGTTGTAAGTGAACCAAACCTTAAGGTACCATTAAATACTTTTCCGGAATACAAGGAAAATAAAAATTGATCGCAACGCTTGATTTTTTGCTTCGGTGCTCCAGATTTAGTATCTAGGTTTTCCCTCTATGGTTTTTTTGCCGTTTGACAGTGGTATTTTGGAATAACAAGAACTTACATTTATAACTTTGAAAGAGTCGCAATGGTATTCGCCTGTATGGGATTTGGATCTGCAAGCTTGTGCATATAATTCGGTTGATCGAAACATAGGGTCACCACGATGTGGTGCAGGTAATAGATTGTAACCTTTGATAAAGTCGAGCGCCATCTCCAGGCCGTAGGTGTCGTTGTCGCAGTCGTCGAGCACGTGCGCGCCGAGGCGCACGGCCGGCGGCGCCAGGCCGAGGCGCGCGGCCGCGTCCAGCGCGAACAGCATCGCCTCCAGCGCCTGCACGCCGCCCTGCGCCATCACCGGCCCGCACGTCGCTCCCTCCGACCGGCTGTGCACCTGCAGCCACGCTAAGCTTTATTATGAAATCTCATTAAAAAATATTTCACAGACATTTAACTCATAATTTAGAATCCATATTAATACCATAAACAGGAAAGATTTGATTGGTTGTTTGAATTAAATAGGCTTCGTAACTACTCGACGGATTAAAACAAATCTTTCACTATTAGTACCTATCACTACAAAAATATATTTTCACTTAAAATTGAACTTTTTCCAATAATATCTATAATGTAACCCAAGGTGTAGAAAAAAAATACCTTGACAAATCTTTACATCGCGTGCGTCGCGAATACTATAATTGATAATAAAATAAAATTATGCTTTACAACTTTCCAGAATCGTGAAGACGTGGCAGCACAAATCTAACTGTTATGGTTTACTGTTAAAGTTAATTGGATCTGATATTCATATCGTCAGTATGTCTTGACTTGACGTTGCCCACGACTACATCTACGTGCAAGACCGTTGTCGCAGTTGGATTAATAATATTATAAAGTCCTTCCGTGTGGTTCGAGCTTGCTGATAACAAAATTTCGTTAAAATCGATTTTTGGAAGCGTTACAGACAATATGCATCGCAGTTTCATCTGCGTTTTATGGAAATATTCCCACAGTAAATGGAACTATAGTAGAATGTCACGGGAATAATAAGAGAACGTAAAAGCCGTGGGTCCTGTATTAATAATTAAAAAAGTAATTTTGTTCACAAATAAACTCTTTCGATTAATAACGTATTTATTTAGACAAATTATAGTCTTTACAAATAATACATTAAATTTGAACAAATTTGGTTATTATAAAAAATGGTGGACTCACTACAACCATTTTTTAACCAATTTTAACCAAATCAATACAGGACCCACGGTTTTTACGTTCTCTTATTATTCCCGTGACATTCTACTATAATAGTTCCATTTACTGTGGGAGGTTTTCCATAAAACGCAGATGAAACCGACCATATAAGTATTTCTTAAGATTGACTAATCTTAAGAGATAGTTATATATATGGTCGAGAATTTTCTTTTCAATACTTTTACAAGTAGCGCGTTCAAACAAACAAACTCTTCAACTTACAATACCAGTATATAATATTACCTATCTCCAGGCTCTCGTGATGGATATATAATTTTACTCATTGGTGTAAAACATCGAAACCACGATTTTTTTTGGGTGTACACTAAAATCAGTATAGTAATGTTTTGTCAAATCTTGTTATTAATATTCTTGTGATTGATTGTATATCGTGTGGGCAATCAATCACGGCTATGAAAAGCTTCATAACTATATGACATAATGCCCTTTGTGAAATACTAAGTGAGTGATTATAGCCAGCAAGCTAGCCGGCAGTAGTGAGTGTGTGTGTGTGGACTCACCATCATGAGGCCGCCCAGGATGATGTCTCCCTCGACGACGGCAGCGTGCTTCACGGGCCACACAGTCTCGTTCTCAGATACTTTTTTCTTTGGAATAAGTCTTGTTTCACGACGGTTACCAGTAAGTGCATTGGTTGATGTTGTCAAACTTTTTGATTTTCGGGACGGCTTTGCTTTGATTTTAAGTTTTGCAGTAGCTGATGAAGTTTCCGGAGCTATTACAGTAAAACTTTCAGTAGGGATTAAAAGTGCCGGAATTGTAAAACTATTGAGCAAAGTTGCGGGAGTTTCGGAGACCGTGGTAGTGTCAGCAGTGGGTGCGACGTGAGCGACACCGGTGGCGCGCTGGGTAGCGCGCTCTGCCTGGAACAGCCGCTCGCTGTGTATGGAGGACGCGCTCGGTCTCTGATCGGCGTCCTGTTTGCTTTTATATTTTCTTTTTTTAAACATTTTAGAAATGTCAAAAGTGCCAATTAGTGAGTGTGATTCTCTCCTATATCTATGGAACTTTTTTGGTGTCAGATTTTCTAGAAAAACCAGAAGGTCGCTAGGGTTTGTCGTGTGTGGTCCATTTCCAAAAATCGCCGTGAGATTGAAAAGTCCATACTCATAATCAAATGCCAGATTTGGATAAAGTGAAATAGGAAATCTGTGATTATGCTGTATCGCGTACATGAGATGTTGCACCTCAGCCAGCAGCTGCGAGCGGTTGGCGGGCGCGGGGCCGGCGGGGCCGGTGCGCGCTCGCTGCGGCGCCGCCAGCAGCAGCAGCGCCAGCGCCACGCAGCGCAGCATGGCACCGTGCAGACCCAGACACGTCAACTCTCACATCGGCGGCAGTCAGTGGACACGCGCCTCATTTTACTCACATGCATGGCGATCACAACACACCACGTATCCATAAAAGCGCAAAATAACTTTTTCGTTTTATCGATATTCGTTTTGAAAAATGCATTTTCTGTTTAGTAACAGCGATACGGGGAGTCTAGTTTGATTAACAATTACGTTTATTTCTATAAATAGGTTTGTTTCTGTTACTTTTCATCTTATTCACATTTCTTAATATAATTGCAATGAGTAAAAAAGCTTTTAAATAGTGATTCCAAGTGGTGCAAGTAGTAAAACGTAAGTTATGCAGCGGCAGTTGTGCGCGTCGCGAGGTATTTACAAAACTAAAGTGAGACTCGATGTCCGCGGGTCGCGGTGCGCGCGGCGGCCGATACGTGCGGTCGGCGCGGAGTGTGGCCGCGGAGTGCCGCGCGCCGCCGCTGTCGCGCTCTCGCGGCGGCGGCGGTGGCAGCGGCACCCAACTCTACCACATCACAGTGCCCGATTAAAACTTCTTTCACTTGGACTTAACTTATTAATAAAAATACAGCTCTTATAATAATTCTAACGCTAGTTAACTGGCGTTCAAAAGGAAATGTCGCAGTTAAAAATGCTAGTTTATGGAAAATAAACGTAACTAACACTTTGTGTAATTATGTCAATGGAGGAGTAAAAATTATGTATTATAACCTGAGGGTAATTTTCATATTTTATTTTTAGCGCCCCCGTAAGATTAGACAGTTGGACGCCAAACTCTTGTGTAATATCATATTGAAAACGTCATGGTTGATGTTGTAGCACTTTTCTAGCTCGTGCGTAGCTTGTACGTAGCTCGTTCGTAGCCCATGCGTAGCATTTTGTTGATGTTCTTACTGTTAGCAAATAACGCGAAATACGTAGTAACTTGTAGATTTAATTAAAGTGCCGAACGATTGCTGGGATTGGACTTGACTGCACGAATAGCCGGGTGGTTTGGGTCACACCAACTACCATTGCATGGCGACTTCTGGGTTCGATCCCCGAGGAAATGTATTTAGTGTGAGTGGCCTGGAGTGCGACTGGAGTAATAAATAAATTTTACCAAAAAATAAAAACCTACTTCGAAAATAGCGGCATTAAGAACTTGGATCAAATTGAAATGATAAAATGTGAAGAGAATCGGTGAATATACATAAAAATATAAAAGATGACGAGGAATTGAGAACCTCCTCCTTTTTGAAGTCGGTTGTAAAGTACAATCACATAAATTATTGGTCTAAGACAAATATGTGTCGTGAATAGAAATATGTAAAACATAGGTCTACTTTTGAGAGCTCCTTAGCTACATTAACTGCATTACCAGTTAATGTAGCTTAAGAAGATAAAATGAACGGTAATATGAAAAACATCTTATTTAGCTACCAGGAACTGGATTTCCAGTTAATGTAGAGTTAGTACTCTACATTAAGCTTGAAGACGTCTAAAAAAGTCGTAAACGGTGTAAACTGGTGTAAACGGTGACTCTTTTCAACCGTTTTACATTGCAATCGAAAATCACGTATTGAAGGTTACAATAGTAACGCAACGTTACAATAGTAAGAAATGTTTTATTCCACAAGGCACGATAGAGCAGGCACAGCTAGAACACTTTTACGGTCAATGAATGCAATTATGTTTTCGCAAAAAAATGTTTAAACCCAACCTTATGAAAATTCATGCTAAAGCTAATACTGGATTTACATAACACTTCCATTACTAAGTAATCCTTGCGGAGACCGCCGGGTGCGTGCGTGGGGGGGGGGGGGGGGGCGCACCGGAGGCAGCGGCGGGGGCGGGGAGGGGGGGGCTTTGTTGCCGCGCTCATTCATATACTCGAATTTTGTATACTGGTTTAAGTAGGGCCAAAAAAAAACTATTTTTTAAAGATTAAATATGTGGAATCAATTTAGAAGGATGCGATGACTAAGTACTTATTAGATTTGGTATAAGATTAATTCTACTTCATACACGTACTCGTACATTAACTGATGATGGAGGTGACTGCAGGTTTAGATTCTGTCTCGCTTGTCATTATTAATATAAAACTACTTGTTGAGCTATAACATAATTAGCCTCACCTGGTTACTTTCACATGCGTTTTATTTTTTCAATTCTTTGCTACGGGTATTATTCGAGGTCCAATGCGTTAAAATGTAGTATAAAAGCGTCGAATATCTTGAATTGACAATATACATTGGAATGTGTTTGAAGCTATGTGCTTGGTTCTCGCCAGGGGTTATCTTGCAGTAACACAAGGTGGGCGCACTCCGGGCTCCAGGTGGCCCAATTAACTTTCTCTTTTAGGATTTATGGTATAGAGGTATGTTGAGGATGATATCTCTGTGTCTAATATTTTGTTAGTGTTGTTATTTTTTTCACGTGTGGATCTTGCTGGTGTAATTTTGATATTTGCGTAACTACAAATCATCATCATCCCAATTATTATTTGGGGCCGGCGCAGCATTACTTCTTGTGCGGCACGTTCCTATCTGACGTCATCTCACAAGTAACATTCTTTGCAGCCATACCATCTTTCACACAATCCATTCCTCGTTTTTTTTGGTCGCCTTCTTCCGCTATATCCATCCCCATTCATGTCCAACACCTTCCTTACAACGTGATCTTCTTTTCTCCGCATGACATGCCTATACCATAACGGTAACTACAAACAATAATAAAAAACAAATCAAAGCCCCTACAAAAGGTTTTGAGTGATCATCCCTACTTTGTTAAGCATACCTTGTAGATAGATAACTGCACCGAATTTTATATAACATAATATGTAAACAGATTACTTAAAAATTGCTCTCAAATACATATTATTTTTAAATTTTAAGTTAACAGAAACGTAGCTTTTAATATCTAAACACCAAATATATACTTAACCGAAATCGATCAAAGTGTAATTTACAAAAATATTTTCAGAACTAATAGAACGTCTAGACGTTAGTCTTGTTGTTGAACACGAACAAGCTTGCGGCGCAGGCACGGCCGGCGTATCGCTGCGCGCCGTCCTGCCGCGCGCCAGTCCCGCTCGTCCCGCTTCGCGCTCGGAGCGCGGGCGCGCAACTTAGCGTTTCCCGTCGCGTCGCTAGATTACTTTGCTGTTTTGTATACTTAATGGCCGAGGTTAATTTGAAAGATTGCGACGACGGAATACAAGATTATACCATTAGTGCGCTGGAGCTATCCGAAACACTTACACAAAGCTACATTGCTTTGTAGATAAACAATATTATACTTATATATTTCAATTACTGCAAAGGCAAAGCATGAAACTATAATAAACAAGAATATCAACATTTAAAACTTTTGTTTTAAATGTTGATATTCTTAGTAAATATGCTATTTTACAAAGTGTCAAGAAATTTGTCGTCATTCCGTTAATGGCGGGAAACGAGCCCAAAATTTGGTTTTAGTAATTAATTAGGTTAAACTATTTGGTTGCTTAAGAATATAAATGAAACAGGACACGTCGAGTAAGTAGTATTTCTTGATATTAAGTATTATGTCGATTGATATTAACTATCTCAGGCGGCAGCAGTTGCGGGTCGTCGGTGTGGTCGTGGAGCGGCGCGCGACACTTGAAGTCGCGCGTGGCCACGGCGCGCACGAGCACGGCGGCGCGGCACCAGCCCCCGGCCCCCGCGTCCTCTGCGCCCCCCACGCCCTTCGCGCCCTCCGCACCCCCCGCGCCCTCCGCGCCCTCCGCGCCCCCCGCGCCCTCCGCGTCCTCCGCGCCCCCCGCGACCTCCGCGTCCTCCGCGCCGCACGCCGCGCCCGCGCCCGCGCCGCAGCACACCCACACCCGCGCGCAGCCCTCCGCCGGCGCGCTGCGCCATCTGCGGCACACACACGCACTTGCATGTAGCACGTTGCGCAACCAAAACACAATTTGTACTCTTTTCAATAATATAATACATGTATTACATGGCCGTGTACTGCAGGTAGACGCGCTTGCTACAGCCAGGCGCGATGCGTAGGAAATGCGGCCACACCAGGAACTCGGGCTCGCCCACCCACGCAGTCGCCACGTCTAGTGTCACCGTACCTGCCAAACTTGCACTTGTTACCATCATGCTTTACTAACTACTACTGATTTATGAGATACCAGAGACTCAAAATCAATTATTATCGCTTATAGTTAATTCAATCTGAAGACTGCTGCTGAAAAATAACTTTAGGGACTTGGCAATTTTAAAGGCCGTCCTTTTCGTAAAGTATAGTATTTATAAAAAACCCTCAGTGTCAGTTTTTTAATGTAAAATACCTACATAAAAATATGATCACTAAACTATTAAGAGTTTTTTATTTATAATCCTCAATCAATACTAAGACTCACGGCTAGTGTGCTTGACGCTGAAGTAGGTCTTACGCGAGTCGCCGTCCGCGACAAAGCCGAAGTCGAACGTAGCGGGCTCCACCAGCAGCGCCGGGTACTCCATGTCCAGCACGAGCGGCACGCTCTGACACGCACAATGCACATTCACGTCATTTATTGTTTACTATATGAAAAGTTAAGTTTCGATGCGCAAAATTCAAGCGCTATAAGTTTGGTTATTGATTAGACATGAGTGAACTTGAAAGAGAATCTAGAGTGGACATTTCAACCGCGATATCTAATTGAAATGTTACCGCCAGTATATTATCCTCGTCGTAGAAGCTCAGCGGTGTGGTGGTGACGCGGCGCAGCGGGTACTGCGGCGCCTGGCAGGGGCCGACCGCCGCCGCTGCAACCTTCGGCCAGGCCTTCGCCGTCGACACCTGCACCTCCACGCACATCTGCGCCAAAAGCCTCCCTCAACACAAACATGCGGTCCGAGTGAAAGAAAAGAAAGAAAGAAAGAAAGAAAATACGTTTATTCACGCACGCGTGTGACACAGCCTTACAAACAATAAACAAAAATAATATTAAAAAGAATATAACAGACGTTAGAAATAACACAAGAAAAGACGAATTACATAAAAAACAGTAGTAGGAAATATGTGTCACACCCCACGTGAAACGGCCCTTGCTCAGCATAATGCTGAAGACCCTGTACAGGACAAAAGCCTCAGCGCTGATTTTCAGCGAGAGCCGAAGGTAACGCGATGACGTCTGCTGGGGCAAGAATTAAATAAGGTGTAAAAAAAATAAAATAAGCTAAACAGATATCATAATAGAAAAAAAAAAAAAATACATACAGACTAAAATCGACTAAATAGATAAATATACCTTGACAACACTCGGGAGGCCTCTCGCGCAGATTTGGTTCATTCCATGCCAAATATGTGAGTGTCAACGTCAAAATGTCATGCAATAAACCAAAAACATGGCGGCGCTTATCCCAAGTATTACGTAATACGCAAGAATTATGTAATGTGTGCGATGTTTGTGTTGATTGTGATGTTTTGTAATACTGCAATTTTGTGGAAAGTGTTTGTTGGAAAGAAATGGTGTAGGTGTATATGTATGACATGAGAACTCTGCAGGTCGGTGTGATTTCCGTGGGCCATACCCCAGGTGAGTAAATGAAATGGAAATAAATACTTAGATGCGACCTCTAGGCTAGCGAAATAGTGAGATAGCTTATATTAGTGTATTTAAGTTAAAAAATTGTATTACATAAAATTGGATTAGTGCATATCGAATGTCAAATATTAATAATATAATAATTTAGTGAGTAATTATTAAATAATTGTCTCTAAACAGGTCCGAGCATCACTGCCATGCAGAGATAACATGGATAGTGGTTTGAAGTCAAGCTGCCAACATTGACAGCAATCAGGAGGCACCAGGGACGCGCCAACAGCACTGCGGAGGATCGAAGCCAAGGATTGTGGACCGAGATCATGAGGTAAATAAACATATTTTTATGACAGTTGTGCATGAAGTAGATGTTTTTTTAGGTGCACTTTAAATGTCTTGATTGTTTTTAGGCCCCTCAATGGTGGTGGAAGATCGTTCCAGCAGTGCGTGGCAGCAAACCTGAAGCTTCCCCTGAAAGCCGTGGTTTTGTGTGGAGGTGCCTTAAGCGGGTCGACATTGGAGCGAAGACCACACGTGTATTGTGAGTGGGTGTCAGCCTGCCAGCCCGGGCCCGCACGTTACCTCGACACAGCTCCGCGGCTCCAGGTGCAGCGGGAAGTGGCGGTCGCGCAGCGTGAGGCGCTCGTGGCACCAGCAGAAAGCGCCGCACTCCGCGCCGCCTGTGCTCCTGTGCACCGCTCGCGAGCCGACCGCACCTTCTTGCGCTGCTTTGACCGCTTCTTTGCCCACGAGTTCGTTGACAACGCACCACGGCTCCGACGTCTCCACGCCCAAGTTCAGAGGACCGTTACCGACATTTAGCACGTGAAACCGTTTACGGATCCTGTAAACCAACCTTAATTTAGGCATGTCTAGTCTTCGACAGGTAACTCCAAAGAAATAAAGCTACGCAATATGTGTAGGTCGAAACACGTAACCTGAGAATGTCACCGTAGGGTAAGTCGAGCGCGCACAGCTTGACGCACTGCTCACGGCACGACAACTTGAGTCGGCCGCGGCGCTCTGTCTGCTGCAAGCGCACCACCTGCGGCAGCGGCTCGGGCCGATGCCAGCCATATCTACAAAGCACACTCAAACAAAAGTAGGATGTGTATTCATTTTTAAATAAACTTCGATATTTAGTAAAAGTAACAAAAAAAAAAACAATTTTAATTAAAACACATTTAAAGCTGAGCATTCCTGGCTGAAATGCAGCCTTATCTACCACTGCATCTACATCACGTGTTACAGTTACACAGCTCTAATAATTGATTCTGTCAAAATTAGATGTAAACATATCATTTTATTCTTTGGTAGAGAAGATTTATTTATATAGGATGTATGTAATACTTGCCCGTGTGCATTAAGCGGCACCATCCGCAGCAGCAGGCTGGCGTCGGGCGCCGGCTGCTCGTGCGGCGGCGGCTGCAGCGTGACGCGCCACTCCGCGCCCTCGCCCGGCGCCAGCGTGCGCTCCTCCGGCGTGACCACGTAGTGCTCGTCGTCCTGCGGCCCGTAGTCGGGCGCCAAGTACACCTCAACACCAACGTCCATCTCCACCTCGATAGTCGACGCCTCCGACTGCTCGTCCATCAGGTGGTCCGCTTCACAACACATTACATGCCTCTTGGCACCACTAGGTTCGGTCTCACAAACTAAGGACGTCTTTAGATCAATGACGAGGAGGAAACCCTTTTAGAAATTGCAATACAACTAGCAGCTTCCTCTTTTCACTAATTTGTGGACGCCCTTAGTCCCAACTCGACTTAGTGATCGCAACACGACTTACAGTCGAAGGCGGTGAGACAGGGGCACGAGCGCGGCAGGACGTCGTACGTGCGCAGGTACAGCCGAAACGGTAGCATGTCTTGTGGGTACTCTGTAGGGATGGAGCAGCTTGTTTATCTTTAAAAAGTAATGAAATCTAGATAAAGTCGTGCCGTATACGACTGGCCGTTGAAATTTTTTTATACGATAGTGGGTACAAGTTACCGGCCAAGTCACACAACGTTTAGTTGACTGGATGATTTCTGGGTTCTTGTTTTTATTCAGAGGTTCTTCAATAGGGGCCAGAGAATGCGGCAAAACGGTTCTTGTAAAGAATGGTACGGCAGTGTTTGCTTCGCGTTTAACTTCAGATGGTCGTCGATGCATTGAATATACGTTCGGGCTGAGTATTTGCTTGCCAAAGCAAGGCAACAAAGTGATTCGCGGCGCGTCATCGACAAAAGTGCATATCGAGCAGAACACGGCAAGCGCGCCATTTTCCGCTCCTTGAAGCGTGTAATAATTTCCGATGGGTTTCATTAACACAACTATTATATTATGTGTTACCAATTTAATAGCTGGTCTGGGCTTCAGTTTGGATTAATAGTAGTGTTTTTGAACACGGCTATTTTTCTATCGTTAAGAAAATGATAATTTATTACTGTAAAGAAACATACAATTCTATTAATTAGGCCGCCTATTATGCTGCCACGATATGCAGCATATAGACAACACCAGAAAGAAAAGCTAGAGGTTTAGACAGCTGCTGCACCGATTTCACAATTGCAGGTCACCACTGCGATCGGGTTTCCCCGTTATTATGCCGTTTTGCATTCCATATGTTCCATTCCATAGAAACAATATTCTTTCACCAGGTGCAAAGATCAAAGCGTTCACACCAATCCTAAGTACACCCAGACATATACCAAAGTTTAGGAAACACAATATTTTTCCCACGCGAGGACACACTCGTGGCTCAGTGACCTTTAAAACTATCCCTGCAGACATAAAATAAACTCTTTCACCCTCGAGTATATAGATCTAGCAACTTGTTTTTAGCCATCCAGTTAAGGTAAGAAAGAGCTGGGAGTCCTTATAGAGAGTAGCGTTTGGGGCATTCAGGTTCCGCTGTGTCGCCACTCACAAACAGCTCGCCACAAGCTGCTCTGCTGTTGTATGTTCTTATGTAGGCCTTCAGATACATTTTTTGTTTATACCTGAAGGTTTAAAATTCAAGCTAATGTGACTTCAGGTCCTGCGATATCCCCATGATATGGTAGCGACTCGCCCGAAGGATAATGGGAAGGGAGATGGCGCTGACGCCCACGTAAACATAGTCTCCGTAGAAATATTTCATTTAAAAATCGTATTTAAGTAATTAAGTGTTAAAACCAGTGTAGTTAATAAAATAAGCTACAATAACTGTGTGAAAACGTTTGCAAGTGTTTAAATACGTGTATCTAAAAGTTATGAGCCAAAGAAATAAAAGTGCTTACGAGTAACATTTCCGATACAAATATCAAGTGAAATTATCATAAACTATTCAAAGAAACCTTAAAAACAGTGATACAGTGACGAATAAACATTAAACGTTTGAAATTACTTCAAAAACAAAACAATATAAGTGATCCTAACAAATTCAAAACTTGTTTACAATTTTTGAAATGCAAAACCGTTTTTTCTAAAACAACCGTCATTGTTTGAAAAATAAATAAAACTTAGATACCAAAGACTAATTTAAACAACATTTATTAAGTAAAAGTGGTCGAGTGGAAACTGCTGTTGCTTTTTACTTCACCTATTTATCATCGATGGTCTTACGTTCGAAACCAAGTGGAGACAAGATACTTTTCGAATTATAATATAATTTCTAATAATATTTGTAAAGATTTAAAAAGATTGTAAGAATGAATTTCTTTGAAAATATTACATTTCGAACTTCTAAAACAAGGTCAATGAACCATTCACAAACCGATGATTATGATGATATAAGTGGGACAACACTAGATGGCGCCACCAACACGCCTAAGGAGTTTAATGAAGATATTATAATATCAGATGATGAAAATGAGCTTATATGTCAACTTAAAATTCAAATAGAAGAACTAAAGGCTAAATTAACGACTGCTCAAGAAGAAATCGAATATTTACGCTTCGAAAACAAAGACCTTCGCAACTCATTGGTAAAGAATAACACTTGCGCAAATGAAAACAAAAACTGCGATAAGCCACTCACACCGTGCGTACCCCTATCTCTATCACCGCCATCGACAGAATTAAAAGCTGATGAGAATACCTTCAAAGAGCCGTCTAACCCAGACACAGAGGGCGCCACTGTTACCCAAGTCAAGCCTGAAGTAACAACTCCCTGTCGCGCTATATTAGATAGTGGAAAATGTTTGAAAAAAGTTTGTATAATTAGTGATAATAAAACAAATAATATTTTAGAAACTGCTGAAAACACTTTTAAAAATGCTAAAATAATTCATTATTGCATGCCGAATGCAGGCATATTAAATCTCCTTGCTAAATTGGAATTAAAACTAATAAACTATACTCTAAACGATTATTGTATAATCCTAATGGGTGAAAAAGACTTTCAAGTCTCTACTAACTATGAAAAATTGGTTAACAACATTAAGAGTATACTTGAAAAAATAACACATACCAATATCATTTTATGCTGTCCTAATTTTAAACTGAATAACAACGTAATTTTATTTAACAAGAGAATAGAAGCTTTTAACCGTCTTTTATATTTAAGTAATCAGAGATATGAGTATGCGTTCACATTTGACAGTAATAAAAACCTAAAATATACATATGCTATGTTTACTAAATATACAGGCAAAGTTAACAATTTTGCAATATATAAGATCTTCACAAAATTACAAAAATGTATATGCTACTTAGACGTATGTTACGAAAACTGTAAAGTTACAATAATAAAACACAAAGAAAACAAAATAAAAACGAATGAATGTAAACCAGGGACAATTCCTTACTACTTTAAAAAACTTAATAGTAAACAAAACTCTTTTATAAATTCTAATTGTCCACAGACCAATACTCTACAAGCTGATAACTTAACTTCTAATCAAAATCAGCTTTTTCGCGTATAATCATCTTACAATTTTACACCAAAATATAAACGGTCTGATATCTAAATCAGATCTTCTCACATTGACTCTGGATAATGAGCAAAAATCTATAGATGTATTATGTATTACAGAACATAACATGATTTTAAACGATATAGATATGTTGAACATTCGTGGTTATAAACTTGCGTCTTGTTTCTGCAGGAAAAGACGACGCGGTGGGTCTTGTATTATCGTTAAAAGATCGCTCGAGTATGTTGCAATACATGATGTTACTAAGTGTTCGATAGAAAACATCATAGAGTGTTCTTGCATTGAGTTAGTAGAACATAACATTTTTATAATTTGCATCTATAGACCCCCGAGATCGAATTCAGAAGACATAAATAAGTTCTTCACAGTTATAAATTCAATCTTAAGTAGATTTTGTTACAAAAAAAAGAAAGTAATTATATGCGGTGACTTTAACATTAATATACTCACAAAAACATTTGAAACAATTACTTTTACAAATATTCTAGATAGCTATAATTTAAAATTAGGTATTAATGAACCCACGCGGCTATCGAGTAAGACTTGTATTGATAACGTAATTTATAACATCAAAGGATGTACAGCAAAAGTGACTGAGCTCGCATTATCAGACCACACAGCTCAGTTAGTCACCTGCCCAGTCCATAACAGATTCTTGCTTAAAACATGGAGTGTAGAAAATCGAGACTACTCTAAAGAAAACATAAAAAAATTTAAAGACTGCATACACTCCCTTAAATTTACAAGTGTATTTGAGAGTACTGATCCTAACCTAGCATTTGATGAATTTTATGACCTATTTTGCTTGTTTTATAATCTTTGTTTCCCTACGATAACAAAGAAAATATCGGCTAAGTCGCGTCCGCAATGGATAACAAAGGGTCTTAAAGTATGTTGCAAACGTAAACGACAGCTACTGTGGGAATACAGAAAAACACCTACTGAATTAAATAGGACAAATTTCAAATCTTTATCATCACGATTAAATCGTGTTATTAAACTCACGCAAAAGTCACGTAATGATGATTACATTAAGTCTGCACATAATAAATCGCAAGCAACATGGAAGATAATTAATGCTAATAAACTCAACATACCAAAGGATCAAATAAAACAAATAATTTTCAATGGCAATACGATAAGTGATCCAGAAGAAATTGCGAATCATTTTAATAATTTCTTTATCGACCAAACTTCGGGTTCCGTTACAAATTACACTAAATGTTCCATCCCACCCAAAACAAATTCTATTTTTGTACATCCTACTATACCTGAAGACATTAATAGAATAATTAAAAACTTAAAAAACACTAACAGCACTGGTTATGATTATATATCAACAAAGATTCTCAAACTTGTATCTATAAAAGTATCACACATTCTTAGTCATGTAATTAATTTAAGTATTTTAAATGGAGTTTTCCCAAACAAACTAAAATTAACTTTAATAAAACCTTTATTCAAGAAAAACGATAGAAATGATATGAGTTGTTATCGTCCAATAGCTCTTGTACCAATTATATCAAAGATATTCGAAAAAGTGATACATGACAGTGTTTATAATTATTTTGAATCAAATAATCTTTTTTGTAATGAGCAAGTTGGGTTCCGAAAAAACAAATCAATAGATATAGCCGTATACAATTTTCTCCATACAATATTAACCCAAATGGATAAGGGTAGGCAATCTTGTGCACTGTTCATGGACCTAACAAAGGCTTTCGATTACGTTAGTCATAAAATTTTGCTGGATAAGTTGTACGCCTATGGGATAAGAGGAAATATTTACGAACTAATTAAATCTTACTTAGATAATAGAACTCAAATCACCCAGGTCTCTAGAATATGTCCTTCTATAAAAAAACTTATACACTACTCTTCAGCATGTAGAATCGTTAGCTCTGGAGTTCCACAAGGAAGTGTACTGGGTCCACTTCTATTCATTATATATATAAATGATCTTCCCAAGATAACAAACCACAACACCGTTTTATTTGCTGACGATAGTACAGTACTATTTACAGGTGACAATAGACTTTATATGGAATCAGAAATAAACTTGACCCTTAGCAATATTATAAACTGGCTAAAAATAAATAATTTAAATATTAATCTTAGCAAAACAAATATAATAACATTTAGAAGTAAAATTAGTAAAATAACAAACATGAATATTAACTACAATAATAATAAGATCCAAGAAGTAGAGGTTACTAAATTTCTAGGTTTAAATATTGATAATACTCTAAACTTTAAACAACATATTGAATTGTTATGTTCTAAACTGAATAAATACTCCTATGCTTTGTACATACTTAGACAAACAGTCAGTAGCCCAACTTTAATAACAGCCTATCATGGATATGTTGCTCCCCTTCTAAGGTATTGTGTTATTTTTTTGGGGTAACTCCACTGATAAGGAATCTGCCTTTAAGGCACAAAAGAAATGTATACGTGCAATAACCAACATCAAGAATACGGAGAGTTGTAAACCATTTTTTATAAAATTAAACATACTTTACCATGTATATGTTACAGTCATAGTGATTAATGAGCGATTATACATAATGACTAGTCATTATGGATAATAGCTAAATTCACTAGACAGTGTAATAAATTAATCACATTATCTAGTTATTATTCATAATATCGTGTCAAAGTTAGCCAAAGTAATAATACGGTCTTTATCTTAGGTTCACCCATGTTTGATCGAACAACGTTTGATATAATATTACTCAATCGAACAACGTTTAAGAAAATCATCACTTTGTATAATGTCGTTTGACATAATTTTCAGTTCGTCGAATATTTATTTGCTATATCAACATTTGTGCTAATGATCAAAAGGTATTATGTTCATTTGATATCCACACTCCTGCCAAAAAAAAAACCTTTAGGTGAGGTTAGGTTTTTTTTTTTTTTTTTTTATAATATCTATGTTTATTGAGGTGAAAATATTATCTTATGTTATTTTAATTGTTAAAATAATCTTTCTGGTATGTATGCTTAAGGAAAATTGAAATACAAATTTATTCTTAAACGAATATCTACTTGTTTTATCACTTTATCTAATTCTTTGAAGATATTATGTATAATAGCTAGTTAATGTGATTAATTTTGTGTGAATTATCACTTTATCCAAATTGAGTAGATATTATTCATAATGACTAGTCATTATGTATAATATCTAGATTAATCACTTTGGCTGTAACATATATATATATTAGAAGTTGTATTATTCGTTAAGAAAAACATGTGCTACTTTAAGAAATTAAACAGCACAAGATTAAATTGTAATTTGAATTTACCGGGTAACAAGACAGCATTAATGAATAAAAGTATTTTATGTATGGCTCCACGTATTTATAATAATCTACCCAGATCTATTAAAGAAATTTCAAATATTTATGTTTTTAAAAATAGTATTAAGAAACTGTTATTAAATAAAGCTTATTATAGTATTAGAGAATATTTAGAAGATAAGAGTATTATATAAAGTTAAGCGTAATGCGTTAGTTGTAGTCATTTTTTATATTGTTAAGTTTGCATACCTTTTGTGGTAGAATGTGGCTAATGTGCACTAATTATATGTAAGAACTTCTCTGTACCCATGTTCGCAAACGAATAAATGATTTGATTTGATTTGATTTGATTTGATAATATTAGGTCATTATTATCTTACACTTAGATGTATAAATTAATGTTATCAAATAGTAATGTATGCGTGACTGAGGGTACCGTAGTCGCGCGTCACGTACACTTGCACGCCGAGATCGCAGCGCGACACGTTGCGCGCGCGCAGCGTGCGCTCCGGGTCCGACGCCGAAATCCTGCGTTATTCAATATTCCTTTTAATTATTAATTACGCATAGCGCAGCAGCCTATGTACTACGTGTTGTTTTGTTGAAAATAATTAAGTTTTTACATCTGGCTGAATATGTATTATGCAACGATTGCACATCACTTGCCCTGCAATGCATTTAATCAAAAATATGCTAGAATACAATAGATGTCAAGTTAAGTATATGCTTCTTTCGATTATGTACCTAATACCTAAGTGTGGAGATAAAGCCGACTATCGCAGTACAAAAGAGCCCCGTCCAGCTGAAGAGTGGCCTACAATTGAATTACCGCGAGGGACGCGCTCGGCGCTGCTCCTAGTTAAATGCAAATTGAGAGCCACTTAATCCTCTTGTTAAGGGTTTTCCCGCACGGGCTCAGTATAGTGGACGGAAGAGACCTGACCGAGATCATTGCAGTTAACTTTTTAATAAGTAATTACCTCATGACTAAACAATTTCAAAAAGCGTTAGTACGAGTACTTATATAGTAAAGATATAGAGGGAGACTTAAAATACTTGAGTTTACAGTAAACAGCTACCACTATAGATACAAGTAAGGCTAGCATGAGGTCCACGCCAGGAATGTGGCCGGGATGCCGCAACATTCCGGCGACAGCATGGCGCGCGTACGCCGCCAACATTCCTAACGGTAGCTCGAACTAGAAATGTCGTGCAAACCAAAAATAAATGTAATTAATATAATGCACACTGCAACATGAAATTCACAAAAAGTACACACATGTTATTTATACAATATTGGCCAATACGTCCCGTTCAACAGCGAGCCTGAGTGACTCTGGCTAGGACCAAATATTGCCGGAATATAAAGTTACACACATTCGTCTATCGCGCATCACAGGAATTACTGGTGTCACCTTGCGTCAAGCAGGAATCATACAAACGCCATGGCGTCGCGCATCGCTAGTAATCCCTTTTGTAATTACTGTCGATACGACGTAAGAACTGCTAATACCTCATTTACGTCATCTTGTTTTATATGAATCCAAGGTTAAATTACAAAAGGATATCGTTGAGACACGTAGTAGTAATTCCGATATTAAGTTGGCCTCCTATGTAAGCAGTGCTTATGGTAACGGAGGGAGCGTGTGTACCAGAGCGTCGGCGGCACGTCGAGATAGCGGTCGGCGGGGCGCAGCGCGAGCTGCAGCGGCGGGCCCAGCGCCTCCACCCACACGTCCAGCACCAGCGGCTCCACGTTCTCCACCTGCACACATATATATATATAACACGCATCATTGCATACATGCGCAGGGGCACTTATTCAAATCTCAAATAATTTTACTCGCAACGATAAGCATCGTTGCGAGTAAAATTATCGATATTAACATATTTGTAATGGATAAAATAGAAATCAACAGATTTTAGTTTATATTTCCCTACAGTATGCCGTATTTGAAACCGTCCGCAACATGTTTCTTAATTCAACTATTAAAATACCTGTACATCATCAAACTCTGTATTATCTTGACCGCAACGTGTTGTGAAGGTGCGTTGCCTTACGGCAAGCGGTACCTGGACGAGCAGCTGGTCGTGGTAGAGCCCCCAGCAGTCAGCCAGCACGCGCACGTGTACGCGCACTTCGGCGTGCGCGGCGAGCACGCCGCCCGCTGGCGCGCACTGCACGGCCACGCCCGGCGCCGGCACGTCGCCATCCCACTGCTCTAAGGGGGTGCACGCACGCACGTCATACTCTCATAACATACCCGCGATGTCATCAACCGAGCCTGCCTGAGCTTACTCGACCATGGGTAAATTTATATAATATATATGAGAGTGACTTACAACTTTTTATCTGTTAACACTTTATAGTCATTTGATTTATTTAAATTAAACTTATACAAAAACGATAATTTACAGAGCCCAATAATTTGTCTTCAAGATAATTTATAACTGAAAGTGAGAATAAATTAAATTCGCACGTTTTAATCACAGTTCTCGATAGGATTTTGTATCGGAATTTACATTTCTATATTTTGAGAATATTTTCTCGAAAAAAAATTGTGTAAATATTATAATGAAGATTTTAACAATACGTTTTTGTGACGGCGACCGCTGAACTATTTGACTGAGACGCTGTAAAAAACTTATCACTAAATAATATCTAGGGTAAACGCAGCTATTAACGACCCATCGAAAATCTGCAGGTATTACCGACCTAAAAAGTAATTCGAAATTTTAACGTAACCAGAACTATTTTTGCTATATGTAGGCAAAGTCACCCACGCGTGTATTCCTTGAGCATCGTATACTTTTACTTTAGTGTAAGTAGCTATGCAAAAAAGGGATAAAATACGTCAGTTACTGTGGGCGCAGGTCTTGTCGTACTGTCCCTTGTTCCTTCAAGTAAGTACGTGTCTTTTCTATGTAAGACTTTTATACAAACAAATGACGTATATACTTTATCTTATATTACTAATTGTATTCATTTAAGTGTCAACTCTTGATTTCTTACGACCTTTTATTAATAAAAAGTAATTTAAAACTATAAAACTTTAAATTAAAATTGGACGGTGTTAGCTTCATCAGTTTTGGTCGTGGCAGCTATCAACGACCCATGAGTCGGTTATGGCAGCAACGTTACTTTTCATTTATTTTATTTTTATGTTATTATATCACATTAACACAAGGATTTTTATGGACTAGTTTAAATCTAAGATATCAGTCTTTATAAAAATCTATTAACGACTAAACTTTTTGGTCTAGTTTTCATCTTTTAGCGTTGTCAATTTAACAAAAGTTAAGATATTTTACGAGAATCGATGTTGAATAGTTACATTTAATAGATCATTGTTTTTGTGTATAAAAACTGTGCATTTGTTCGTATTTTTTGTGACATTAATCTATTATAATCTATTTTATAGTCTGAAGGTCAAATCATTAAAAATAACCATTTTTTTATGAGTCGGTAATACAATTTATGTTTATACTTACATACTTTATTACCGACCCATGAGGGTCGGCAATACCAACTATAAGACGCTAATACCGATCGTTTATAGATTATTTAGTTTGTCATCTACTTTTATGAAATAATGGTAAACCTATTAATTAATCCAACTTCTTGAATAAAGGAATATGTAACATACAATTATATCTTTTTCCAAAAATGTGGAGCAACAAAAGCGCCAAAAAGTATGTACCTAGTGAAACACTTCTCGCCGAATCAATTAAAGCAATTAATGGGAGTGCAAGTGTATATGAGGCATCCAAAAGGTATAATATTCCCAAAACTACATTACGAGACAAACGGGACGGGAAATATAACCAATGACTGTGATGATTAATATCATAATTTTCTAAAAATGATCATGATCGCGATATCATAAGGATATGTCCTAGAGTTTGACATTTTTAAATTAAAATATATAATATGTATTACCAGTATTATATTAATTAATTTAAAAGTTTATAATTATTTAGTTCATAGGTATTAAGAGGTACTAATTTGTTTTATTAAAAATACCGGTATTCAAAAAATACGAATAAATGTTTACTTTTTTATTTCGTTTTTTTTATTAAGGTCGGTAATCATCATCATCACTAGTTTATATAAATTTCATAGCTGGATCAATCCCCTATCATACACGATCGGTAATAGCTGCATAAAAATCGTTAATAGCTTCACAGCCGTTTAAATGGGTCGGTAATTGCAACATTCGACTAAGTCACATTCTAAATTATTTTTTACTAGATAATCGTATATTTAAAAGTATTTGATTTAGTAAATATTCTTTTTTATACATAATACTAGCATATAAAATTAAAATATTAATCTTCAGACAAACCAGTATACTAAAAAAATACGTTTGATTTTGAAATTGCCTTAAGGGGGTCGTTAATACCTGCGTTTACTATGCAGCCGGCTTTTTGAATACTGAGCAACAAATGAAATACTCAACCTTATATAAAAGCGAAATGACACTCACTGATTAATCACAAAAACTCAGAAACTAACAAACATGAAACATAACAGGACGGTTACAACAGGGTGCAGACACCCGCTAAGAACGAAGCTTACGAATCTCCACTCCTCGCGCACGAAGGTTTTCGTACTATCATCTATAAGAGAAAATCACGTTTGTTGCAGGTGTCTTATTTAATTAGTCTGTTAATCTACCTGTTTATTAAGTTCGAGTAAAACTTGCTTAAAAATTACATTTGTTGTAAATACTATTAAGGTGGTCCCCTTAATAGTATTTTGTTATTTGTTATGTGTTTGTTATTATAGCGACAGCGGAAATACATCGTTTGTGAAAATTTCAGCTTTCTAGTTATTACGGTTTATGAGATACAGCTTGGAGACAGACAGATAGACAGCGGAGGCTTAGTAATAGGGTCCCGTTTTACCCTTTGGGTACAGAACGCAGTACGACCGCAGTAAAGTACGTCGCTGAGGAATTGCACACTATCTACTGGCCGATTGCTTCGGGCTCAAAACGTTACATGGAGTACCCGATGGAATTGAATTTGTTTCCGAACGGAGATGGGAACAACTTGCTCTTTTGAAACTCGAGCATGCATCGGCTGCGCGCCACAGGTTCTCCCACGATTAAGGATATTTATATTTTGGTACACCTTTGTGACCTTCAGGCGTAAGTTAGAGATATTTGAAATAAAAACGTGCATCTGACTTCGCGGGATATCGCGCACCTCGCTCGGCTAATGGCTAATATCTGAGATAAATGCTTTTCTTGCCATTGTTTATAATAATATATTATAGTCGTCGGATTTATGATGAATTATGGAGGGCAAAATGTGCCCAGCCGCTGCTGTGCCTCAAATATTTTCGTGTAAAAACCTAAAGTAATACCGACGTTATTTACGGAATATTTAGTTTTACGTTTGTGTTCACCTAGTTGTTACCTGTAATTAAAGGAAAACATCCCATCGAGACATGATATATATACCTATATGTCGGCGAGACGGACGGGATAGGTATAGGCGGAGCGTTCAGATAATTTCTGTAATTTCTATAATGGTTCTACAAACCTTCTATTTTACAAGCCATAAAATCAAATAGTAATGTAAAATACTTCCTAATATGCAGTAAGAATCAAAACGAAATAAGTTTTCATGGAAATTATCACTTAAAGCGGTGCGACGATGATCCAGAAATGAGATTTGGATATTAATATCAGTACATAGTGGGATAGATGAATATGTATGTCCGCCGCGTGGCCGCCGCGCTGTACGGGGCGCTGCGGCCCGAGCGTGCAGCGTGCAGCCGCCACCGCTGCCGCCGGCGTTTTGTAAGTACATACGGACGCCTGCTCAACTAGGTCAAACAGTTGGCGTTCGACATGCTAGGCCCATTAACTCGGAAGGAATGCTAATGGCCACACTGCTAGATATCACTGTATAATGTATTTTGGAGTTTTGGCCTTTACAAGATTCCCGTTCGCCGTTTCCTCAAGTTTTCCGGGCGGGCGTGTACAGTCTGTTCCGGGATGGTGTTTTGCGCGGTCCGCGTGTACGCCTCTCTTAAGTGGCTTATATAATAAATTACCGACTAAATTGCTTTACTTGGGGAAGACTTTCCTGCAAAATATACTAACTTATTTACATTCGGCTGCGTATGTGAACGGTGACCTCGTGGCACATCACTCAATATCAATTAATTCCAAATGAAATCATACAAAGTTTGAAGTAAGAGTTTTATCGGGACCGAAACAAGTCACAAGTGCCGTAATAGCGGAGTGCTCATGTACGCTCGCTCACGTCACTCAGCCTCCGGAGGCGTGGGCGAAGGGTGGGGAAAGCAGGGGGGGGGGGTGCTAAGGACGACAAGAAGTGGTATTATTAAGTAAGACTCGTTAATAAAGTTTAATAGCTGCAATAATTCTCCAGAAGCCGACTTAGACTTATAGAGGGGTCTACTCATAAATTTGACAACTTATTTGCATAATTGAACGTGGCAGCGCGCACTGCACTGCAAACCTTATGCTTAGCTTCCCCGCTTTCTCGGTAGGTGACTTTTTACGGCTCTTGAGACCGTAATAATACTGAAAGTTCTTATTTAAAATAATTTTATTTTGTTTTTGTACAAGTATCACAATTAGGTTGTAAGTGTCATTATACAGGATGTTTCGACTGACAGAATAATGACATGTTGAAATCAGTTTCAGAAATAAGGTTAGGCTTGTACAGACCTGAGACGAGCTTCCTGTTCCGCATGCGCGGCCAGTTGCGCACGGCACTGCTCCAGTGAGCCGTCACCACCGACTCGTTGCGCAGCGTCAGGGTGCGCGTGCGCACTGGACAGGCATCACAATATAAAGCACATCAAGGAGAGTGATGAGAGAACAGCGGGTGATGTGCCGATACACACCAGTGTTGAGCGGCATCGCGGTGAACTGCAGGCAGACAGGCTCGGGCAGCTCGGGCAGCACGGGCTTGGTGCAGCTCGCGCATGCGCACACGCGCGTCAGCTCCGGCGGGCTCGTCACTGTCACACCACCACATACACTACATCGTGTTATGCTATCAACACAACTAATATAGTCTGTGTAACATTTCAAATGCTTTCATTTATAGTTTATAATTATATGATAACGGTTTACTTTAGCTTATTCATAGGGATAGCCCAACCTAACCGGCGTTCTAGAGCTCACGCATCAGAAATGTGAGTCGCATTGACATATGCGCATCTTGCTGCTTAGTACCGGGTGCGAGCCGCTAATGGCCGCGGCGCTGGTGTCGCCAGTGGTACAGTGTGGGTGCTGCCGTTGTCTTCATCAGCGTCCACACTACTGTGGAGGTGGATTCGGTGCATACAATGCTGAGCGCATCGCATTCCGGACTTGAAACCGTGTGGAAGGTCGTACTTACGATCTCGCCGCGGCAGCAACTCCAGTTGGTTTCGAAACTAGTCAGGCTATCTCGATAAATACAGGTAAGTAAAGAGTTAACACAATAAATTAATACATTTATATTTGCAGTTTTGTTAAATAGTCAAAGTATTTTGACATTTGTGATTCGTTTCACTTTGCTTGCTGGATTCCTTCCTTAGCGAGTGATCAACAAAGCCAAGAGCGTAGTATCCGTGCAGGTGACAAAGCGCGGCGCCTGGCCTACATGCTCGGAGAGCGGCGGCCCGCGGAAACGGAAAATTAAAGTTCACTTGGTCCTTGTATCACGTTTATGGCACAAACAGCGCGCAAGGCTATAATGCCACTTTGATGTAGGTACATTCAGTAATGGGAGTAGATTAGGAACTCTGCTGGAGTTAGAGATCCCAACCCGGCGATCAGACATAGTATTGATATTACGTTATGCATTCTTCTCGTGAATAAGTTGCACGTAGACTACAAGAAAAGCTGAACAAAATAACCGTAATAAAAAGTAGAAACTCCAAAGTACGTATAGGGTTCTATCTACTAGTAAGTAGAGCGGCACCAGAGTCAAGCCAACTTTTAAGTAATTGAGTTTGTTAATCTCAGTGAAAGATTGATGAATAAATCGTGTCTCGGGATTGGTTACTTGGAATTTTTTATTTAATGCAATCAAAAGTCTTCTTTCAATTGAAAAACAAAAGTTTTCAATCAAGTTAAGATTAGAATGACAACGTCGGTAACATCTGCCCTCTCATTGAAAGCTGTTCAATTATACAACAGGAAGAACAAATCTACAAGTTTTGGTCTGTCATAGGTACGATGTGGTGAGATGGAAGTAAGTACTAGCATCCAGGTCGTGGGAAGGCGAGGCGACTCACCGACGTCGACGGGCACGTACTGCTCGGGGTCGCTCGGCGGCGCGCGGCGCTCGCTCTCCGGCACCGACGGCTCCACGTACACCATCTCGAACTTGCAGCCGCACACGTTCTCTGACCAACAAACACACGTATTGTAAGATACTGCCGCAGCACTTTCCTAAACGCTTACTTTGCTTTCCGTAGATCGGCCCGGACTGAGGCAGTGCATTGTAGGCGTTCATGATTTTATTTTAGTGTTTGGTTTTTTTAAGCCCCGTAACGTTCAAAACATTGACCGCACGGACAAGCTGCAAAGGTTTTGATGTAAGTTTTTCCTGGAGTACGGTGGTTTCCGACTTATTGAAAATTATCCATCACAATTTATGTTATTTCATGTACAGTAAATGTGATAAATAATTATTTTAATGATGTTCAAAAATTTTCTCATGTTTCGTTTTCTGGTAAATACTGTACAAAAATCTGTGATGTAGATTTTGAGTTCATCGCGTCCAATCATACTAACAGTCGCGGTGAAGGAGTTTATTTCATAATAGGTATGTATAGAATTATTTTGGAATAAAGTATAAGCGTCTTGTGAATAATGACTTAAGTTTTAATTGTTCTTGGAGTAATAAGCTTTTACTGCACGTAATGGCTGAATTGAGTAATTAGTAAAGTTTTTAACTATGTTGAAGTTTTAAACTGCTTGTTTTGAAGTAATTTTACTAGTTATCTTAAATCAATAATAGGTGCGGTAGTGGTAGTCGTTAGAATTTCGCATGTAAATGTGACGCTGATGACTTTATCCTAATTTAACTTTGAGGTAGAATAAGAAGAAACTTAAATATAAGCTGTCTCTTTCCAAGTATCATAAATGAAAAAAGGCTTGCTACTAGAGCTACCTAGTAGGATTTTCATGGTGTCTCTCAATTGTCTTATAAAAAATCAGCCCATCAATTAATGACTTTTCAAATTTCTCACCAAAGATATAATAGAGCTTATACTCAAAATCAAAATCAAAAGGTTTGTATTTCGAGTAGGCCTTCTCAGGCACTTTTATAACGTTACTGACTGTAGTTGCGCGGTTCCAAAATGTCATTCATACTGATTGTTATAGAAGACTGCCAAAAACAATAATTACTAAATGTTGTTTAAAGTAAGCCCGTTGTGTGTGTGTAACGTGACATAATTTTCCTAGTTTTTGAGGATAGTAGTGTTCAACGGCGGAACCTTAATATATTCTTGTCAGGCATTCAATAAGGCCGTATAAAAAACATGTACACACCACAATGTGTGGGGGGGGGGGGCAGTAATGACGTCATAAAGTGTACATTTAGCCGACGCTGACTTTACTCGTATACAGGGGCGACCAACTAATGGGGTAAATACATATTGTTTATGGTAATATTTTATATAGGCCAATGTGTGCGCCTCCTTTTTTATTGTGAAATAACTTTTTTCCGCGGTTTCGCCCTTGTGGATGTCGGCTATAGCTGCAAAACATTAACCTTTTTTTGCAGTCGGGTAAAAAGTAACCGTGTGCCATATAGCGTTAGGCGTTTAGGCGTAAACGTGTAAGTAACAAACATCCATCCATCCATATTCACATACTTTCGCATTTATAATATTAGCATAATATACAGGGTGTAATGAAACGACTATAACGATCGTGAAGGGGCATATGTAGTCTCGTGTTACAAACACATTGCTGCGACTTTTACTTCGATACGCGATTATGATTTTTCCCCGTTCAAATTAATTCATAATGCTAAATTTCCCCCACCGTTATTAGTGGCCACACTGAACATATGATAAAGTTCGGGTCATGACCTGAACTCAAGAATGGCCGCTAGCGCAAGCGCAAGTATTTGATACTTTGATCATATCGCCAAAAATACCGTTGCAAATCAATTTCAACTTTACTGGTAACGACACAAGGTTAAACACTTTACGTAAATTATCCCAAAATTGTATGCTATTTATTGAATTTATTTTCTATTTTCTACAAGTTTACGGCGGTATCTTCGTTGTGAGCCGTGAGCTGACATTATTAATTGAACAGTCATTTTGTATTTATCTACCACAAAATAATATCAATACTACACTAGGTAGTAGTACGACAAACGATACGATGATTAATAAGTTGTTTTCGAAATATCAAAGATCAAGAATTGTCGATCGTGCTACTCCGTCAGCTGACGATCGAGAATTCGTAACAATGACTACTTGGGAGATCTCGTCAACGGTTTCGACATACAAACTCTCTACTACTACTACTTGACCTCTGTTTACCTGGTCCTTGCAATACAATTCTAACCAAAAATAATAACTATGAGAAAGGAACGTAGGTATGAAATTCACTTGACTAGTCTAGGTATGTTTAGCGAGTCGTTAAAGTCGCAATAATTATTTTGATTTTATTTGTGTGTGTGCGATGATAACAATGTTAATCCTGACTCCGGTTGGGTCCGAAACTAGTCGGGCTATCCCGATAAATACGCGTGAGTAAACCGTTATAACGTTTTAAGTAACAATGTTAATGGTACTTACAGGTGTATGTAGGTGGCCAGCAACCTGGTATTCCGGCAATTTACGTGCGTAATAAAGCTACCACTTTTAATTGTAAATTTTGTTTATCGTGCTTGACTTTAACATTCCTCTGAACCGTTTAATCACATTTCTTAATGTAACACTGATACTTTCACACCTGTACTGGCTTTAAGACTCGCCTTAACACTCACAATTTGGCTCGTTATGTGAAGATGATGCTAGTAATACTTGTACCGATTGCATTGTTACACCACTCGCAAACAACATCGCGCGTCAAACTTCCTTCGGACACTTGATATTGAAATAAGTTACGTTAGAGTACGCCATAACTTCTCGCGAAAAACTTATAACTATTCGGAGATCTTATCGACACAAATTTATACACGAGACTGATGTCGGGATAAGGATGATCAATAGTCATCGATGGTAAAGAAATAACGATGTTTAGCTAGAAAACAACAAGCAATCGTACGTCTTGTCGGAAGCGCTTTCTACACGAGACTGAGTGTCGCCAGTGTCGCTCGGCCGGTCGGCGGCATCATTAAAGGAATCCGCGGTAGTTGTGCACGCGCCGAAAGGGCTGGCGGTTCCTTTGACATAAAATAAATAACATTATTTTTTGACATTTTATTTTATTTTGGACTGGTCGGCTCCTTTGAAGCAATAGTACAATAGATCACATAGATGCCGCGGTGGTGTGGAGTATTGTCAGTGTTATGAAATTTTGCCGAGTTTTGGGGAGAATTTTGCGTTAGATGGATGGAACAAAAATTAATAACTTTAACAGTTTTTGATATTGACCTCCAAAAATACGTTTTCTGGTATTTAGATTGATAGTAGTATACGCCTGTTCAGGATCGTTATAGTAGTTTTCTTACACCCTGTAGATTTTTCAAATACTTTATAATATAAGTACATAAAACCCTGCAAGGAAAGGTTAGAAGCACGATATTCAACCGAATCAAACATTTATATTTTTTTATTGTGTATCCCTCGTCTCTGTGCTAGGCCGAGATAACGCCTACACTGAAGACACCGAAGCTACAGCAGTCCCGCATCGCTACGACGCTACGGATCTACGACGTAGCGATTCGTAACCCTCAGTGATAACTTGAAATATCGCCGTAAGCCGCAAACGACCTATTGCTGTCAGGCAGGAAAGTTTGTGGACATCTAATAATGGTATTTGTACAAATTTATTCTACGTAATTTATTTATAATAACTGTTTTAGTTGTAAGTCAAAATCAAATAATTCAAGAAGTTATTAAAAATGTATTAAGTCAATCTTAATTACGAAGTAATAAGTAATTTAATTTAATGACGATTCGAGCCTAGTTAAAAATAGAGAGATTCACATTTTGGTTGTTTTTTTATTAATTAAAAACACTCTTTATGACGTAACTATAATATATGTAAGTATGTATGCCCCGACATTTTTGTTCATAAGTATATCGTCGTAAAAACTGCGACTTGTAGTTTTTAAGGCTACTTTTTATACCTTAGACTTTATTATTATTAGCATTTTTGACAATGATCTGGAAATAGTGTGGCTTTCGAATGGGGCAGAGTTTTTGTAATCCGCCAAATAGTTTCAAAGCCTATTCAATTCAAACAAACTATGATATTATATTTTTTGTTTTTTTATTATAAGAGTCATTCAAAGAGTCATTCCATTTAGGTAAGTATTGTTAAATCGTTTAGATTAGGTGCGCGTAAGAAAGATATGTTCTCCATTAAGTTAGAACAAGCTAAAGATTGGGGGCAAAGTCAAGGCGTGGGATTTACAATTATTGTGAATAATGAATGCAATTAAACTATAGGTGTGCCACGGACGGCCGCGAGTGACGCGAACGCAGTATGTCGCTGTCGATACAAGTCGAATCAATAACCGCTATGAACCGAATTGTGTGCGTTTGTCGTGCGGCGAGAAATTAAATTAATATTTCAATTTGACGTCAACGACGAGGTCAGCAACCACAAAACAAGTGGTTAATGTAAACAATAGCGCCACGGGCCGACACATGATAAAGGATTTATTGCAATATTGCGCATGTAAACGGAAATATCTTTAGTTTCTGTAAATGTTGCTTGTATAACCCACGAGAATACAATACGCGTATGTGTATGATACGTTTAGCGCGTTCAAAATCGACCTTGTGACACCGTCTGATGGCAGGCGGGGCAGCTGCATAAACTGTGGTGAGGCCATCATAGAGATTGACAAGCAGCAGTAACGATGCGATAACCTGCACTACTTGGCAATAATTTCGATAACTATAGTACCGTATTCAGGGTCTAAAAATAGAGAAAACACGATTTTAACAAAATTGATCGTACAATGAAAAAAAAATATAAAACGAAACATGTTTGGTTTTCGTTTAATCAATTCCCAGTTTAGTTAATGAAATGGGCGCATGAATGAAATTTGGGCCAAACAAAATCGATGTGAGTCATTCACGCTCGCAACAATATCCACAGATTGTTCAAGTAATGCGGACAGTGATATATATAATACTTTCTTAACGGGGGCTACGTTATGAAAGAGAGGAATGTATGTGCTGCGTGAGTGACAAATGTTACACGCGGTGCGGCAGCGGTGCTAAATATCAGTGAATACTGAGCCTACAGGCATTTTCATCACTCGCTCATTTTTACTGTTAGTTGCGTCTGGAACACAAATGATATTAATACATTTCATATTTAGTAATATGTAACAGTATATAAATAAATATATAATCGTAGATTCAATAGTAGTGATTCAACGTTCGTGTGCGGTGCGGTGTGTGAGCACTGCGGGCTGCGGGCCGCTTGCTCCTACAGATTCAATAAAGTGATTGCACCTCCGCAGCTCCGCCGCCGCCGCCGCCACCACTCACCGCTTTATAGGATTAAATGCACCTCGCGCGCCTCACTCGTCTTGCTCCTGATCTTTCTTTACTTGAAATGAACTAGAAATATCTACTAAACAAATCTGCAGTCTACTTACGTGCCGTCGTTTGGGTATAAATCGAGTAAAATAAAGACGTACCTAGTTTTACGTTAAAACATAATAAAAGACTACTTAGCATAACAGGTAGGGTAAGTTTCTCACGTAACGCTTTACAATTTACCAGGAGCTATAACTTCGCGAGCCCGTCTGAGCAGGCGAGGCGGTACGTCCATCTGAACACACATTCGTTGCCTGCGAAAGTTAGTACTTTGAGACATGTGAGAGTTGGCGTTCATTATTCAAACTAATTCAAAGTGAGCGCATACGGGCGCGTTCATATGAGCTAAAATCTGTTCTGATTGCATTTACCGTCAAGACTGAGTCCTGGCCGCGCCGTGTGTATATAAACCTTATGTTAAATTTGACTTAACGCGAAATCTAAACACAGATGTAGTTTGTGGCTAAAGTTTGTTCACGATGTCCCGAGATATATAGTGCCACCCGAAATGTACCAAGTCGAAAATAATTCTCGAGCCAGCTCTACTTTTCAGTGCCGTTAATGTAATTATTATTATTAATTAAAAATGTGTTTAAGCAATCGCTTTCGTAAAAAGCGAATCATCGCATATTATTTGCCTATGCTGGGGATCGAACCTGCGCAAAGTGCAAACAAATACACATATAGAACCACAAGGCCACCCAAACATTCTTGCATAAAAACAATACCACAGGATAAAACTCTCACTTAATAAGGCAGCTAGTAGAATATTTATTTATTATGAATAAGAGTTATTTAAAAAGTGACAGTTTGAACACAGAAAAAGATAGGATAAAATCATCATCATCATCATCTTCCTGCCCTTATCCCATTTTACTTGGGGTCGGCGCAACAAAAGACAGGACAAACTAATCATGTATATATATGTACTACAAGGCTATCATGTGCATAAGAATGACTCGCAGAAGTTGGGCGTAGTAACAACATAGCGCAGCGCGCCCAGAAAAACACTAACTCTCTGAAATGACAATACTTTACAAGTCAGAAAAGTTTCTGATCACTCAAATAAGATTACTCGAAGCCTCGAAAACAACGGCCGGCCGTAAACACCGCGCCGCGCGCCGCCGCGAGGCGACCTAACTCTACCGTTTATAGTCATAAACGATTTTGATGTGACGCTCCATCATATTATATACTTTGGCTACAGTTTTAAATCAACTTATGAGCGATAAATTAATTACCTACGTTATAAAGAAATTGCGTTCGTACCAACCCTATCTACTTGAAATCGAAAATTGATATCAATTATACTAAGGCACACAAATTTTAAAATAAAAATTGATTTACATAGCGGAAACTATTTGCACGTTAGCGCCACACAAATATAGAAATACGTTTATTTAAACGTGCCGCTGTGAACTGAATACTAGTTCGTTTCGTTTTGTTCCGTTATTTCGAGTTTTGATAAATCCTACGTTAAATTCGAAGCAAAGCAGCAAAGCAAATAACGCTTCAATAAATATGGCTTAAAACGATAACATGCTTGAACAATGTCTCGGCGCTTACCCTGCCTACATTGCTATTTATTCAGACGTACAGAATTATTTTACTCTCGAACTGATTCGTAACGTGTCTACTTTACGTGACTTTACGTTCGCAACCCAAGAATATTCTTTTTTTAAATTTCCCGCGAGGATTCACAAATAATGTAGTGAGCTAAAATCACGAAGGTTCCTCTATGTATGAAGTTACTCCAACTCCGCGGAGAATAATATCACAAAATGACAAACAAATTGTGCTGGGAACTTGTCTGTGCTTCGGATCTGTATTCATGACGTGTGTGCGCCTGTAACAGTGACCCGCTCTCTCTGCTGCCCCTAACGTGACGAAGACTGATGTTGTGCGAGAAAAATCTTCACCATCATTTTAGATAAATCATGTTTGCCAGACTTGAGCAACCAAACAGCGAACACAGTACGTGCCTACAAACTGATATCAACGACTGACTCTTAACTGTCCTAAAGAGAGAAGTTCAAGTAGATACATTCCGCTGTGTGGGATTCACGAGTATATTTTATTATTCGCGTCCGAGTGCCTGAATGTACTTTTTGATAATACATATTTGTCGAGCGTTGTTGTAAGTCAATCAATACAATAAGATAAAGAAGGTTACAAACACCTACACAGATGTATTAAACAAACAAAACCCACCGTAACTACAGAGAACTAAACAAACTATTTAAAATTTCAATTTAATCGGCTAATTGAGACATTATTAATAATTAATGGATTTAATGGAAGACAAGTCCACGCATACCTACCATTCGCAACCAGTACAGGTTTCAAAGACATCTACAAATGCCTTTGAGACCTGTCCTGGTTGCGCTTGGTGGAGGGTGCGGCGGTTACCTGCGTTGATCGCGCGCTTTTGGTCCTCGACAAGGAACATCTCGTGGGGCGTGGATGCGCGCGCCCGGTGGTGCCTCCGCGGGAACTCCTCCCTCTGCCGAGTGCGATGGTTAGTGTTATTCATAACAATAATAATTTTATTTCTGGATAAACTTAAAGGTAATGGAATCTAACTTATAAACTAACACATCAGTTTTCTCGGTTTAGTGATCACCGTGTCCTGTAACACAAAAGCCTTACCCAGCCATCTCTAAACTTTATTGTCTTGCTTGAACGATTTGCTTGAAATTTACGATCTTCACGATAATGCAGGTACTCATGTGTATTTTCAGTACTTTTAATATTTAAGATGTAGTACCTTACACTTGTGTATAAAGCCACCGACAGTGTTACCTGCATGGTGCTGTAATGGTGTGTATGTGTTAAGCTCCGGAAGTCTGGATGGCGCCCAGCGGGCACACGCCACGTATCGGCTGCTCTCTAATTAATCACGAGTTGCTATACTTTCATGTTTGTGACTATTATTTGTCTAGACAAGGTCACTGCACAGACTATTGGAATACGCAATAAAGCTCTAGCAGCCGAAGCCAGCCAACCAGCAGCCAACCAGTCGCCGGAATCACGCAATAACGTGTTACTAATCAGTATTACATATTTAACATTCAGAGTCATTTTAACCGCTAAATATTAATTTGATCCATAGCTACAATCTAGCGATAATAGATTAATAAAATGGCGTTTACAATAATGTTACTAGAATTCCAATCGAAAATACCAGTGTATTGTTGGAATTGTGAAACTATAAGCTGGCAATTATAATAATTGGTAAAAAATCCAACTAACGTGCGGTCCGCATAGTTCAGTAGCGCGCGCGTGGAGCTAGCCGTGCGCGAGCCGATACTAATGAATTACTAGCTGGATTAGGGTCACTTTGTATTACTAAGTAAATATCGCAATCACACCACCGATAACGCAAAGGGTTTATTTGATGTAATACATCAAATTAATAAACCTTATGGCGAACGAACATGATAAATAATTAATTAACAAGTTTAATAAAATTTCAGTTATATCATTTTACGATTAAAGTATCTGCCAAGATGACGCTGAATTGACGCTAATGATTACATAATAAATTATGGTCTCGGTTTAATCACGCGTATTTGTTTGTAAACTTTAGAAAGTTCGATTTTGATCATGTGAAGTAAATCACCTGTACATCAGATGGAAGTTGAACTCCCGTTAGCTTTACCCTGAGGTACGTACGTCATTTAATCTACGAGAACAAACAACAAGTTGTGTTAAATAATTCCGGCGGGTGATTACCGCCATCCATCGCGGGTGGATGGCCGGCTCCGCGTGGCGTGCGGCGGAGCGCGGCGGCGGCAGACGGACGCGGCGCTGGATATTTCTTCATTAGGGAGGCGTGTGATGAATTATTTAGAAGCACATACATACATATGAATACGGCGCCGCGCCCATTGTCCCGCGCGGGCTTTAGCGCGCCTACAGTACTCACTCCAAACTCGAGATTGACGATAGATGACACGCGTCGCGCTTGTCACATTTTTTTCTTAAAAGAAGATTTAAAAAATAATCTAATATTAGAAATATTGGGATTTTAGTTATTCTGTCTCATCATTTTTACGGTTTTATTGTTGCAATAATATATTTCTTTATCATGATGCGCGCGATAACAGCTTCTTAACATTTTCGATATACAGTTTGCATAATTTACCTGTCTACGTATTACTACGCACAAAAAGAGTTTCAACCATATCTCGAAACAGTGGAGAAAAGTGGCATTGTTTTCCACGATATAAAGGTCCAGAAAACTGGCCGTCCATTTAATTACAAGGGTTCGTTCGGCTCATTGGCTCTCGCAGGTCAAGTAAAAGTACGAGTGATGGTTCATTCTCAGAATGAAATAAGTCACTCTACTAATGTCGAGAGCTTTCTCACAAAAGTCACAGTTGACAGCGACGTGTTATTTACAACATCCCTCAAATTCTCTGAACTGAATTAATCATCGTAAACTTTAGCATAGTAATGGCGCTGATGCAGCCGCGTCGCAGCTCTCAACAGACGGAATTGTAAATGTCAACTTCAATCACATTTGGATTGTGCACTATTCATGTGTTCGTCAGTGAGGACTGCCTGTTAACTAGCTGCAGCTTAACAACGGGTGAATCACGAACCTGCAATACAGTTTGAACCTTGGTTGTCGGTCATGAATAGGTACAATTTTAGTTTGGTATTGGTACAAATCTCGACAGAAAACTATTCATTGGTATTTTTACAGATAAATTTACATTTGGTATACATATTATGTTTCCGTAATTACCTACTTTAAATCAGCTCTCGATAACTGTGCACTGTCACACCACTCCTGAATCGTGCTTTAGCGAAGTAATGCCATAAAAAAAATTAATAGTAACTTATAAGTTATATAAAAACTTTCAATTCTATGTTTCCTTACGTGATAATTTTATTGTATTTTCATTCTAAACTACTTAAGGACATCAACAGCAACCGATTATATTTAATATGAAAAACGTATTATGCCGCTATCGAGTACATGTACAGCGTACAAATATACCTTGTTAACTACCTACTAGTATGCGTAATATGATAATAGGTAGTGCTATCTGCGGAACATAATACGCCACAAACTATCACAAATTAAATCGGATCAACAAAATATGTGGAGCGTGTTATTGAAACAAGCGGCGCGGCGCGGCGCGGCGCGGCGGCGGCGCGCTGCAGGCGCGATACCTGCGCGTCGCACCGCACGGGGCCTAGTTATGAACACACTGTTAAACCTATTATTAGTCTATAGTAATAGGCGGGCGTGATATTGAGCCTCTGCGGTACCATGTACCTTATAAAAGTGTATTTTATTTTTACAAAACATTACATTGATTCATTGGACAGTACCTGATTTGGATTTCGCAGTAGGTACATAAAGTTTGTAACGTTAGAATTGATTTAGTTGTAATTTACTGAATGCGAAATACCATGTGCGGAGTTTTTTTTAAACAATGATTATTTAAGTTTTTAGATTTGAAATTAACAATTCAACCTATATTGATGATATGATGATTCAACATTAATTTGTTTAAATTTGTCAAGTCAGTCTTTCGCGCTCAACTCCATTTCGAGTCGTGTTGGTGAACATAATTCTTTAAAATAAGAATCTAATAAAAAAATCTGTTTAGTGCATATTCATTTTCACAATCATAAGAAGCTGTGGTAGCCTAGTGGATAGACCGTAGGACTGCTAAGTCAAAAGTCTTGAGTTCGATCCCCACGGCGCGCACCGACTTTTCGAATGTTGTGTGCGTTTAAGAAACAAAATATCGCAGCTTCCGTATTTCGGAAGGTACGTAAAAATGTGGGTTCTGCGCCTGATCTCTCTCCGGTCGTGTCGGATTACCGTCCCATCGGGCTATGAGAGTAAAAGGAATAGAGAGTGCACTTGTGTTTGCGCACACGCTTGTGCACTATAATATGTCCTGCGTAACTGGCTGGTGTCATAGTAACACTGGCCGCCGTGGTCGAAATCGGTCCGGACATTGTTATTATTACCGCGTAGCTGGCTGGTGTCATGGTAACACTAGCCGCCGCGCCGTTGCCGAAATCGGACAAGACAAAATTATATGATTTAAAAAAATCTGCTGACTATTTTTTATTATAAAACGGTTTTGCCCTGTTTATTTATTTGGGTAAAATTTTGTGGTTTAAGTTTTACCACTTTTCTGACGACAGATCGATTTGATACGCCACAAAATTGCGGATTACATTTAATTTCAAAACAACCTCAATATGGGCATCAAACGAAAGTCCTTGATTGTTAGAAATAGAGCTCACTACGAAAATAATTAAAGATGGCCGCCGCCACAAAATGGCGGATTGTATACATAGCAACAACTACCTCATATTGAATAGTTATTTTTTTTGTTTTCTAGTCGAGGCCTTGGACTTTATTTATAATATAATCCATGGACATCATAAACAAAAATAAATTTGATTTTCCAGAATGATTTTGCGCATGGTTTCATGACAAAACGCACGCTACATTTCTGTTCTATTCTATGTACGAAGCACTAAATGCAAGGAACGAATATCATTGTTTCCTAGAAAAGGTTCAGTTAAACAAAAAAATGTATGCCTATTTTCGTGGCCATAGACGTCATCTTGACAGTTGAGAACAAAGTAGTCAATTACCGGTTCTTTAAGAAAACTTCATTACACACCCTCGAGAAAAGCATTTGTATATAATGAATACAAAGAATTTAATTAAAAAATCTCAATTTGTAACGACTTTATCGCCGTGAGTATCTGAAGATACCTACTTAGTCACGAGGTGAGACATATACTGAATCTACATAATTATATTCAAGTTATTGTAACTAGTTCCTTTTTTCGTAGTCTATAGTGTCCCACTTCTGGGCAATGGCCTTCCCTAAGTCCTTCCACGATTCTCTATCTTGCGCCGCTTCAAACTAGTACCAACTGATATCATAGTATCCGCTCTAACTAGTATCAAATGAAATAAAATCAGTTCGTTCTTATTTCCAGTAGGCCTTCTTAGGCACTTTCAAAACGTTACTGACGCTAGATGCGCGTCAAAGAATAAAATTCCTATGGAGAAGGACCGGCAAGAAACCCCATAACTTACTCTTTCAAACATGGAAAAGTACAAAATATCCTGTACAATATGATAGTATGCAACAGCAAGTCAGAAAAATATAAATTGCTATATGGGGGAACAAAACATTCTTTAAAAGAAGGAGAAAGAAACTGTAGTTATTACTAAGATTTACAATGTTGATGCATGTAATAAAATACTTTTACAAATGCGGAATGTTAAGCATGACAAAGCTATGCGAAAGCGAAATCAGACAAGCAAAATCAAAGAGTAAAAAAATATAGCAGCACGCCATCGCCAAGGAGATCACATGTGCAGAGACACAGCTTATCAGCTTAGATCTCACAAGAGTCAACCGTGTGTGTGTTTGGTGCACTCTCTACATAATATTATGAACCGCAGTTCCTACCGGGGACGGGAGATGAAAGCTGTCTTCAGCAGAATGACTATTCTGTTTGCGCTCTGACTAGGAAGCAATTACAATCAATGTAGATAGCCCACAACATTCACGAGGGACACGCCTTTGCCTGTGCATGTGTGCTAGTGTTGGTATAACTTAATCTTAAAGTGAAGATTAAATGGATAAGTTAGGTCAAGTGAAATATGGGTGTTTAACTAAATAATCCGATTTCGGCAACATTAAGATAGCCGTTACAATACCCCGACCGGTGCTGATAACTTCCGTTACAACCCTTACAATACCACAGAATAAATAAATACAGTAGTTAAATTCGGCCATTTCTAAAAATGAACGGCTACAACTGGGCGCTAGCGAAGAGCGTTAAGGCTGCCCACTTACATCATTTTAATTACATCAACAACACACCGTTCGTTCGACACTGCGACACGCTCGCGATTGTATCATCACCACAGTTATGCTATAACGATCCAATAGCGTAAGCATAGCTCATGTTGTGCCTGTAAATAAAGACGGCATACTGTATATTGTTACACTGTTAATAAAAGCCTACAGCCGCGCGGTATGTTACAGCGCTAGGGCTGCCTACTGTGAGTTGCTATCTAGTTTTGTGATTCTAAATATTTTGTATAAACAAATAAAATACTTTGTGAATGGAAAAGGAAGTGTTTAATAAAATGCATGTTGTTATTTTTTTTTATTTAAAAACCAACAAGTTATATTAGATTTAAGACTTAGTAACAAATGCGTTTAAATTTATGTTATCTGGTATCCCTTTGTTGGGCTTCATTTTTGCAAAGCAATTAGATACATACACCTATTTGGTTGCTGCGAGTCCTAAACTCATTAGCATGCCCGGAGCAAACGCAGATGGACACGTTTTCTACCGCATTTGAGGCGCGTTACGACTCCCTAACTGCAAATGCTGTGTGAATTTAAAAAGCCGGCCGCGAACCCGCGCCGCCCTTTGCCTCTGCCGGGAGACGGAATTCCCGGACTAAGACGGTCTCAATTGTGATATTGTTCAGTATTTTTGTGGGACACAAACCACTAAAAGGTTCAAACCGGCTCGGGGCACGCGATGTAAAGAACAATTCTCGGGAAAGCAAGGCCGCATTCACACTGCGCGACTCACATTTTGTGTAGCGATCTTAAAAATAATTATTAATCGTATCAAGGTTAATCAAATTTCCAGTTCAATGATTTAACACTTTCACTTGAAGCGTAAAAATAACTTTGGAACGTTTGGAAAGAATAGAATTGTTTTTATTTTTCAAGTCAGAAAATGTCTATAGTTAGGTTAATTAGGTTGTTGACAGCACTTGTAATGTAAGTTTTGGGTCTACTCATGTATATACGAGAATAATAGTGATTGGCTTTCAGCGAAACTGGCGCCGCACTAGATGCCTGCGGCCTAACAGACGGCGCGAATACAATTCTTTTATCCTTACTCTGTAAATGTTTCGCTATGTAGTGTTGTGAGGACAAATTGCTCCGTTCCTTTTTCTTTTGTCAAATTGTCCTCGATAAAGCAGTTATATACTTATAGGCAATACATAAGGAGTGACAGGATAAAGCCAGACTAACTTTCTACCAAACTGTAGAACTAAAAGTGACTTTTGTGAATAATTCAATGGATAACGGAAAATTATAATATCTCAGCTGCAAACCCTTCTACTCTGAATGGAGCAGTTGTGGATGACGTGCATGAACTCCACTCGACGGTCGGGTTGCGGAGTGTCACAAAGCTCTGTAAGTGTAATCGCCGGCTATCATTATCCTTCGAGAAAGTCTGCGAAAAACCGTAATTAAAGCGGACTCGACTGCGAGTGAAATATGAGAAGCGTCGAGCAGCGCGTGGCTCATAAATATAGCGCGGAACCACTTCCAAATATAACAGAGCACGTTGACATTTTTGCTAGACTAAGTGAATTCACAAAGATAACATTTTATGTAATTAGTTATAGTATATAAGTTTAGTAGCTATTAGATTGGCTTCACTATTATAATATTGGGCTGTACCTGTAAAAATAGTGAAAGTTTGGTTATAAACAAATAACGCAAATACAAATACGAGTCAGCTAGCGAACAGAAAATACGTCGCAGTTGTAAATCGGTGCAACTTTAGTGTTTAAAATTACAATGAGCACTCACAGCATCACACGGTGATGTAGCTCGTGTAATCGCGACGTATTCGATTGCAGTACAAACTACTATCACCTTGTAAATCATTCGTGACATTGTAACCGTGGAAGCGCTCTGAGTGCGCACCTTAACGTGGGTAAATTCCGTTTATAATGTATGTGATGGCTTAATATGCCCGGCTGTTACAGTTATGTGATCAGATGATGTAATCCCAATTGATAAGCGCTCGCATTACTAAGTTATTTTATATTTGATAATTTAAAATGTATTTAATGTGCCTTTAACACAACGCGTCCAGTTTAATATTATTGTAAGGAATGGAAGAAACATCATCTGAAATGTGGGTCTCAATTCTTGTGAAAATTACGAGTATAAATACCAAGTGCCATGAGCAAAAGGGCCACTGCCACCGGGTACTCGGAGTGTACAGGAATTGCTCGTGTCATTTATAAGGCCACGTACCGAAGCTAACTTTTCACTGATATAATAGTGATTTATGATGTACACAATGAAATATGTACATGGTGAAATGAACACGGTGCAGATGCCACGTATGCGTCGCACAAAGACATCGAACGATCATCGAACGCCTACGCTGGATTAGTATCCAGCGTAACTTCATACGACTTAGTAGTCGTATGAAGTCTTTAAAGAACATAATATAATTTAATCGCTAGTTAGTCCAAAAAAATCTCCCCTACACAAAACATAAACTGCAAGTTAATATTTAAATCAAAGAGGAAAGAATAATGGGGAATAAAGAGGAAGGAATATTGGCGATGACTGCCGAACACAAGTGTCTAGACAGCTGCTTGTTATCGTCAGCGACAGCGGGGAATGTGTTCATTATCACATGCCTCGAGAATCGGGCGGCGGCGACTGAGGCTGCTGCACACAAACAAACAATGTGCTGATGCAATGCCTTCAATTTCCAATTGAAATTTAATAGAACACGGTCAATTTGACCCACTTGTAAAATGTCTTAAGGCTCAAGGACCTGAGACAATTTTATGGTAGTAAAATTTTTTTGTTACGCGATACGCGAGTAACCATACATCTTTTTTTGTGGCTGGCGATGATTTTTAGTTTATATCATAATAGGATTTTTATGCATTTACATCTTTATTTTTTCATAAGTTGTTGTTTACGGTTCCAGTGTCGAGTGGATATGTATGTTTATCCAAACGTAATTCGACTAAACCATGACAAAGTGTCGTTTACCTACTCTTGAGATAATTCCTCCGGTTTATCTCCCGTCCCCGGCCTTGCTCCACGCCCCTTGTACCGCTGAGACTTGCCTACTGTTTTACACTACACTTTTGAAATAATATTTGTATATTCTACTAGGCTATCTACCATATTTTTAGTAGAAGGTTAATCATAAAATATTCTATTAATCTCAGCATTGGTGCCATCGGTGCCGAATAGAAAGAATAAATATATACTTTTTGTAAACAGTAGTTATGGCCGAGACATGCCATCGCGTCGTCCGTCACGTGTAATTAGTGAATTTAAAGTATTGTCAAAAAAAACTTTATAAATGTGTATAGACGACAAAATGTTTGTCTCAGCCAAACATTTCTCTCAATGAATGAACTACGTGTAATGTGATTAAGAGTGTGTAGTACTAGTGAGGTAAGTAGGGTAGTGTAGAGTGTGGTGCCTGTGGTCTCGCGGACAATGGCGCGCCGAGTAAGCTCCTCGTTCTGTGACGGATTCCCGCGCAGCGCCGAGCGCCGAGCGCCGAGCGCTGGGAATAAACCCGCTTGGCGAGGATTCTATTCAATCGCATTCTCGTACATCATGGTAAAACGAGTTTAATACAGATCTCTACGGGAAATGGTACGAATATGTTTGAGTGATTAAATCAGTAAGCTGAATAACGCTATACAGTCCAGACCTATGGATTAAATGCTTCCGTATTCCCTTATTTTGTGATAAATTTAATGTAATTGAAAATTATGTTAAATTTTAAAATCGAAATAAATCACACTATATAAACCCACATACAATAGTGTAAGATCCCACTTCAGAAAAAATGTATTATTTATTTAACATTTAAAAAATGTGTTGCAAATGGTTGGCAAGAAAACCCTTATTTAAAAGTTTTTTTACCAAATACTGTTCCACTGCCGGTGAAAGGTTACTTAAATCCTCTCGTAATGCCTTATCTTGTGCCTTTTTTTGAGGCCCAGTATCGAAATACCTGTTTGTAACCTGACAACCCATGATATACGATACGAAAAAAACATCATAAAGCGGGTCGGTAACTTTAATAACCTTTTAATACGATTGGTTGACATTAATTACATGGTATATTAAATGTATGTGTAATACTGTTCATCCAATAAACTGATAGATAAAGATTAAACGAATCCTCCAGCATGTATTATCGCTTTACAAATTTTGAAACAAATGGCAGAGCGAATTGGTGAACGTAGGGGGTTTTAAATATTTAAGTATGTCACACGTGACTCGAGTTAAATGGGAAACCCTGTTTTGCGAACTTGCAATAACATTTTAGGATAATTGTTAATCTGTTAATTGACTTACTTGTTTACTTCTAAGTAAGAAATAACTTAAAAATATGAAGTAGTAAAACTTTAGTAGGGACATAATTGAGACGCTACGGAGCTACGCCGCGGCCGCCGCGTAGAACCGTAGCAATGTTTAGACCTATTTCTCGTGACACAACCGTGTCTAGGTATTAGGCAACAATGTAGTATAGACGGAAACACATCCACTAAGCCTTTTTGAGAGCTGGGGATCTACATAAATTATACTTCGTTAGATGTGCGTTTCCGTCAGGTGTCACGCAATTAAATAAAAGAGTATTGAACGTTACCGCGGATACGTCGTATCATGGAGTACCGCACTAGAGCAACATAAATTTTTTGGTGAAACATAATTTAAATCCAATCAGAGCGTACAACACAAAAATTATATGTCTCACAAAGTTGACGCTTTGTTTTGATCAATACATCATAATAACAAGTTATAATGCAATGTTCTACGATTTTGTCTCTAATATTTTTAATCTCGAATTCCAAAAGAGAGAAATCCTAAGCCCGAGTACAGGTAAGTACAGCGTAAGGGCGACGTACACTTGAGCACAATGGTGTCACAAGACTTATGTGGCGAGAAGTGTGACCTTTTTGTTTAGCACTCTCGTAAATAATGCTTACTTTCGATTCTGGATTCTTTGTTGATAATACAGCCTAGCGTAAAAATAACGAAGATAAATTAGTATTTAGAAAATAAATTATTGGATACACAAATTTTGAAAGTTATAGTTTTTGTTGTTTGGTTTCTGGGATGCTGTAACTATATTTAGCTAATATAGATAAGGGGCTGTATGTCCTAGTACCTAGTGTAGTTACTTATCTCAAATAACCTTAAAATCAAAGCTAATTTATTGTTGTAATATTACGAAGGTTGCCAGAAAAATTGGCTCATTTGTTTAGGTTTTTGCGACATAATATATTACTTGAACAAAGTCGTATTGCCCGATATGATAAACCGAACATAAAATGTTGTTGGAAATTAAGTTTACTGTGAAGGTTTTATTATAGATTTCGTTTTCTATTTAGCTGACCAATTGATTCTGTTGTCAATTAGACTGATCAGTAATTAGCGTCCGTGTCACCATCACCGGGCAAGAATAAGATATTTCTGTTTGTTATGACAATGACACGAGAACCCTTTTAGCAGCAGAAACAGAGTAGCGATGCTTGAGTAAGGCAGCAAGTTTTAATAAAACATTTCAGTGGAAGTTGAACGTATAACAGGCAAAGCCTTTCAGCAGCCGGCCTTCCTCGGCCCCGCGTTAAGCGTGCGAGTCACAAAGCTCCGCGCGGACACCACTAATTACATGCGACCTTCATCTCTCCCCAACTCGCTCCGCTATACGAGGGAAAGAGGTGGCAGCTCGGTCACAGCTGGAAACATTTTTAGTATACCCTCGGTCATGCAGTTATCCCGCGTATTAAGTAACGCGCTACATTAACTGCGGCCTTGATGTCGTCGTAGACTCCTTTTGGTCCATATCATCACATACCGAGCAAAGGTGTATGTATAAAATCACACCTGAGAGTATATGTTTACTTGTATATATTTAAGCTAACGCACATCAACTTTCGATGTAGTGGTAAGGTCTGGGAGTACAAACCTGCGTGCGTCGCATGATGGCGAAGGAGTCGGAGTCGGGCGCGCTGCCGAGCGGCACCTGCACCGCCACGCGCAGCCCCTGCAACAGTCAGCCGCGTGTAACTCATGCTGTACAACCACATTGCTAACACCCCCCCCCCCCCTCCCTCCGTGCCACCGATGATACCACATAAAATTACAAGGTGGCCGCAGTTCTAGCATTTGTAATTATATCGTTTTTAAAAGATACTATACGGTTTTCCCACAATCAGAATTATGTTTACAAAAGTTATTACTACAGTAAAATTATAAACAAGTTTAAGCTTTATTGAATTTCTATTTTTTCACTAGAATCAAATAAGGCATTTCTTTCTAAGTCTGAGTTTTCTAAGCATTTCACCTAATTTTTATTTCCGAAAAAAAGCCTGCCTACCAGCGCAATATTCTCTTAATTTAGAAATGTTTTATAAGAATGTATTAGTACAACAAACTTTGCAAAGCTTCAGTTCTCGTTAATTACCAAAAGTGATATTTCATTTATTCAAATAACATAATTATGAAGGAACGTGGACAGGACAATGGTTTTCCATTGGGATAAGGCCCTGTTCTTTTTCCTTATTCATTAAATTTATCTCGCTAAAATACATTAATGATTGTCTGTGAGAAAAAGAAACAAGTTTTACGTTGAGATATTATTATTGTCCACGCTGATAACATTTGTAGTTATTAAAATGTGCAGAATTCTATGTAGGTAGTTAATCTATGTAAGTAGTGAGGTACTGTAGTATTCATAAAGGGGCGAGCGAGGGACTGTATCCCGTATCGAGTGAGCGCGCGCGGCGAGCCTCTCCTACGAGTACTAGCAAACTAATATATATCTTTGAAAAGGCTCGGAATTACATCGTAAGAAATGTATACATGTGTGTGAATATCGTACAAATGTAAACACACTCACACGACGATACAGAGGCATTCATTGAAAGCCGAGAGAAGCTAATTTAAAGGTACGTTTTATTTATTTTCTATTCGTGAGATAAATTCGTGCGCGCGGGAAATGATTACGTGTTATATCCTTTTCCCGCGCAAATTACACATTGATAATGATAAAAGCTCCATAACGATCACGGTTAACACTGGAAGTTTGTATTTTGCGGGCACTAAAGTTAATTTTAGTAGAACATTAGTCTTCATTTATTTATTAAAGGCGTACGTTCATTAATTATTATTAAAAAAATAGGATGTTCTTTTTTTATCGGCGGGCATCCATTAGCGAGCTTTTAAGATTAACTGCTTATGTAAAATATTGTACTAACTCTATATCAAACCAATGCAGGTTAACCGTAATATTTTTCAAAAAAGGTTTACCTAGCAGAAACATAGTGTAAGTAATACACACGAAGAATAAAACGATCTTCTTTATCAGCTGACCATTAAGCTAACCACCCCCCGCGGCTCTCCAGTGTAGTCGCGCGAGCACATTCGGCGCACTGTGTTCAACAGTTCAATAACGTTGTACAGCATCATACAAACACATCGCCGACCATTACATTGTAATTGTAATTCGCGGTCGTCAGGCGCCTGCACGCCGCCGCGCGCCGCGCCGCTAGCTCGGCGTATCCCGGCGACGAGCGCGCATTATACACAATCTGATAGCTTTGTACCAATCGTATGAGTGGCTTTTACGATCAAACAAACAAAACGTTTTCCTGTTTTGGTACTCATGTCAAATGACAGTATTTGCAGAAGTATAACACGATGTAGGGTTAAATACCATTATTATGCGAATTTTCGTTATCAGAATATACCGACTTGTTTCATGTGATATGAGCGCTGCTGTCGACGTCGCTCATGCGTCACGTCCGCGCCCCGTTGATGCACGACGCGGCCGCCCGGAGGCCTAATGCCACTTAAATATACATTAAAATACCCGGTAATTTTTATCTGACCAGCTTAAGGTCAAAGCTGCAATGTTTCAACTTGGCAAGTGGTGAGGTTACACACGCCAGTGTAATGGTATTTGTAGGAAGAAATAATTACACATGAATTCCTAATTTCAGTTGGTCGTGGACATGACATACCTAACTCAGTGTAAATGAAAGCCATTGTGATCACAAGGTGTGCGGCACAATGTAATTGCCTCGGTTTGCCGCCGGCTATTAATATTATAATATAGCTAAAGCGATATAAACGCGTTTGACATTACTGTTTTTATGTTAAATAGGAATCTACTTTGTGAATACAAAGCACGTAAAACGTCTGCAGTTGTCTTTTTCAGCCACAGGTATTCGACTTGTAAACAATATTCGTAAGCGGTGCTCTCCTAGCATTACAGAGGCTAAAGCATCGTCAGCAGGGAAAGAGTAGTGGGTTCAACACGCTATACGATACGATTACACTTTAGTGATGGAACACGATACACAGTTTGGAAGCGAAAAATATTATATAGTGGCTTCTGTGTTACACATCCCATGTGGATTATACGGAAATATTATATAGAATACAGATCGTATTATCAATTGTATTGTATCTCACGTTTAAAATTATCATGACACCGAAAAAAAAATATCACAATAATGGGTACCTTGTGAGTAACTTCGAACCAAACCTGTCGAGGTTTAAACTTTAAACTTAAGCTTAAAATTTAAGGCTCTCGCGAAATCTTAAAATACAGTGTAGTAGATAGTCCCAACATGAAGTTATGATAAAAGTGATGATGCCAACTTATTTTAAATATCCGTCATAAAGTTTAATAAATAATATTAAATTCGTATTTTTTTCTTTCATCTCGTATACAAGAATAGTTTAAAGTACCAATAGTAGTCAATAAAAGTTATCTGTGACGTCACTTTTTCGTATGAATTTTGCGAATGTGTTACGTCACCAGCCCCCTCTCCTAAACTTTAACATTTTGTATTGTTCAGATGAACTCAAAAATGCATGTCTAACATTTTTTAATCACCTATCTGACGGACTAATTAGATTTTAACTTTTTGTACGTTGCCGCGTTGTCATCAACCCTATTGTTTAAAGTAGCCTTATTGTGTGACGAGACAGCCAATGTAGGTATTATGTGATAAACATGAAAGCAACGGCACGCAATGGTATCTGAAACATAAAATGTAGTCTAATTGATAACAGCCAGTTCTCCCTCGGCGATACTCATCTCGAGCGCGCATTGCTGCGTGATAATCAATCCGTCTCGAACAAAGGGCCCGCAGCGGAACATTAATCAATCGCATCTTATTACATTTCACAGATTGATTAAACTGTCTCATACACGGCTCGGTTATCACTATTAGAAACTCGCAGGCTTTTAAACTGTAGTTATAATGTCACGCAAGTGACATAAAGTACAAGTTGTTGAGATGGCGGCGATCATCCAGAAAAGCGTCGTCGATTTCTGCGACTTGTGTCAGCGCCCCCTCCCCGCAGCACCCCCGTCCCCTCGTCGTCGCCGTGATTTAGAAACATGTGCGACACTTTGACACCAGCCGTCAATAGTTTCGAGAGTACTCAAGACAGATGATGACACATGGCGGGGTTCGCGAGACTGATCACCCACAAGTCGGCGGGATTTAAATAAATTGCGGCTTCACTAGCAGACCGCGCCCCCCGCCCCGCGCACCCGCCCGGGCCCCTTCGCGCCCGCCTCATTGTTTGCGTGCTCGTGAAAAAACGCGCTTTTTCAAGAGGTTCGGTAACGACCCTCTACATTAGGGACTGTTCGACAATCAATGAAAGTCAAATAACAGTGGTACACGCGTTACTCGTAAACGCTTGTTAATGGTAAAGTCCTCGAATTTAACTGAAATAGGCAGAGCGGTTACCGTTAAAGGTACGCAACATGATGCTTTTATGATAACCAATTTCTGATGACAATAGGTACACATTATTATTGAATTCGTAGTATAATTTGTAATAAATATCTATAATTAATGTATTGGACTGATTTACGACTATAACAAAAAAAAAAAAGAAATTTGAATTCGTTCAGTTCAGATCATAAATATGAACAAAACACAAAACCATACTTAGGAATTTCAAGAACAAATTAAAATAATAGGCAAACATAAAAAATGTAATCGAGAGTTGATACTTCTCAGAAAGGATTATTGTCGTCAAAATATTGAGAGAGATATATTGAGAGGTGTTTATGTCAAAAGGCAATACGCTTCACAAAAACCCCTAGCGGGCTCCGGTTGTATCCGTTAGTGAATTCCCACTGATGTCTGTTAAAGTGTATGTAACTGTATATTGTTACATGTTTTGTCACCAAAATTTATATTTGTCATCAAGTTATATCAGGCAATGTTTTAGTTCTTACATACCTAAAGGTATTCCTAGTTATGATTTATAAGATAAATGTTGCTTAATAACTACATTTTGGTGACAAATCTTCTATTTTTCTGGCAAGCCGTTTTACTTGAGAAACACATACGAATTAAATTTGCGATAGCTAATGTTGCCTTTTGTAAAAGTGTGCCCGGAAAAGAGATTTGACGTCTGTTCGTCGCCCGTTCATAACGTTTATAGAGGAGATAGCGCAGGTCCTACATGAGATAGGTGGCAGTGATGCGCCCGGAGCTGCCGGAGCAGCCGCAGCCGGCTCCGCATTATGTAGTAATCTGGCCGCTTCAATGACACCTGACCTCGTTTACCGCGCCCCTAATAACACTTTGACGAAGCCACGCTAAACTTAGCTTCTTGAAAATCTTATACTACTTTGTAGTTGCATGCAAGATCTGTATCATACCTATTTATTAGTGCCTCATGCTATTTAGTGTAACGCGTCAACGTGTTGTCATTTAATTATATAAAAAAATGTAATGAAAGATGGTACCTAATACGTATATTATATCACATATAAAGTTTACTTTGGGGCTGTTCATCAAATTGCTTTAATCACTTGCCTTGTTAGTTAGAACAAGTTCGACGGTTGCCAATAATTATACGAATCAATCAAAACTTTATCGATTCCAAGTTATAAGTAGTAACAAGTTCACACGCGAACTAACGAGGCCCGCTCACTCCGCACATAATCTAACAAATTACAACAATTACAAGATACTCGGGAACTACATAAAAGTCAATCAGCATGTCTGGCGGGAGCGGCAGGTGCCCCACACCTACACAACATCGTTGGTTCACTTTCTTCGAATTATATAATCACAGAGGACGAGTTGTCTAACAACACCAGCTTAATATTGTTCCGTTGTTTGAGGCGTGACAAAGTTAATTAACAAATTCAAATCAGGCTTTTTGATATTCCCAATGTTCTTAATATTAATAATTAAATACAAAGCCATCAGATCAAAATGAAGTTGAGGAGTAGGTAGATGAAGGCGCGAGTTAACTGTTTTATATTCTGACCGAAGTGGAAGTTAGTGCGGGCCGCGGCGACCGCGGGCCGGGACGAGGAGGAAGGGGGGGGGGTGTAGTTCCAGGCGAGGATTAATTTAAGTTTTCAAACTGCTGGTATCAAGTTCTTTCAAGTGTTATGATATAAAAGTTGTAGCTCTGGCTCGGGCTGAACAACGCGAAACATAAATAACTAACATCGTCTTCTAGAACTATTCCCAGGAGCCTAACAATAAGGGAATCACAAGTTTAAATACTTTGCGTTTATTGTACCAGCATTAGCATTTATAACTTTTTGTTGGGAATATACTCAAAGAAGTATTCTTGGCTTCAAGAATATACAACGTAAACATTTTAAAAGTACTACGAGTATATTGTGACTGATGAGTGTGGATGAAGCTAAAATGGTATGCCAGGATCGTAGCAAATGGAAAGATGTGATCTCTGCCTACCCCCAAGGGAAAGAGGCGTGACGTTTATGTATGTATGTACGATTATATTAAATTTGTGATGAACAATTTTAATTATAAGTTAATTAATTTTAGAGAAATTTTCAGTAAACCCCTTATGCTGCATTAAATATAAATTATTTTTTACAAAACCCGACTCCAAAAACAACAATTCGTTGAGGAGTTCCCTCAACTGTCTCTCGGCTCCATCATCAGTTCTACTTCAGACTTTTATGAAATTGTAGTGATTTTAAATACATAATGAAAAAACTTTAAAACGCTTTAGTCACCGCTACTATTTTCTGAAGTTCCTCTCGACATCTCTGGAGACTACATGTGAAGTATACCCTATCAAACAAAAAATAATAATGCCAACCCGGTCCAGGCGGCTTTGAGTAATTGGTGAACATAAATTAAAAAAAACTTGTTAGGTGACGACGAATTGAGAACTTCGGCCTTTTTGAATTGGGTTGAAAATGTTTATGGTCGGACTGACCTCGATGGCGGTGTCGACGACGAGGTAGAGCGGGCGGTAGGCGCTCTCCACGTGCGCGCGGTACACGAACAGCCGGCGCCCGCACACGCGCCGCGCCTCCAGCACCACCTGCGACATGACACACTCTCACCATATACCAATTGAGCTCTCCGTACAACTCAATAGTATAATGATGCGCTTCCAATATTACTCAAATAATTGAAAAAGTAGTGAAGTGCCGGTCGCAATCACTCATAAAGGTTTTTATAGTACCAATTTGCGGTTTACCATTATTTTATGGCGTATGAAAAATAACACTACTAATTAGATCTCGTTCAAATCAATTATCGGTACAATTTTTCATGGTTATATCACATCATTGGTATTTTTCAGTTTTATCATTTTCTTATTTTTGAAGTTACAGGGAGTGTGTCCTCCCCGGACACATTATACCGCTTTGGTAGTGTCTGTAGACGAAGTTATTCGTCATTAGAAAAAATAACATTTTTCAAAATTTTTATTTGATTATAGGTAGTTCCAGAAACAGACGGTTTCAAAATCAAAGGTCTAAAATATTTTCAACTAGTGACCCGCCCCAGCCAATATTAATTTATTATACATATTATAAACCTCCATTTTGAAACATACTGTCTTCTAAAAAACCGCATAAAAATCCATGGCGAAGCTTTAAAGCATTCGCAAGCATAGAGACAGACGCAGGAGGTGACTTTATTTTTGCCACTTATTAATATAGGTCATTAGTTACGGTTTAAAAGTATAGGTACATAACTCATGGCGATGGTCTCGCGTGTAAAAAATAAATAAATTGTAATTATTTAAAAGCCCTTAGCGATGAAAGTGGCTAATAATCTTAATCGACATCCTCGTGGTGGTCGCAACATTTTGCAGTTTACAGACACAAGAAAAAAATACTCTGAATAATTGTACACAATGTTGCTTTACCCGACCATGTCTCTTTTTATCAAAAATAATGAAAACATAACATAATCATTTACGGGACTACAGGATTGGTCGCCGCCCACAACCCCCTTACCGTACTTGCCGCGGTGTAACGTAAACCACCCAAATAAGGAATCCTTTCATATCGCTCCACGTTCCATTACCTAGAAATGATACAAAACAAACGACCAGTAAAACTGAGATACTTTATTAAAATTGAGCTTTAACAACCGCCAAAAAAGTAGGTAAAAGGTCCAATCTGAACTATGTATTTATCATAGTGAAACATAAGCAGTCTCTACGACATAATCCACCGAGGTAGTAACAACGGCCTGGCTTACGCCGATATTAAAGTATGAACAAGTGGCGCCGCCAAGCGACAGGCTTGTTGTATTAAGAAAATATTGAGAAGTCTTTGCATGTATGCGTGATTGTGTGAACCAAGAAAGTGTATAATGCAACTGAGTACTTTCTGATTTGCTCTACACATGTTGCACGTAAATTAAAAGGGTAAATTTGAGGCCTTGATGACATAAAAATCATCAAAACTTGTAGTTATTGTTCCACTCTTTTCATATTAAAAAATATATTTCCAAGGCTGTCTTGGGCACTAATATCTTTACAAAGCCATTAAATTTATTATGCCTACTAAAAGGAAAGGTTGTAGAATTTAAAACGTCATTTGGGATTCAACTCAGCACCTCATTTACAACTGCCAAACGGTTTCGACGAAATAATTAAAAAGGATGAAGTACTTAAACGGCCTAAGCAACAAAAATAGTCGGCAATTATTTTCTGAGGCTAAAATAGACTTAGACTAAGATAGAAACATGTTTGCCTAACAACTATTTCTTTTTTGTGAAACGAATATTAAAATGTGTTCATTAGTTTTTCTTTATTGCAGCACAATAATTAATTACGCTAATATTGAATACTAACTATGTTCATCGCTCTTGATTGCATTTGTGTCGTGCGATCAACGCACAGGTTAGCAAGCATTGCCGAAAGCATTGGAAAAAATTGTAAGGCTCGGCGTTGTCGGCGTTTATGTCTCCTTTCAAAAGTTTAACCTAATATGTTTTGTAGACTCGGCTTAATAAATCGTGTGACAGGTAAGTACTCTGAAAAACATATTTTCCCACCGTTATGCGTCAGTCCGTATTTCATAATTTAGGAATTAAAAGGTGTAAAAAGACTACCGTATGTTGGGGTCGGATTTGGACACAAAATGGAGCCCTGAGGGGCACCACAGATTACATTTTAAATTTCGTACCTGACATTGAACATAATTTTATTCACACAGATATTCACGCTGAGGCTGCTCTATAGTAAAAGGTTAAGTAAACTTTATTTGTGTGGACAGGATAGTTATCTTGTAATAATAGCTTTAGGGTAAGTTATATTTAGTTTTCAGGTGCGCACGGAGAGAAACTACCATTCATCATAAATAATTTATCCCAATGTGGAGGGTGTGTGGAGTAATTTATATGTAATGAAATTATAAACTCAGAAAAGAAATAGTTTTTGTCTTGTACAGGTGTCGGATGGATTACGAAATCCATTTTTCAAGCATCCTCGAAATCATAACAGCGACCAAACAAGGTTGAAACAATCGGCATGTTTGTGAACGATAAACCAACGATAATTAATAAAACCATTGGAGCGATATAACGAGTAGAGTTTTACAAATAGTTTTCACTTTCATAAAACTATTGTTTGGACCAGATACGTGTCTGTACGAGTCAATACGGCCCTAATGAAAATTTTAACAAAGACCTTTTGCCTCGGTAGTTTATAGCTTACAATAATACATAAATGAAAGGATTAAAGTCAGATGTTCTGAATAAAATTGAGTATTTAACATGAAACCTTTTCACGTCGGTGAAATGAATATTACACCTCGCACTAATTGAAAGGCCAGCGATCGGAGCAGGCGGGAAATATGGAGCGAGAGTAATACAGAGGGACGACGGTCGAATTGTAGAACGTGTTTATTACTCCGAATCACTTACAGCTTCGGGTTTCAGGTCCCCGTTACGGCTAATTACAAACTTGTGCTTGTAAGGCTCAACTAGACTCAAATTCAATAAATAAAAACAATATATATTTTGGGCGTACTTAGAGCTGAAACTCATATTTTATATCAAACCCGTCTTTTAAAATGATGTTGACGTTCCCATTACACTTTCAAGTGGTGACTTGTTTCCCCTCCCCCTGTTACTTCTAAAACAAGAGAACGATAAAACTAATAGAAACATATTATTATAATGCACATTACACGGATTTTTTTTTTCGAAAATTGGTTTAAACGGGATCTAGTCGGTAGTTTTTTTATACGTCATTAATCGTTAATCGCAAATTCCTGCTACGGAACCCTTCATGGGTGAGTTCGACTCGCACTTGGCCGGTGTTTTTGATAACAAAATTAGATATAGAAAACATACATTTCGTATTTTGGCAAACACTTTGCATAATTCATAATGCCGTAGATCGGCGAGTCTGGGCATTCGTATGTTTTTACAGTATATTATATTCAAACCTAGCGAAGCTCCCTGGGGCACTGACTTTGTTCGTACAAAAGTAAAGCAACTTTGAAATTACAAACAATAGCAATTTTAATAGAGGGAACACTGAGCCGGGTGAGGTGATAGGCCGACGTCTCTGGGGAGTTCAGTGTACTACTCGTGCGCTGATGTGAGCTGTGTTTAATATTACAATGGACAAGCTGCTATCCTAACGCAGAAGGGGACTCACAGCGTAAATAAGTATTCAAAGTGTCGAATCCCTTTATTATTATTTAATTGATAAAAATACTGAATTTTAGAACATTTATATACTCAAATGAAGTAGTTTGCTTAATTCCCAATTTTCATTTCACAAGCTGTCTTTATATTACATCTGTTGGAGTCCACTATAATTATTACGTAAGTTTCGTCTTATTAAATATGCGGATCTCGGTTAATGGATTTTAAAACTAATTTGACCGAGTTCGAGTAACTGTAGCTAGAATGGCTTTAAAAGGCATCGAGCAGGGGATTACTATAAATCTGGTGAAACAGGGAAGCGGCGCTACCTCAGAGCTAATAACATTTTAGTGCTCTCGAGGGGTTGGCTTGCATAAATTGCAATATGATGAATGAAACTATAACTTATTTTAGTATCTACGAGTAAACCATCAGGTAACAGTAAAATCTAGGAATAACGTTCATTGCAGGCCAGAAAGTTACTGTTGCAATACTTTTAATACTATTTAGTTTATTTTTCTGTCTTCTTGAATTGTATTATTTACTAATAAGAACAACTACAAGAAAAGTCAGTAGGGTTGACCGTAGTCAACTCTTTTGGCACGAACAGTTAGTACGAACAGTTTAAACATAGACAGTGATTGTATAAGAGTTTGCTGTGTATTATGTACTCACCCTGATTTCTATCTCACCGTAGGCGCGTACGTTGGATTCGCTGGGAATGAACATCACCCTCAGCACGTCCATGGAATCTGCAAACAGCCAGAATGGACCCTTAGCAATATGAACACGGTAAAACATCTACGCGAGAATATTAATCAACTCCATGTCTTAGGGAAGTTGTCATTCTAAGGAAACTTAATCAAGGTAGCCAAAGCAAAACACTCGACCAAGTTCAGTAGTTTTATTAACATTTTGCTGGCTTGTAAACTATAAGGTGACGCGTGTGGCGGGATCATTCGATATCTACAACAACAGCTCGAATAATGAAATTGTGTACGTTTCTCACAATGTCGTCATCAGTAATATAATTGTATATGTATAATATTATCTAGTGCACTGCGAGGTAAAGACGTCAAACTGCGGTGTACAATAACAATGCAGCGTAATCCGTCGCAAGACGCGGCGCGCTGGCTGCCGGCGGCCGATATTAACGCGGTTACCACCGCGCGCTCAGCTATGCAATACCTCCCTCTGTTACTGCTCGTATTATTCTACTATGCATAAGCGATGCTACCTAAACTAATATTATTCAGTTCACTGTCTGGCTACGCTGTAAATTTATCTTTATTTAACAAATACATGAAAACTTTTATTTATTATGAAAAACATGATACAAAGATACATAAACACAAGCTTCTTAACATCCGTTGTTTGTTAAGTATTAAAATGGTAGAACAAATAAGATATTTCATTCCTTAAGTAATCAAATTAAGCAGAGTACTGAGCATAAGAGCAATCACAATAACAATTAAAATAACTCGATTGAGCTGGAGCGTGGCGCTCGCGACAAGCGGATGAAGGCGGCTATATTGACAGAAATAAAGTTTTATTCCTCAAAAGTAACGCAGGGAAGCAATAAAGGCGTTCGCACCATTCTCTCATGAGATCTCTCGGATAAAGAAAAATAGAACCGTTTTGAGGATGACTGCTCTGAGCGGTGAACTGATAAAGTACATTTCATATAATATTGAGGACGGACACCGTGCGGAGGCGCCCGTAGTGGCGCGGTGGCCCACGTTATTTTGTTTTGTCTTACTTTTTAACGTTCACATACAGGTGAGGCGGAGTTTGATATTGAAATTCTGAATGTAACTGTTGAGAAAGTTCGCGGCCTGCAGAGAGCCTGTACCTCGCGCCCTGTGGCGTCCGGTGGGGCTACCTATAGGTACCTAGATGACTTCACAAGTTTTGGGCTTCATTGAAAAAAGGGTCCTATAATTACGGGAAGCAAATAGAATAAAAAATCTTGCCCGCGACCCTTTTGCGAATTCAGGATCGAGGTGAAGTTATGAAGGCTATTACTGTTGACCGTATCTAAGCAGTTAAGAACATAATATTATTATGTAGTCCCTTCTGTCTTTGACATTTACAATGTAAAGGTCACTGTGCAGTCAGGCGTTTATAACAGCTTTATACTTAGAAAATTGCTCTTGATGAGATTTATAATATGTAGGACACGAGTAAGCATAATAATATGTGTCACTTGACGATAAGGAAAAAAATAGAACGTTAGAAATGTTAGCCAATGGTTCGTTAGTAACTGTTCCACAGCTTTTCGAAACAAAATTTACTTAATTATCTTATATTTCAGTATCAAATGTTTACATGAAAACTAAAGTCGACTTCAGTTATAGATCTAGCATAGTTCCAAATATGTGGAGTATGGTTGCCGCCAGATACCTGGCCAGTACAATAGCGCGGGCATCACGCCGAACATTAAACATGGCGGCCAATTTGTTCCTGACATGTTGGGGCTAGTTTAACAACACACTTATAATAGGTATCTATAACCGTCGCCAACCTACAGGAGCGGCTAGATGTTGCATGCAAAATATTTCAATTCCAATCATATCAACTGCGAATCACTAATGTCATTTGAATTTTGTAATATTAACAGTCAGTTATTTTGGCAAATTAAAGTGTACACTATGTTGAAACTCATGCGAGGTTCTAAGAGATTAATGTTAGTTGGCGGAGTGTGGGACGGCAATAACACTACCAGCAAGTGCGACAGCAGCTCGGCGGGTACGTGACGCGTGGCCCGACGCGCGCCGGCCGGGGCCCGGCCAGTGGCGCGCTCGGGGGAGCTCTGCTAGTGCCACACTCGACGCGAAAGGCAGTTAACTTTTGTGGACTCAGGATGAGATAAAAGCACATAAAATTTTAAGTCTTTTTAAATTTACAATTTCACCAAATAAGAATTAGAAAAACCTCAATAATTTTATAAAATAGGGGCTTAAGTGTTTTTATTAACAATGCAGAGCGATAAAACTAAACTTCTCTCTTTTATAATAGTGAATTTAGTAGGGCGATTCGAGGTTATTATACGTCGAACAATCTAGAAATAGCGTGCATTCACTAAAGGCGGCCAGTCTTGAACACCCATACTTCAGCTCTGAAAGGAGAATGCTTCGCTCACATTTTGTATAATTGGTTTTTATAGAAGCTGACGGGCCCCGATATAAACAGACGATGGTTTGCTGTTGTAGTCAATTTTAACGTTTTAATGAAATTACAGCAATTTTCTTAATTAACTATTCTACAAACAGGGAGTTATTAACTTTATAATTAAAGCGAATGTTACTAATTGTGTTCACGGGTTGTTTGGGCCAAAGGTTTCATTGGTTCCTGTTTTAAAAGTAATTTCTCTCTCAATTATTTCTTTGATCAATTTTATTATTCATTTATAACTTTGAAAATCTATCGGTATTTTCATTAAATTTTAAAAAGAGTAAACAGTCCAAACATCAGAAACTTGAATGTTTCTGGGTTATTTATTATTTACGGTGTCCTCTTTGAATAAGAATGTTTCCGCTAAAACATTTTCAACAGGCAAGAATGCCAAGTTTTCTAAAACGCCCGAGGGAATTAGGTCTGTACCAAATTGTAGCGAAGCGTAAATATTAAACTGTGAACGAGTCAAATGGTGCAACTGTCTCGACCCCAAGTATTCCCGAGCTCGTACCGCACCGCGTCGCACCATCCGCCCCGCGGGCCGCGCCGCGCTGCACCGCGCTCGCACCGAGCTCTCCGCGATTACGGTGCAGCTGAGGCACTTAAGATGGCTCCATCGATATTTGTAAATATTTCGAACGTTAAGCAAAAGGTTTATGTAAGTATTCTTATGCTCAGCTGGCGCTAGTTGATAGAGGCACAAGCGACATCAAGTTTTTAATTTTTCTGTACGTTTTATTTAGATCAAAGTAGATATATCTAACCACGAATTAATTCTAAATCCCTTAAGATTAGTATGAATAATGTAGGAGGAGGCCCGGGATCGGGCTTTAAGCCACATCCTAAACGGCTTTGGTTTGACCTGCGTCGATATGTGTCACGTATGAATTAGTCATCGAGGCCTCTCCCGCAGCCGTCGCGCCGGCTCGGGCTGGAGCGCGCCTAACGAAGGACACCGCACTTCATTAGTACACGTCAAGACACGAGCGCACTTCACGAGATTACACAGATAAGTAGACCGGTTCAAGTACGTCTTACGATTACCTTCGAGGTATTCGATCATTACTTTAATTAAATATAAACCGAACTATGTAGTTACCTAAATAGATTATCAGACATACCTACTCAAAATGTTCGATATCATCAAACACTACATGAAAAAGTCTTTAGACTTAATTGATTACCTGCAAGTTTGACTTTCCTCGACAACACTATTTATATTCCAAGTAATATTACAACGAATACGATACACATGTCTTTGAAGTATTATTAGTTTGAAGGCTGTTGGTACATTGTGGGTGGGTAATGTACTGCGTGCGTTAGGTGGCCACACGCGCTTGTGTTATTAAGGACCAAAATAATCAGTGTAAGTGTGTCTCGCAGAGAAAGGCAACATTTGTGTGAGCGCGCTGTAACACGTTATCATTTGAATGCGAATTCGTGCGAGTTTTGTGAATGCTACTTACAAACTTGCTGGCGCAAATACCGTTATTGTTTAATTAAATAAGTTTTAGTTTTGTAACCATTGCAACGCCTGGAAGGAATTTAGGTAGAAAATTTGCTGTATTTCATATTAAATATTCCACGAACAAAGCGAGAGATAAATAAAGTACGTTATACCATTGGGTGCGGACGAAAACATTCGCAGTATGTAAGTAATACATCACGTCTTATCAACAGTCCAACTGTTATGATTTAATAAATCAGCATGTTAGTGCCTCTACCCGTCCTGTCAGTACCTTTATGTAGTAGCTATTTATTCAGCTGTGACTGTGTTCTGTAAGTTCTAAGATTGCCCAAATTTGGCCTCAATTAAAATCTGTTTTAAATGCATAATGTAAACACATTGAAAAAAATACGTAGAAATATAATTTTGGCTTTTAAATGTTTTTGTATACATAAGCGTACTTTATATAAATTTTGGTCAATTTTACGACCTGTCAAATATCTAAGTGGATAGAGTATTCAAAAGTTACAGGTTTCTACGGCAAGCTTAACATTCCACACGCAAGAATGGACGCGCGGCGCGATGACTCTACCCTACCTTGATAGAGTTACACTCAGTACCTTCACTTTACACTTACTTAATAGGAAAAAATAAATAATTGTACATATCTTTTTAGTAAGTACCTGTAACTGCTATTAGAAAGTTCTCTGATTTCCTTTATTGTCTGAGTACCTAGAGTACCTCTACCTACACACAAAAATAGAATTACTGGTAAAGAATATATTTACTGGTAAGTGCTTAAGTAGTAGATAGTGAGAAAGTGCCGACAGGGCCGCTTTTTTACGTTTGATTCAGAGATTTGTGTAGATGTTAGTCGTATAATAGTTATGTAGCTATACTCGTAGGTACTTTAAATTGTTCTGGATACTAAATTAACTTGAAGTAGCGCATAGTATTAACATGATAGAGCACGTTAGCGGCTATTACACGGCTAATGATCTCCATTTGTGTGGGATTGTCTCCGGCAACCGGCCAGCGATGACACTCACCCCTATTACTCGGAAATTAATATTGTTATCTGCGAAATGAGGGTTCGACGGTAATGCTCAGTCCGAACTGAGGTGTAATAGGTGTTTACAATGGCTAATGTTCCATTTGTATATTATAACACGAGCAAACACTATTAAACATTTAATATTACAAATAGCTTTTGATTTCACAACACATCCAATTAATTCAAATTAGTTTCGAATTCATTTAAACAATTTACTTTAACATAAAAAAATTGCGCAGTCAAGGCCGGCGTCATTACAGTGTGCGTGAATGAAAATCATTCTTCCAGAACTTCTTAATTCGCAGATATCCTGCTACGATTTCAGTTCGTCGATAAATCATGCCGTGCCTACCTCGCTGTTTCAAAACAGTTACTTCCAATTAAAAAAAAATAACCTACCTACTAAACTACATTCGATGTCGATATGAGGGTCTGTATGTATCTGCCGGGGCTGCGGGATGTTCGTGAGAGTTACCGCGACCCTGACACTCAAAGGGCTCCAGGACGAAAATAGTGGGTTTTAGTCAGTAAAAGTCTGACACTCCCTCTCGCTGCGCCCACAGCGGACGGGGTAATTAAATGATTTCCCACGAAAAAAAGGGACATTCAGAATGTATTGGTGCGAGTGTTACCCATGTCTTCGTCGAAGTGCACGGCGGTTGGCAGCGGCGTGATGTTGGTGAGGCGCAGACGGTAGCAGGTGCGGCGGCCGAGCGTGAGCGCGCGCGCCGGCCGCAGCGTGGCCGAGCCCCGCGCGCTGCCCGCCGCGCCGCCGTCCAGCTCGCAGCCCGTGCCTAAAGCAAAACACGCCACTACAACACTGCACCACACGTCGAAGCGCCCTCATCTACCTAATACTACTACTACTTACTAATACTACTACCTTAGTTAAGAAAAAAAGGTACCTAAACGCTCTAAACAGTAGTATTGTCCGAAAACAAAGCTGAAATATCGCTTACGATATTGTAAACTCTTTCCAGATATCTGTCATTACTTCTGAAACGAATGTAAAACTCCCACTAAGCTAGCTGGTTGCAGTAACTATAAAGATCTTATAATATTGGCCGGAGAAGCGATCAACTCGCCAATATGCTCCGCTTCAATGTTCTCTATAATAAAAATAACTTCAACATTTTACAGCTGAGGTCGGATACATTTGAAGCTTTGCTGGTAGAATTTGTTTTACGATATTAGTATGAACTACTTTTAAGTCGATATCTACCAAGAAAACTGAAACATAGCAATGCAATTTAGATCCATTAATATTTGTATCTGAGATTTCTTTTCGCAGAAGTATTTAATAATAAATTGAAAGCACAAAATTACAACAGATGTAATGTGTAGTGATAAGTGCGTACATTCGGGCGAGGCATGGGCGGCCTGCGCGCAGGGCAGCACGCGCAGCAGCAGACGCGGCGCCAGCACGCGGTAGGCCACGAGCGCGGCGCGCGCCTCGCAGCCCGCGCCGCCCGGCACGCGCGCCACGTCCGGGCTCGTGCGCCGCGCCTGCACCAGCGTCGCCACGCATCCGTCGCACTAAGCACACAAGTCACAACCACTACTCGTACAACCAACGTGCAACGAGCCCCGAGCCCCGAGCCCCGAGCCCCGAACCCCGAGCCTCGAGCCCCGAGCTCCGAACCGCGAGCCTCGAGGCCAATATTGAATGAACGAAACGAGAGGCTAAAATACTAAACAAATGAATATCAGATACAAACGCTCCCAAGAAGTTCCTTAACAAGATTTTAATATAACTTGAACCCTGTCTTCGTGCATTTTGTGCGGAACAAAAGATCAAACATTGCTGGTGTTTACTCGTACCAAAGTTGTTGACGTCGGCTGTTCGAAATTCAATTGGAATTTATTATGGAGAGCTGTAGTTCCTTGTTGGGTGCTTATACTAATTTATAAGTCGTACCTGAGTTGCTAGCCGTAATACATCTTTACAATTGCCTAACACGTCTATATTTTGTGTTTAGCAAGTTCATAAACGGTGGGAAAATCAACACACTTATCAAACACAGAGATGGGCCGGGATCGTGTTACCCTAAAGTGATAAGGTGTTAGCCTAAAAAAACTAGAACAGATGTTTTTTTTATATCAAGGTTAAACTATAATATTATTATACTGCGGTAGAACTGCCTTTATTAAAACTGTACTCTGTCATGTGTTATAAGAGCGTTAAATGCCTAGCCTATTACGCTACATGACTACATAGTCTTGTTAGTTCCTATAGGATTACATAGTTTTGTTAAAACGCATTACCGTACAAAATATTTTTTCATATTGTGATTATGAAAGAGAGTTGTGATTGTAATAGAGAATTCTTCGGTAAAGTTATTGGAATATGCAAGAAAGGTGCGTAGGTAGGCATTCGCAGGAGGCACGCGTTTGAGCGATCCCTGTCCCTCGGGAGTCGTTAGGTGCTGGCGCGCGGCCAGCTCACAGTCGTGCAGCGCCTACACTTCCCGATGTAAGAGAATTTTCTCTTCGTAAAGGATACTAACAAAGACATTATGTAAGTTGGAAGGAAACCCTTAATATAATATATTCAGTAATTGACTTTGAGACATTTATCGTTGCTGCATAAACGCTCAAAATATAGTCGTTCATCACAGGGTTTGGTATTTTATTGTAAAATCTTAGACCCAATTTTACTATCGATGAATGGAGTGAGACCATTTGGGTAGCCGGTGCGCACCGTGGAATTTTCATTGTTGTAACTTTAATCAAAGGAATGGACGTAATTTGCGTTTGGAGGTAATTTTCCCCAGTGACGTCGAAAATGTAAGAGTCATCGTAAAAAGGCCGGTCTCGGCGTTTCTTTTGTTTGATTTATATTTGGATTTTACTGCAATTGCGTCCTATTGCCTCCAAACGACTTCAGATAAATTGTTTTCTCTGGAATTTTAAATGTTTTTGTTCATTCAAAACACGGTTTGGCCTATATTGATTTAAAATTAGCATATTCTGAGTTATTTTAAGCCAAGGACTGCCCTGCCTCTAGGTAAAATTTTCTTCAGTTTGCATGTTCAGATGGTTTTTGCCGTAGATTTGTAAGAGGATGAGCTAGCCGTGTATGTGAAAGCACCTCGGGAGCGTTGACGTCGTAGCAGATCTGTGCGAGGTGCGCGTGCGCCAGCGCCCCGCGCGCCGGCTTGAGCAGGCCGCAGGAGCAGGCGCGCTCGCGGCAGTGCTCGCACGGCGGCCGCCCGCGACACGCCGCGCTCGGCACGTTCCCGCCCCACCAGCGGTGCGCCTCCGCCCACCAGCAGATCTGACACACACAACACCCTCACTCACTCTAAAACGACTTTATTAGCCACCAATTTGTGTTTATTCTAGGTGTGGTGCTAATCGATTTAAGGACTTAATAATATCTCTAAATCTACACTACAAAAACATTTCTCCATTCTAAGTTATTTCTATTTTATACAATTATAGACATCAAGAGACATAACGATGAGCACGTGTGTGTCATTCTTATAATAATAGGTTAGGTTTATTTGAAAAGATAAAAGCTGTGTGTCGGATATCAGAGTACAAATGTTCGTAGAAATATCTTTTCAACCTTTATCATTTCGTTGTTGCGGCTGGAAACATTTTATTGCTACGAAAAACCACTGAGTGTTATTACCAAAAGATGCCAAGTCGATGTTATTACATCAATGATAGAGTTTAATCCTACGCGGGATACTGCGACGACGGCCAATCTAATATTTCTTGAATAAAGCTCTCGTTGTGTTTGGGGACACAATACCAATTCAGAACACAAAGGTTGACCAGTGAGGGATGCCCGATAGCTTTATGTTTGCTCGTCGGATCGGCACTGACCAATATACCACAATTAGGTTATAGAACGACGGACCAGGCCGTACATAAAGTCAATTAAATTTGTGAGACTCGCAGATTACCTTTATATAGTAATAAGTGTAATGAGCCTAATGCTTTTACAAGCTACGAGTAGAAGATGCATGTCTCACATGCTGGTGCGTGTCGTTGTGGAGCTGGAAGGTGGTGCGCATCCTTGAGCCGGGCGCGACCACGCCGAGCCAGGCGCGGTCCGGCCGCAGCGAGGGGTGCCGCGTCGCACATTGCCGAGTTATCGAGCACTGGGAACGCCACTCGTCTTTTGCAGCCACCAGCCTACAAAGAAACTTTCAAGTAACTTTCCTCTCTCGCTTCTTGATAAGAATTTGTCATCGCCTAAAGATATCCGCTGTACTGGAATATAATTAGCTCCTTTGCGGTGCAGCTGCTTTCAAGTATAAACTTTGTGTCGCTGTAACTTCAAAGGAAGTAAATAATTTCCGACAAATTTTCGTTAACTGAAGAGTTTCAAAGTTAAATAATACAGGTTGAAGACAAATTGTAAACTAGTCATGGCAGTCGCTACCTTAATTTTAGATTCTATTCTTCTTTTAGACTTTATTTTGAATTGGAGTATACTTTTTATTTGTGGAAGTACTAGTGAAAGTAGTATATAATTATGAACGCTAACTAACGTGATGATGTCAGTTTCCGGGAAGTGGTTGGGCAGCGTGGGCAGCGACAGCGTGAGCGTGGTGAGCGCGGGCATGGCGGGCGCGAGGCGCAGGCGCGGCGGAGTGGGCACGTGCGCCGGCGTCAGCCACGCGGCGCGCGCGCCCTCGCACCCGTACAGCTGCGTCGCCGATACCTCCAGCAACACCGAGTGCACTCTACCGACCAGAAACAAGCATCCACCCCGGGTCAGCTGCAGACTCTCACTTTCATTTAGCTGAACGTATTAAGGCAAAAAATACTATACGGCTTAGCAATGAAATACCTTAGTGGAACGTCCTGTGTATATTAAAATTATCCAATTAAATGTGTTTTTCTTCTTCCCTTACCTTCTAGAATAATAGAGTGGCAACACGGGAGGGTCGAGCACAAAACGCAGAGGCACCACCTCCCACCACACCTCCATCTGAGCCACCACCACCTCGCACACCTCACGCATGACGCTCTGCTCTGACAAACACATTATACTGCAAGCGCCATTCCATACCTCTCAAAGTAACTATTTAGTTTTGATTAAAGCTCTAGCGAGACAAGGCGATCATCTCAATGTCAAGCAAAAATAGTTGAATATTTATCACGTCACTTCCTAACATCGTCACTCGTATTTCCTAAAATCCCAGCGAGCAACAAATAAGCTAACATATTAAAGACATTTCACTATTATGGAAAGAAAATGAAAATACATTATATAAGTAATGGTGTAAGAAAACGTCCAATCCTTTTAAGCGTATTATTGGTGCGTGGTCGTCTGCGGGATGCCGTCGTTAAATCTTACATTATTTTGATCTGTTATGGCGCCGTTTGTTCAAACCATTCTGTTGTTGTGGAACGGGACGCAAGTTATGTGAATGATCGCCTCGTTACCGTTATAATATAACTGATATAGCTATTGTTGTTTAATAAACGAACTGACCCTAACATTGGAGTTTGGGAAATATTCCATCTGGTTAATCTAATAAGGTGCACATTCCCTTGAAGAAAGAAAAGCACTGATAAAATCGTCTCCTGCGAATATTTTTGTGACTACGAAGTTTAGTCAACTAAAAACCATCCGACCTGTGTAGGTGGGCTTTACTAAGATAAATTTCGCTTAGCAAGTTACTTGAAATACCTCTATCCTACCAGTTTTAAAAATAACCTTAATTTTTTTACAACTAAAACTTGTTGTAAAAAACATAAAACGCAACAAATACGTATCTTTTACAGACATTTTAATAAGTAAAGAAATGGAATTAGGTGCCTTTAATATGAGTTTTAAATCCAGTTGTAGAATAGCATATTCCAATTATATTCATCAAAATAAATACTTAACATTTTTACGGGATCCAATTCTATTCTCTCAGCCTCAGCCAAGTGATTAAATGTTTTTACAAAATCAGTTTGAATCTCAATGAAATCAGTAATTTTTATCGTGTATCCGCTTGTTAGTAACAAGGGCTGAGCTTATCTAGCGCGAGAGATGGATCCGCGGCATTAATTATTGTTACGCGTCGAGATGATTATCCGAATGATTGAGTATAATTAATGCGTGCAGTTTCAACAAACGGAGAACGTTTTAAACCACCAATGTTTTGATGTGACCTGATTCTCAAACCAATTAACCATGCTACAGACGCGCTTATTCCGTTCATTTGAAGTCGGTTATAATTACTAGCTGTTAAGAGGTAAGGAGGCCCATTATTTACTGATGGGTACTTGACTTCTTAGTAATTCTAATTTCGAGGAAAGTCGTATTTTTTTAAGTGTGTATTTTGTTTGTGTGATGGGTTTAGATGCAAATTGCTGACCTCAAGGCCGGGGATTGCCTCGGACTCGACTTCCTCGGTGCTCACGATCATGGGGTCGTAGTCCGCGGGGAAACTCGTCTTAGGTATGTCTTTGAGTATCAACCTGAATCAAAGATTTGAAATTGTTTCATAAAACATACTTTTTATAATCAAATGTTATTTATTCAAATTAGGCTTCAATGTAGCACTTTTTGAACGTCACAATTCACCGCTTCCGGAGCTTTTGCTACGGGAAAAAAAACGGCGCAACAGACTCCCCAGCAGCACGCTGTCTGTCTTTTACATTATAAAAATATAGTAAGGTAGGAACAATGCCAAATAAATCAATATTTTAGGTTTGCAAAGACAAGGTACGTGCAGCACATACATGAGCACGGCGCGCTGCACGCCGAGGCGCGCGCCCACGTCGGGCACGAGCACGTGCAGCGCGCACACCGAGCGCGGCAGGATCTGGCCGCGCGCCGGCTCCACGTGCACCAGCCGCACGTTCGCGCTGCGACTCGCGTACGCCTCTGGGTTCTGCATCACCAGTAGCACAAGCTTAACACCGCCAAGCATACGTACTGTTTACTATATACCAGCTATGTATCATTGTAACATTAGGAGATAAAACGCTCACAAATTAAATTATAAGTCATCATCATCATCATCTTCCTGCCCTTATCCCATTTTACTTGGGGTCGGTGCAATACGTTTAAAAAAAGAAATATAAATATTATTTCTATTTGCAAATAAAAAGTAGTTTGTATAATCTTAAGTTTTATCTAACATCTTTCATCACTGTGATGTTTCATTAAACTGATGTCACTGAGCAGTTTGCATTTACAATTTACATCGTCCCTATCTCTAGGGGTTTTTGTCTGCAAAGCGGAAACAATTCACTAGACATAATATAAAAATAAATCATCAGTAAAAAATCAACCATGAACTGGATGTTCAGTGGTGGTATATTGTATTTTAGGAAAACGTTCTACTATTTATTTAACATAGGTCATAGTCATATAGCTAGAAACAAAAGTTTTCTACTTCTAGGAAAAACCTAAGTGACCCATTTTTTGCTACGAATCAAATTTATTCGGAACTTCTCAGAATATCTTAATACTCGCCTCACAAAATATCTTTGTGACAAATCTCCCTTTACATGCGCACTCGGCCTTGAACATTTCCAAGTTGAGTTTTATTGAATAGTAGATATTGTTGTTTATTATTTTTACTGAAGCTTAAAAGTTGTTCTGTAAATACAAGTTTGTCGATCGTCTGTAAGGGCTTAAATAATAATATTCGCCTCTTTTATCTAGCAAACAGCCAACAAATTTCTATTTTATTATTTAAGGTTTCAAATTTCAAACACAAGAAGTTTGTGTGGTAATTATGAGTGGAGATTATGGGGTCGTGATGAAGACTGAATACTGACTGATACTGACCTCCTGCTCGAGGACTCGCGCCTCGCGGGCGCCCTTGCAGAGCCGCTCGGTGTCGTCCTCGGGCCCCAGCGAGGCGTCCGTGGCGCGCTCCTCGTCCCAGCACGAGCACACGCCCCACGGACGCACACTCCAGTAGTACGAGTACACCACTGGACTGCAATGTTGTATAATATGCTCAACAACTCGACATACTCCCAATGTCGGTTTAGCTAATGAGATTGCCAATACCGAATGTAAAAGCTAATTGCGAATATCTTAAATATTCTCAAAATAAATGGAGGGTTAAAAATATCAAACGTTCAGTAATATTGCTGTCGATTAAGATTACTTAAATTATGAATGAAAGAGTATTTGTTGAGCAAAATGTTTGTTTGAGAATTTCTTAACATTCAAGATGAAAAACGGTTTTAATCAGTCTCTCGGAGAATATCAAAGAACTGGTCTGCGCCGAGTTCATCTGGAGTTTAACTCTGTTAGCTTTATTTTTTACGCTTTTCGATCTTGAATCCATTAGAGAAAATAACTCAAATCATTACGCAATGTAAACTGAAGGTTTTAAAGCTAATTAAAAAACTAGCTGTAAAGTTTATACTGGCACTGGTTTTATTTACAGTAAGCAGTAAAGTTAGATAAGTAGAAGACAGCTATGTTGTGGTTGTGGTACCTGTGGTTGATGAGCTGCACGCTCTCGCCGAGCGCGCGGTGCGGGAAGGCGGTGCCGAGGTGCACGTAGTACGCGCACGCCGCCTCGCCGTCCTCGCAGATGTCGTAGTCCTTCTCGTGCGCCTGGCGACCACACCATTCATACACTCAAATACAATCTTACGCAGATGCATGTCATCTTCATTAGATTTTTGTTTAGTTTCCCGGCAGACTTATAATGCACCAGTACAAAGTATCGATAGAGATGAAATGTAAATGTGCCTTAATAATTATGGAAACAATATTATTTGTTTTATAAGATTGACAAAGATAATTTGTAAAAATAAATAAACTCCATTTAATTTGCTCGTTTTAGTTCTAGTTAATATATTTTCAAGTATTCCTAGTAACATACACTCGATGGTTAAAATTGGCGCACTTGGCAACCAGTTACGGTATAAGTTCCAGTTACTACAGAGTGAAGAATTTACAGTATTAAGTTTAAATTCTTCACTTTGCACTAAGGTCTAAATTTCAGTGCATGCTCTAAAACTTTTGCACATTGCATGGTCCGTCGTGCGCGCTGTATTTCACAGCACTTTCGCCTTACAGTCCCGCAGCGAGCAATAAAGAGGGGCATATAACTGGTAAGTATGATTTATTTCTGTGTCGATATTTAAAATTCTGTACGTGTGGGCGTTAGTGGTGGCCTGCGCGCGCGGCACGTGCCGGCCAGCGCTCGCCCGCGCCGGCTCGCAGCCAGCCTGCCTTCTACAAGCTATTGTGCTTAGTGTAAGTTCCACTATACATCAGAAAACTTTTGAAGTTTAATATGTACATGCAGTTATGACGTGAAAAAGCAGCATAGGCTAAAAAAAATATTAATATCTGATGACCTAATTGACCGTGCTGACCTAAGCTCCACCTATACGGAATATCATACAGTCTATTATAAATAATCTGCCCATTAAAACTCAAGATGAAAATTCAACAATCATTTACCGACTTTAAGTACTATACCTAGAGTAGCTACGCTTTCGTCAACCTATTTCCAATGCACGACGGTCGAGCCGTTTCACCAGTTGGCACCGATTTAATCTGAATTGCGAGTCCAAGTTTTAAATGAATAAATTACGCTCGCGACCAGTGTTCTCCGCCAGTACTCTAGTAAGCCAATGACTTACGTTCTACAAATTCATAAAATACAAATGATTAACCGCTATAAACGAAAATGCAATTATTATTAAATGTGTGCGCGTTAAGCGACAGTGCGCAAAACAGTTAGCGTAGCAAGTCACACACGTGTGCGCTAACAATTTATTACACACGAACTTATTAGGTACTTGGTTTTAGGATAATTTCTAAGTAAATCGGTTATATTAGGGAATTTATTAAAAATATTACAACTGTGATGAATGCTACAACAAGACGTAAATTTTGTACAAAGACAATAAATCGTACGTAGTAGTAAAATAGAAGCAGCAGGATACTATTGGCGTTCCTAATTAAACCTTACAATGAAAACTACAAGTGTGTTACGTAAGTCAATTATGTTCTTGGTAGCAGCAGTGCGCTCGCAATAAAACAGCTTCCATGTTTCGTGACATTCGCTATTAATGTCAGGAATATTGAAAATCAAACAAATGGTATCGAGAGCTGTCGCCCGCGTCGTTGCGATTCGATTACAGTTGTTATTGAGTTCGTGATGAAGTATTGTGATGCGACAACAAAGCTCGGAGCGTCTGCTATTAATGTGGGAATAAATCTTGTTTGCGACAGAATGTCTACAGAGGGACGAGTGCGAGTGCCGGACGCCGGGCAATGTAGCAGAGGTATTCAAAACTCTCGCCTTGCATACGTCCGCTACTACTGTAAGCTCACGGTAGGTGCGAATAGAAACTCTCCATCCTGCACGTGTGGCATTTATGTGAAAAGCACCCAGTGAGAATGGTCACGAAGTTTATGCTCCGCGTTCGATTTGCAAGAGCTCGGTAACACACTGAATAAAGAAGCTGTTTGTTCCAACAAACAGTAATATGCAATATTTCTACAAATGAAAATGATAAACGGCACACTTTTAGCAGATAAGGACAACAGTTTTGTAATGCATCTTGACTCCAAGGATTAATGAAGTAGTTGCTTTAACAAACAAAGAAAAATAATGTTATTCAACTTGTAGTTTGCGTTTTACCGCTTCATACCGTAAGCTGCATGGCAAAAATTTGAAACATGAAAAATTCATAACTTAGTAACGTTTACATAAAGTCGAGGGGCGGCAACTCGCGCAGAGTTGTAAAGTTTAACTTAACTGCTATATTTTTATTAGTTATAAAATGTTCCTCAACGAACTAAGTATGCGAGCGTCCTACTTACTAACAGAGACGTTTTTCATATAAAGTTGGTAGCATTTACAACTAGTGCTTAATTTGTGGATAATGAAAAGGGATCGAAGAGTGTGGAACGTGACGCGGCGACGTCCCCGGACTGCACAACGAACCTTCTCTAACCTATTAACACTAACTTAATATGGAAGGTACGACGACGCGCTTTGCTAACTGTACCATGTACATTTTGTAAACGAATAATGTCAGTACCTATCAATATATTTTTGTCATACATTAAACTTCTGTCAGAAATAACGCGCTCCAATTGTCAATTTACATTATCTGTATAGAAAAGCATGCATTTCACTAGAATTTTTTTCTGTTAACTTAAATATTCAAAGTTTTTATTTTGAGTCTTTTATCATCATCATTAGCCTTATGCATATAACTTACTTCTGTGCATAGATATAGACATTTTGTCATTTTGACTTTACGAAGTGAAATGTAGAGACAAACAGTTATTTATGAGCATCACTTGCGTAGTACAATAGTTACCTCGATGGTGAGATGTTCTGGGCTGAAAAGCAGCGAGTCGGCGAGCACGTACAGCTGCCTGACGATGGCGGTGGAGCTGAGCACTCGCAGCGCCGTGGTGTGCAGGCCGGCGCGCGGGGCGCAGCACCACGCGCAGCCGCGCACCGCGCCGCCGCCGCCCCACCACGCCGGCCACAGCGCGAACGGGCCCGACACCACCGAGCCGCGGATACTGAGGCACTGCACACACGGACCCTAGGCTTAGCAAGTATAAGTGTCAAATTAAGAGAAATTTAAGAAAAACAATCAGAAAATATACGAGCCCTTAATCGTGATCTGACGCGGCGGCGGGGGCGGGGTAGCGAGTCGAACAGTTTGACTCGCGACCCCGCCGCCTCCGGACTCCAGGTGGGTCCGAAACTAGTAGGGCTATCCCGATAAGTACGCGTGAATAAACCGTTATATCGTTTAAGTATGAATCATCCTCACGAAAGTTATTATAAAAATTTAAAAATATGGTCATGAGATTCATTTACTACACTTTATCTCAATAATAGACCGAAGTATAAATAAATAAATACGAACAAGTTCCACCACTGTACAATACTCTTTACTTTGCGATAAAGGCATATTGCTCTTTTACTGCAATCAGTATTGAATTAAAGCTAGTCCAGTAAATAGCGTTCCCAGAGCCGCTGAGTGCTCGATCCATCATGGCCGTCCAAACGTTTCTTAAATCTCCAGTTTTGTGACAAATCGTTCTCCAACGGATGAATGGCCGTGTCTGGGGATTTATGTCTAAACTGTTCAATGAGCGCGCAACAGTTCACAACAAAAACAGATTAGAAATTTATTAAGCAACATTGCAAACAGCTCACTACTCAGCGAATAACACGTCAAATAAATTATTCTAAAAGTTAAAGAAAATCAACATTATTTTGTAGCTGTCTACACGGAAATACGTGATATTTGTCAGTGATAATACATATCTAAAAATGTTTACTCAACCAGTCAGGTAAACCAATATAAAATAATAAACAAAGTAGAGATCAATATAATTGTTAGCAGCGGGCTGGAACTGCAGCAGTGATATAAGTGCGTTATAATGAAACAATAGCGCAGCGGCGGCAACAGCGGCACGTTTTAATGAGAGCAATCTTCCTTCACTACTCCGCTGTCTGTGATATATTGACATGGTTCGCATTCAACACAATACTGGAAGTAGTGCAATTATAAGGTTCTATAATTAACGTTCATGACACAATTCAATATACAATTTAGACAATATTTGTAGCTACTACTGTACACTACTAAGCAAATTATTGTCGATATTTTGCTGCTTGTCACAAAATTGATTGGTAAATTTATTAACTTAGACAAACTGAGTTGCGTTTAAACCTATTTCTCTAAATTAAATCTTTCAAAACAAAATTTTATTATGTCTAGAGTACGTAGGTTGAACAAACAAAATTGGTGGCTTTGTAAAATGTACAAAGTGTGTAATAAATGAGGTGTTTACTTCCTTATCAAGTTTTCTTTGCACATTCCACGCATCCAACGTTTGCGTTAGAGAGTTTAATTAATTTGATGAAGTTCTTCTAATTACGTAAACTCTGCACAAATTTCGTTATTGTGTTATTAGTACAAGGTTGAGCGGACCGCTTACGTCTAGCGTGAGAGATAACCAGGCGTCGTCGGTGAGCATGAAGAAGGAGGCGTGTTCGGCGGAGCAGTGCAGCAGCAGGCGCGCGCAGTGCACGTCGCCCAGCAGGCGCGCGCCCAGCTCCAGCACGTCGCTGCCGTGCTGCGGCGGGCACTGCGGCGCGCCCGCGCGGCACGACAACACCGACGACGTTATACTCGGGACCAGGACTGGGAACATACGAGAACATTACTATACAAGTTACAATCTACAATGACAAGTAATTGTACTGAGCTGTGAAATCACTGCGTTAAATGTATAAAGCAGGCGCAAATTAAATACAAGGACCATCTTGACAATAGCGCCCACGTATTGACTGTATACGAACTGGATTATCGATCATGAAAATTGCCTCCGAACAAAATGTTAAGACGAATAACAGATTATATTATCATAATTAAACGGCTTTTCTAAATTAATTAAGGGACTTGAAAGAATAATTTCTCATGAATTTTTAATTAAGTTTCCTCGTAGCTATCCGGGAGCGCAACCTTAACGTATTGAAGTAATATGAAGACGTCTGGCAGTAACGAAGCTGCTCATTACAATGGTAAGCTTATCGCTCTCCAGCTATTATCTGTAATGAACGCGAGTAAATAATACCACGCTATGTCAGACATACACAATATACTGTACGTTTTGTGCCTGTTAATAATAATAAAATTGTTTTTTTAAAAGCAATCCTGGACGTCCGATTGCGATTTATATAATCTATCTTTAGAATATATTAAAAACAATATACATAATATTTAAAAGTAGATTTTACCTAGCTGTCGCTATCTCCTAGATTACAAATGTACCGGTAATACAACAATCCAAGCTGTGCACAATTCAGAATTTATTTAACTCTTTTTTCATGTTATGCGATTTTTGCTTTGCGTGTCTCATATTGGGATAACATATTTGTCATAAAGCAGTAGAAATGCATCGTACTATCCAAGAGCGGCGGCTGCATGTAGCAGGCTATGGGCACGGCGACGTCCCTGCCCATGGAGACTCTGATGTGCAGCGTGTCGGCGAGCGCGCGCACGTCGCTGGGTCGGAAGTGCACGCGCAGCTCGGCGGCGGCGCCCGAGGTGACGGTGAGGCCGCGCGGCCCGCTCAGCTCCACGTCCAGCTCGCGCCGCCGCGGGGGACGCACCGACAGCCGGATCTCGAACTTCGACACGTTCACCAGCCGGAGACCTTGCTGCTCACACACAATTATGTGGGACTGCCCCGGATCGCCCGCTTGAGTTTAACGTTCTCATGTCAAACTATGTATTCTTGTAATACTTTATAGTAAACTTATTAAAATAGAGTGGACTTTAGTTAAAAGTCTCTAGGGGTAATATAAATAAGATCGATAAAAGAAGATAGAAAACGTACAAACTTTCCTTTTCGGAAAAAAGATGGGCCTCGATAAAAAGGAATCCATGTAATAATTAATGATTCTATCCATGTAAAAATTAGTTTAATAATATGGAACAAACATCATCATCATTATTCCTCTGCCCTTATCCCAATTATAGCATTTGCGCAGCATGTCTTCTTCTTCCATACGTTCCTATCAGAATCTGACGTCATCACGTAAGTGACATTCTTTGCAGCCATGTCATCTTTCACACAATCCATTCGTCGTTTCTTTGGTCGTCCCTTTCCCCTATATCCATCCACATTTTATGTCCACCACCTTTCTTACCACGTGATCGAACTAAGATAGCAATAAGTATTATTGTATTTCGTAGAAGATTACCGTGTGCAAGTGGCCAATAGTAAAGTTGACGAAATCAAGTTGTGGCGGCACGCAGACTATGTAGTCTGGCTGCGGTGACTCAGGGGGCGGCGCGGGCGGCGGGGGCGGGGGGCGCGTCTCTATTGCACCGATACTGAGCACCACACAATAACACCTTGATTACTTTAGTGCACATGTAGAATAGAATTTGAAAACATGAATTACCTAAACTCTTCTCGAAAAAGATTAGAATTAAAAATCATTTATTCAAGTTAGGCTCATACGAGTAAGTAGCTCTTTTTACAAAAATATTTCAGAACATCGGTTCCGTATGTAATCCGTGGTATCGGCTCGTTCGGTTCGCGCTCGTAAAGTAAACGTCCCTGACTGTATTGGCTGGCCTCCCAGATATCGAAGCCGTTACTCTACAGTGCGTGCGCCTCACTAGCTCCCAACCAGCGGCGACTGCCTTGTGCCGAAAGGTCATCGATCAAATTACTACCAAATGCCTGAGCACACAAAACAAATCTTGAACGGTAAATGTATTTTATTTTTGCGAACTTACTCTTTGTACCTACCTATCCTCTAAAACGTTGGATTATTTAGAAAACAAAAGCAAACTGAACAACGTATTTCTCAGCTTGTTTTAAATTATTCAGCTGCAAAATATTTTAAAATTAAATTGTTGCATTTTGCATACTCGATGGATTTGAGCTGCATTTTATGTTGTTACAAATTTAGAACCTTTACTTTAAATTGGCGAAGCTTCAGGATTTTTTTCAGTAAAAGTGAAGAATTTTGTTCTTTCTATACGAACTAGTCTAGATTTTCATATTATTTATGAAAATATATCGCCGGCACGAGCATGATAACGAGTATGTCAATGTGCCGATCACGGGCTAAACAATTGAACGTCCATTACACCCCACGTTAATAGTCAAACATTCCGCTTGGATTCGCATCGCTCTCTTTATGGCGACACATAACCAGCATAAAGTATCAGAAAGCGTTTCATTTTATGACGGTCGCGAGGGTTCCTTACGATGTTTGCACCGTTTAAATTTTCCAATAAAATTACGATCGCTCGTATTATGCCTGTTTGAACGTTATATTTTATTGAGCCGTCAACATTTTGAAAAAGCTTAGGTATTATAATATCATTAACCTAAATTCGAATTCACAATTTCTTGGATTATTTTTAGTGTGGGACCTTTTCCCTTTAACATTTATCGCTTTTGTCACTAAGTACTATATTAAGCTTAATTAATTCTCAAACTTTCTCTACATGGAATAAGGCTTTTGTCCTAACGTGGAATAGTTACAAACTGACATTACATATATTTAGAATCTACATGATAATATAATTATGATCCCCGACGTTTTAGGCTTTGATTTTTGCATAACGTGTGGTATTCTACTAGTCAAACTTTTTCATTTGATTCCTACCCATATTTAATTTTAGGAAGTTGTGATGAAAAGCTACTATGCCGTTCAAGAGGTACGATGCCAGAGATTGCACACGAACGCATAGTTACGTCAATCTTATATCACCACGTAACCACGCCATATTTACGTCGGATGGAAAAATATAGGTGTCGCACCTAAGAGTCTGCAGGCTGACGTCGTCGTAGATATATGGAATTGATAGGTGCGCGATGCCGGCGCCGCCCGGCGCGTGCTGCTCCCGCTGCGACACCAGCTCGCATGAGCTCACGTTCAGCGCGTTCTTTATCCACAGGGTCCCATCACCTTCAACATTCGACAACATCAGTTCCCAAGGGACACCGTAACTAAAGCTTATTCTTTCACTCAATCAATTTACTAATGTCGAAGTGAAGTGAGATAAGCCTTCAATCATTCATAATCAAAATGCATTGTTAATTGATTAATGAGAAGGTAACTTGGAAACTGATTTAGGACTGCTTCAATATTCTGTCCATCCGTTTGAAGCAGACTATTAAATATTCAAAAAGTTTGGTGAGGCTTGTCAAAACATTCACTTTGGATTGTGACTGCCGGACAAACAAAATTAATTATGAACTTGTTCGTTGGGACGGATAAAGTGTTATTAAGGATTTAGATTAATGGCTGTAAATCATTAATAACCAACATTTAAGGAAGTTTTTTTTTATTTATAAAGCGAATGATTATTATTTAAGTTTTTCTAGCTAGTGTATTTCCTCTCGGCAAGTGTGCGGCACTCACGGCCTGCGTCCTGCTCGATGTTGGGCACGAGGTCGGCGCGCGCGAGCAGGCCGCGCTCCAGCCGCCACGTGGGCTGCGCCTGCGCCGCACTCTCCGGGAACAGCCTGTAGATGTTCGGCAGCGGCTCCTGCGATATCCTCTTAGCGTGCTGCTCCTTCAACTCGCCCTCATGACCCCAAATCTCTTTACATTCCGATTTGTATTTTTCTATCTGCGTAACAATTTATATTAAATTTTAGAACGCCGAACGCCTAATTGAGCAAAAAGGATCATTTATAAAATGCTGTAGTCTAAAAGATTGTAAATGTTCAGGTTGAAGTTGAGCAACTACTTCAAAACTCTTGTCACGCAAACATGTATTTACGGATCAAGAACGCTCAACGCGCAAGTAACACTCGCGTTTCTCCAGATTTTATACCAGTACAATGTGTATAATGTGTAACATTTTTTCAAATGGTTCTAATGAGTCGTATGTAAAAGGCAAAAAAGTCTGAAAATCCCAAAAGGCTGAGCGCCAAGAATTTCACGAAAATGTAATGGTAATATTATTCTAATTTAAAACATCTCGTCAGTCAGCCGCGAAGATACCGAAACGTCACGTGCAAGTCAAGGTTTTAGACCTTATAAATATATCACGTACCTTTTTGACACGAAATTCCGCATCATTTTATACAGATCTGGTTACCAAAAAGCGCGCCTCAAAAGAAACAAACGGAACCCTTATACTTAAGATCACTTAGTTGTCCGTTCGTTTGGCTGTCTGTCAAGACACTTTTTTAAGAGGTATCAGATTAAAATTGATATCGAACATCCAAAAAAGTTGCAAAGCTTTTGCGTTTCAATAAATAAGATAAATCAGCAGGGAGCAGCGTCAAAGAAGAATAAAAACACTATTATAATTAAGAAATCCAACTTATCCAATAAAAGCAAACGTGTCTGCCGATAGATCATACAATATTTATTCTTTAATATTTTAGAGTAAGAAAACAACAATGAAGTGTGCCAGTTTAGTGAAGTTGTTTACAAACTTTGATAGATTTTCCTGTTCATAACGAAAAAGTATAAATGTATGTGTACCGTGTAGCTGTAACCATACTTCACTCGCTTTTATTCGGCGGCGTGACGTGAATAGGTATTTTATTGTTCTATTTTTTCCGGAGCCGAGACTTATACTTTGTACATAAAAATATTTTATTCCTATCAATGAAGGAAGTTACTTATTCATTCTTTTATAATCCCATCGGTATTGATTAATTTGAGCAGAGTATCTAATCTTATTCATCATTTCAAACACCTCAGTCAATAGGTATGGCGGAATCGTGAGCAGAATAATTGAATTTGCTCAATACACTTTGATTACATTCAGTCCTACAGCGTAATGAAAGGCCAATATCTATTACCATTTATCCTTCTGTAATTTATGAAAAAAACTTTTCGGTTAAATTACTTTAATTTCGTTTACAAAAACTGGATCAGGACCGGGATCACTTTCATCTTTACACAGAAAAAAATGTCCTCAAAGGCGCCTTTACAAAATTGAAATAACAATTTCTTTCTTGTTAAATTTTAATTATAAATTATCGCCTTCCTAGGGAAACGTTGTTGGTTTTTAATACAGAGGAGGACAGAGCCTGTACTTCCCATTAACTGTATCAATAACCAGGAACACCTGTAATCCCTGGTTCCTGGTGTGGTATTACCGTGACTTTTTACAGAACAAAGAACTATGGTTGCTGTCCCTCCTCCCCCGTCTCTCCTCCCACGGTGAGTAATGACGGTGTTTCTATGCGATTCCACTAAACTTATATAAAGTCGTAGGTCACAGTCGGTAGGCGGCTGGTCCGCAACTGTTGCCAAGTGACCCCAATGTTTAGAAGAAATTTAGCATCACGTCTACATAACTTTTACGGTTGTTTAACACTGTTTCTATTCTGAAACTATTTGTAAATGTGAGAAGTCATATAAAAACTTTTATGTATTGCCTATATTGGAATCTCAAATTGAGCAAGAGATCTAGTGCGTTAAGCAATGTATATTTTTTCAGTAGGTATAGATGATGAGACCTTTGTCGGCCATAGAAAATTTACAGGATCATATTATCATAATATATCAAATTTATTTACTTTGAAAGTTACATACCATAGAACGCACGTCCGTACTGACACAAACGTGACTGTAACATACACAAAACCCTCCACACATTAAAATATACTCTCAAAAAGACATTATTTGAAGTGCAGACGTGCGTTAATAATTTATTCAAAGTCAAAATAAGGTAAAAACAATAAAACAGCTTTGAAGTCCCGTACAATGGAACCCGCGCGGTGCGGCGGCGCGCGGCGGCCGTGAGCTCACGTCGCCAGCTTTCAAATTAAATGGACATTCTGTTAACCTATCTATACTCACATATAAATCTTTTGCTAAAGCCTCATTTATTAAATAAAAGGAAAAAGCCATTAATTCTTGTTTGCCCATAGTTGGTGTACACGTTGAATAGTTTTTAAGGAGAAACAGTACATTTGAGTTATTTTACCGTTGAAATCCAAAACAACGAGTTAAAGTCTAATACATTAGTTTCGAGTTAAATTAGAATAAATGAAATAGATATCATATTTTTGATAAGTAGAGCGACAATTTTGTCACATATCATGTAATAAAATATTCTAAATTGAGAAAGAAAGTGGTGAAACTTGTTCTGTCTACATCTGGAGTTTTCCACCGAAATCTTTACAAAAAATGATCGCATCCCGATTGGGAAGCAATCTCGCGGCGACGCTATCGCCTGTTATATCTCCGTCCCGCAGATTAATGCGAGAGTTACGGCCGCGCGCCGCTGACCTACAACTGACTTATAGTGCCGCGATACCTCCGTGTTATTACATTACTATCTCATTCGGAACTTACGACTGCTTAGCGTCGCACTTCGCCGATAAAATGAATGCTATCTGTGGAACTTTACAGTTTTATCGGACAGAATGGAGTAAATTACCTCGATGTTGGTAACTACCATAAAATTTATTTAGAAATCCTATAATTTAAGAATAATAATAGGTACATAGCATAATATTCGACATGAATCCTTTAATCTAAGATGTTATCTTATTAGTCGATCTCATCCGGTCCGTCTTGCCAATTATAGCTGATTGGTGCGGATTAAATCACAATCTCCAGATATATCATGTTATCCGTTTCCTTATAAGTAATGACTCGACGTTCTAAACTATCAGCGTAATCCCGGAGTCTCCCAATTTAATATGACAGGATTACATGATCTCCGTTAATAGTAGATGAGGGTTATCCCATTTCTACATAACTTAAGGCCAGTTTGAGCACACTCGACTGTCGCCTCTATGAATAAAGTAATAGAGTGAGTCGAGCAAAAAGTACGCCGAGATTTAGTAAGTGGAAGCCCGTGACCTCGGGGAAGCGGGACATAATATATGCATAGTCGGACTTGATTTAAAAGTCTAAAGATTTTGCTCATTGAAATATGCAAACGTAACCTAAAAAGATCAGGAAGACAATCGGCAAGGTTCCAACCGACGCGACGCGACGCGGCGACGATGTTAATGTTAATATAAACATTTACCGATTCAGTGATATCAAAAGTATTAATTGAAATTGCATTCTGAAACGGAAAGGAGAACACAGCACAGGTTCGGCTAGCTCGGCATTGTCGCAGACGTCAGTTGAGTCAAGATTTTTATTTGTGATGAGTATGTTGCGTTACGTTCTAGAGAAACCCTGTGGTTTATAATATAACTATCGTGTTGTGTTAGCTCGCTCACCCATCCGGGCGCTGGCGGCGCGTCAGGCGGCGGATCGTCGGTGGCCAGCGGCGGCAGGCAGTCCAGCTCCCGGAACACATTGCGCAGGATGCCGCGCACGTCCGTGCATACCGACCTGCAGTCAACCATAACACTTGTAAATAACATACCTACTATGTTAATCTTATGTATAAAATTCCCGTGCCACAATGTTAGTTGCCGTACTCTTTCGAAACGGATGGACCGATTTCTTGAAATTTTGTATATGCATTCAGTAGGTCTCAGAATTGGCCAACATCTATTTTTTGTCCCTATTTTTTTTCGCTAACGAAGTCACGGGCAACAGCTAGTTGAGATGTAAGTAAGTAAAGCAATTATTATAAGACGTTATCTATTGATTTTTGAATCGTGTTTTATTAGTACCTAATTGTTACTATAATTTGATTTTTTTTTAACAGTTTACAGCTTGTAATATTGTGCATTGGAAACAGCATAATATGCATTATCTGTAACAATTTTACTGTACCATAATAATAATTTGCCTTCAAGTAACCTATTTTTTGTAGGAATTTTAATCCTCGTGTCAACGGATATTTCACAATAATTACATACGCTAGCGTTAGAACAACAATTTGTGAATTATGTACACAATCGTATCTCACGTAGGTCGGTTCTGTACTTTGTCGTGAAAACGTGTATACGTTTATTGTATAGCCAGAGTATATGTATAGAATTTATAATATTAAAGTAAGGATTTCTAAGAAGCCTACTGCGTAAAAACCCATAAAACACAATTTGACAAGGTAGATTAACATAATAAAATGCAGAAAGTTGGTTACGGGCTGAAAACAAAATAACTTGAACTTCGGAAACCGACTGAAAAATTGCTAGACACCAATATCGCAGAGGCCGACAAGCATTTATGGCAGTTTGCAAATCTTCCTTTGTTTATGAAGTTTCGTTATTGATCGCACAACGGACAGTAAAATGTGTTTTCTAAACGTAAACGTTCCTCTTCAAATAAGTTTGCAGTTCGCGCATTGGACGGCGATAAACCTAAGAAACGACTTCGCACTAAACGGAAACCAGAGTGTTTACATTGTACGAGCCACTTGAACATTATGTGAGTACTGAATGTTCTTTGATTGCGTTTGTATACAATGTAGCCACATTACTATCTAGGCTTTATGTGCCTAAACCGTGGTGGATGTGTAGCACAAGGACACAGGTCCCTTCAGAGTGCGCTTTTCGGGATACGTGCATGAGTTGAGCTTTAACGTTCAAATACTGGGAAATGTTAACAATGTATCATCATTAACTTAAGAGCTCAGCTCTAGTCGGTGCAGCTCTCTCCGTCTCTCTCTACTTCGTGTCAAGTGTAGCACTTCCTTGAACTTCTCGATTTCGACTTTTTCTTTTATTTGTGTAAAATAACTGAAGCTCGGTCTTCCGCTCCCCCTTTTATCTTTCAAACTTATCCTTTTCATCTTTCTCCAACACCCTAACACCTCAAAGGCTTCCGTTTCTTATCCTCATACAGCAGCGTCCAGGTCTCACATCCGTACAATGTATACCACAATCGTATCAAGGAAACCTATTAACTGATAAGTGGATATAAAAACGCAACGATAAAAGTGTGATAAAAAATTTCCATCTCAACAGTTCTACAAAAGAGATGTAGCCGTAATAATGATAAAAAGTTGTAATAAAGTTAGAGATAGTGAAGGCGACAGCGAGGGACTTCCTCGTGCCGCCGCGGCGCCGGCTCGCGGGGACTCGCTACACTAATACAGCTATAATGCTCACCCTTTGCCAGGTATCAACGGCAAGTTGTCAGCCATAACTCATAACAATATCCAATTTCCGTAAACCCTTATCAAAACGAACAACGATTCAACACAAACCTAAAATACAAAAGTAAACAAATATAAACGACCGATATTTCTTATTTACGCAATCTTGACAAAATACCCTTTCTCTGTGACGTTTAATTCTGACGTTACACAAATGAGGGCGGTACTTAAACTTTGCCAAAAAGGTTGCGCTTAAAATAGATTTCTTTTGTTGAGATCAAAATAAAGTCTAGAATCTTAGCCTACATACATGTAAAGAAAACTATTTACAGTGACAAAAATTACAATAAATTATGTAACGTATTACTTAAAATTACTGAATCACTGAAAAGAAACATTTCAGTGTTTTCGGTGAAGCGTTCATGTAAATATGATATGTATTTGTAAAACGAAATTGTTTTGAATGAACCAGTTTGAAAAAGCTTGCCAAACAATCGTGCATCCAGTTGTTACTGTTGACATCCCTCGGAAATATCTGTATTTGAACGCATCGGCGTCGCACCAGTAGGTATCGTGCTGCGCCGTACGTCGCGCGCCGCGCGCCGGCCGCACGCCGCGTGTCGCCGCGCCGCCGCTGATGGCACGAGGCGGCGCCTGGTCGCTACACAACAGCGCTTTTGTGCGACAAACTAGAGCTAAAGTAAGGCTAGGCTTTTGTGGTGTGTTCAAACGCTAGTAATCCTCACCATTGTTCCATTTGCAGGCTGGCTTGGAACTGTAGCAATATTTAGATACCTACATAGTGTAAGCCATTATTCAATAGCTGTCGATATCGAATATTTTGTTGAAGAGTGATAAAAGATACAAAAATAAAAACCCCGACTATAAGATAAATCGTTATCCGTATTGACACATTCCACTTAGATTCTCTGTTTTAAGGTCTTATTTAAACAAATGATTCACAAACATTCTAAACAAGCACAAATCCTATACGCATCAAATTACCAACATAAATACTGTCTTGTCCCGAGTGAGCCCCAAATAATTAGGCACAGCGCTAATTGGGTTCATAAATATTTACCTAACATCACATCCTCTTAGGCTTATGTGATATATCGGGGGATGTATTTACAGCGATTCGAGAATTCTTTTATAGTGGGCACACGTGCGTCGACTGATCTATTTCGGTTGATTGGTAACGACACTGAGCGGATCTGTTGAGAGGCGGCGCGGCCGAGCAGAGCCTGTTAGCGCGCCGGTACGACGACGCGTCGGTCGACAGATAATGCTCATATTTTCAAGCTAAGTCAAATCTTTTCGGTAAACATATCTCTCGCCCGTATTTCCCAGAGGTGTACTGTTACACTCCCACAAACACAGATATACGAGTATATGAGTCTAACTCTACGTGTACGTAGTGCATATATTTTCAAATTTATAGTGGAAACCTACAATAAATTAATGCTGAACATTGTTCTTTTTTGCGTATTCTTATTATTATTATTATTATTATTTGTATCTCTTTTAATTCACGGGATAACTTCAAGGGAAGAAACCCGGTCCTTTTTTTAAAGGCTTACACGGGGACACAGGTCCAACATGCAGAGGCCTTGTTGAGAACTTTAATCTAAAATGTGATGGGGCACCTACCAAGGGCCATCCACCCCTGCTCTATGGAAGAACAGACATAGACGGCCCAAGGTAGCTGCAAGACTATTGTAAATTATGGAGATTAAACTAAGTTGGGCTATTAATATGATTTGTTAGGTGTTATTATTATTATTTTTCTTACGGATTTATTTTCACAGCTTTTAGCTGGTTTCGAACCACATTTACGGGCTGACGCCAAGTAAATGCAGCGTGTGGTGTGTAAAACTTCTCCTACTAACTATCATCTGCTGACAAGAATTTTCTCACAATTCTGCATGTGTTTAGTATGGCGGCTTTTTGCAACATAATGTAAAGGGTTTTCTTCAGATCTATTATTTTTAAGCTACTGTGGAGTTGTTTAGGAATGACACCAGTGGTGGAAAGGACTATGGGAATTATATAAACTTTATCTTGCTTCCAAATTCGCGCTACTTCCTCTTTCAGGTCTGTATATTTACTTATTTTTTCAGCTATAGTTTTCTGCAAGTTATGGGTGTTGGGGACGGCAATATCTATCAGGTAAGTGGTTTTGTTTATTTTATCTACTAAGGTTATATCTGGTCTATTGTAATGTACTGTCCTATCTGTAAGTATGGCTCGGTCGTAGTAGAGCTTATGCGTTGTATTTTCTAGGACAGTTTGGGGTGAGTATTTATAATAGGGATTATATTAGTATTTATTATTATTATTATTATTATTATTATTATTATACTTTATTGCACACACTAAAATACATTTAAAACATACAATTTGAAAAATTATGTACAAAGGCGAGCTTAACCCAGAGTTGGGTTCTCTAACAGCAAACCTTAGAGCGATCGAGAGATTCGATAGGGAAGGGTAAGTCATACGTGCGCAACAATACATTAATGAGGAAACATACCTATACCTATAACAAAGTTACACAATACATAAACATAATACATACAAATAAAATATATACATATATAAATACATACATATATATATATGGTCATGTTGATAGTAAGTGTTCCTTAGTTCGTCTCCTGAAAACATCTAACGATGAGCTCTCGCGTATGGTGTGAGGGAGAGAATTCCAAAGCCTCACAGCACGAACAGTAAAGGATCCATCATAACGGCTCGAAGTATGAGGAGGGACACGAAGAAGAAGAGATGAAGAGGAGCGACAGGGTTTGCCTCTAGGAACGAGGAATTCAAAGCGTTCCCGAAGATAGCTTGGAGAATGGGGATTGTGGAGAAGAGAGTAGAGAAAAGAGAGAATGTGAGCATCTCGACGTTTCCGAATAGGCAGCCACTTCAGCCGACTCCGAAATTCTGACACATGGTCGTATTTTCGGAGGCCGAAAATGAAGCGGATGCACAGATTCTGCAAACGTTCGAGTTTTTCAAGAAGTTCCTCAGTCGCATCAAGGAAGCAGATATCAGCATAATCTAATAGAGGGAGAAGAAGCGACTGAGCAAGAGTAATTTTTGTTGAAAAAGGCAGGAACTTCTGGAGACGTTTGAGTGACTGAAACGAGTAAAATACCCTCCTGCTTACTTCTGCAATGTGTAGACCCCAGGACAAATGACTATCCATTAGGACACCCAAGTTCTTGACGTAAGAAGAGTACGATATGGCAACGTTATCGTATAAGACTGGTGGAGGAGACTGCAGTTTGTTAAGAAAATATCTGCCACCAATAATGAGAGCTTGCGATTTGGAAGGATTTACTAAGAGTCCGAAACTTTTAGCCCATTTACTTATGTTTCCAAGATCATTATTGATGGCATCAATTGCTTCAGGTAGCTCTTCGAGCTTACAGTGTTGATACAGCTGCAAGTCATCTGCATAGAGGTGGTAATTAGAAATAAGTAACTTAGTGATGGCGTTAATAAAAACGGAGAAGAGTAACGGAGAGAGGACGCCGCCCTGAGGAACACCCGCAGACAGATCACACCACTCAGATGAAACCTCATCAGAGCGGACCGACTGCGAGCGACCTCGAAGATAGGAGTTGAACCATGCAGTTGCAGAAGGAGATACATTTAGTGAGGATAGGATACCTAGGAGGATGTCAAAGTCAACTGAGTTAAAAGCACTGCTAAAGTCCAGCAACACCATAATCGTTAAAAGCTTATTCTCCATGGCCAGTCGAATGTCATCGGTTATTTTAACCAGTGCCGACACTGTGCTATGGCCAGGGCGAAAGCCAGATTGGTATGGACTTAGCAGGCCGTTAGAGGAGAGGTAATGGGACAGTTGACTGTTGACAACACTCTCAAGGACTTTGGATAGGATAGGAAGTATGGATATGGGACGGAATTCAGAAATTGAGGATGGATTGGAGACTTTGGGCAATGGCAACACATGAGCTTTTTTCCAAGCTGATGGAAAAGAGCCAGTGTAAAGGGAATAATTGACAAGATGAAGAATTACAGGAACAAGTACATTAAGGATGGGAAGAAGCATCTGTAGGTGAAGACCATCGTCCCCTACAGCTTTTGTGGAAATGGATAGGATGGCATGCTTAATATCTCCTTCTGTAGCCGGGCGAAAAGAGAACGAAGTACAGTTTGGCAAAGAAAGGTTGGAGAGATAGTCGAGAGTAGACGATTTAACGTTGTCATCCAACGTTACTGGTGACTTCGAGAAATGTTCATTAAGGGTGTTAAGATTGATATCGGGAGCGCTATCATTAGCAGCCTTGCCGATACCAAAAGATTTAAGGAATTGCCATACTTGTGCCGTATTGAAGTTTTTAATGGAGTTGTGAATATGGCGCCTCTTTGCGTCTCTACACAGACGACTGCAGCGATTTCGTAACTTCTTGTATAACGACCAGTTCTCCTCAGTTGGATCCCTTCTGTACCGTCTTTTTGCCTTATCTCTTTTAGACATCTCCTGCTTTATAGCATCTGATAGCCAGGGGGCCGGAAGGTGCTTTACTCTTACCTTCTTAAGAGGAGCGTGTTTGTCATAGAGCTTAAGCACCAGCCTATTAAATACTGAAACCATAGAATCTACATCAGTGCAATCGTAAAGAGGAGTCCAGTCTATTTCACCCGCATCCTCCCTCAAACGATCCAGATCAATGTTCTTGAAACTGCGAAGGAAAAGAAATTTGGATTTACGCTTAGGTCGACGGATCTTATAAGATAGAAACAAAAGGTCGTGATATGAGAAAGAGGCAGGGAGTTGCCCATGAGTGGCTACTTTGCTGGGGTCTGAAACAATTATGAGATCTAGGAGTGAGGGATTGCAATGAGGGGCATGATGAGTGGCATTAAGCTGTAGAATGTGCATGTTGACAGAAGAGACAAGGGATCGGAGTTTACGGCTACGCGCATCATCCTTTATCAAGCAGGTGTTGAAGTCTCCGAGGATTATCGTGTGGTCATAAAAGGGAGTGAAATGTTCAAGTTTCGACTCAAAAGAGGAAAAGTAATCGAAAGTGCAGGAAGGGTTGTAGTAGACACCTAGAAGCACCTTGGTGTTATAAAAAGTCATTTCAATAAATAGGTGTTCAGCGAATTTAGAGTAATCACTCGGAGACTTATCAACAATTTTATAGGAGATATCTCCACGAAGATAAATGGCTACCCCTCCGCCTCCCTTGCCGGTTCTGTCATTACGCACCAGCTTGTAGCCAGGTAAGGAGTATTGTGTGGAAGGAAGTGCTGGTTTGAGGAATGTTTCAGACACCAGTATAGCATGAACAAGGTTGGAATCAAAAGAGGATAGTAAGTCAGCATGGTGAGCAGGAATACTTTGAGCATTTATGTGGACCGTGTTAAAGAATTTACTAAAAGAAGAAAAGGTGGTACAGAGTTGGTCACGTAGATGCACTGAGTCATCATTAAACGCACTAGCAAAACTCTCGTCAGATGCACACGAAGACGAACAAGAAACAAAACCATCATCAAAATTACCGAACATGACAAAATACTAAAATTATTAATGGTATATATATATAAATATAATCTAATGAATTTAAATATGTATATAAAAAGAGTAAATAACAGTTATCTGTTATTTCGACATCCTCGATGCACTCGCCAGTTATACAATTTGTCATAACATGATGGATGAAAAGACTCATATCCACAGACACAATGAAGTTTCCGAACGAATCGTAGAAAGGATGTCTGTCTATGGAAACAAGTAATGTCAACGCAAAACAACATAAGTGACCGACAATGTAAATAAATATGAAAGAAAATAAATACAAGTAAGATTATTTTGCTTGCCTCCGCGGTTTTTTTCCTGATGGGGACTTGATCGTAGCACCACACGTCGGAAACTGCTTCGCCAGTAACTCTAATTCAGCTGGGGATTCTATTTTCCGCCGCGACTTGTCCGGTAGCAGAACAACTATCTTGCCCTCGGACGTCCAGCACTGCGTGACCCCAAAATGCTTGCGGGCGGCAAGGAATGCGTCGTGTCGGGGTTTGGTCAGGAACTCGGAAAACACTAGACCAGAGCCCTTTAGTAAGGTCTTGTTTCGCCAGACCTCACTACGCAGACTGTGGCTCTGGAACCGAATTAATAAAGGACGCGGCTTGCTAGTGTCAGCACCCAGACGATGACACGAATCAATGTCCATCGAAGAAACTTTGGGCATCTTCAACTTCTCCGTCACAACAGATACAGCCCGTGACACATGATCCTCGTCCTTCTGCTCAGAAAGACCATGGAGGAGAAGAACCTGCCTGCGAGAAGCCATCTCATGCCGGTCCAATCCCAGCGTCAACAACTCCACCTGCATCTTTAGGGCACTCATTGTCTTCCAGATGAGTGTCTTGAACTCGGTGTAATCCCGGGACAGGCTGGCAATGGTTTTGTGTGAGGCTTCATTGCTGCCCACATTCTTCAGCTCCTCTTCATATGCAGCCATCCGTGAAGTAAAAGTACTTGACAGTTCCTCCATACAGTTTGACAGTTTTGTGTATAGGTCCATTGTAGTGATACTGATTATTGTTGTTTTAGTGAGAGTTAAAAGTGAGAAAATTAGAAATATGAGTGCATCTATGGACTATGCAATGATTTAGTGCATATGTGCGGTGCAATATACAATATTTATAGTTTAAAATAAAATAAAACTTGGGAGCTATTAATTTAGTTCTTAATTTTCTTTAATCCATTGTCACAGTAAGTCTTTGTTCATAAAATGAAAATTTGCCACCATTTAGGTTCTTGACACGTACGACATTGGTAAGTAAAAATTAAGCTGCCAATATCAGACAATAGGACTATTATTGTTCTAAGATAAGATTGGATAGGATAGGGGTATTAAATACTCTTTCATTAGGTACAATTCTAGTCACGTTTACGCTCGAAATACACTTCGAGATTTATTTCTCAGTTTATTAGTTAATCATAACAGTTGTATCGCGACGAGCAATATAATTTGCTCGCAGCTATAAGATTAACTGGTTCCACATGGAAGGATAACACTCCATAATGCGGCATTACGAGATAAGCAAGAACTCATCTTGTTCGGTACTAATATGTTTGATGGCGTCGTCAAACGAAACCCGATCGGCTGAGATTGAGAGGGATTCAGCGATGACGTCACAGACAGCCGGTAATCGAGGTTTGATGCGAGACGTACGAGCTGACGGCACCGAGCAGGCTTTATGATGCATAGCGCTACACTTGTGTGAGCTGGCATACGTCGTGTGCTTGCGAACTGTCCTCAACGAACAAATAAACTTGTTTGGCATACAAACTACACAATGACGGCGCTTTACTTTCCATGCATAGCTTAGCTTTTCTTATTATGTTATGCTAGAATTTCCATTGAAAGCGAACGATAAATCACGTGAAAACAAAGCGGGATTGTTATTTTATTTTTCTGATAGATTGGATTGGATTAAAGGAGGACTGGATAATAAGGGCTGTTCATTAACGTTGGATTTGAGAAAACTAGAGCAAGAGAGAGAACATAAAATAATTTAAGCCCTTTGTACACCTCTGCGAGAGCAGGGGACTGAACATACAATGTAGTAACAATAAAAAGCCAGCGCTTCTAGTTAATTAGTCCACCTGCTCAAGTTACGAATGCAAGAGCGATGTTATACCTCTGGCATTTAAGCTTGTTTACAGTAATACATTGTTCATGTATTTCGTTATAAAAGATAGTCAGTATTTTTGGGAAACATAATATAAATATTATATCTTTATACATGTACATCACATCGGTTGTACACTCACCTTACATACATTCGGTAATCAACAAGAACTTCTGCACGACTTGATTTCGAAATTAAATGTTCAGAAACTCTTATTAAAATTACGCTGAAGCTATATGCCTGGTGTATTTTATTTGTAAATGATTTCGTAGCCATACCCTCGAGGCTTACTCCGGTAAAGTGCACAAATAAGTTGCAATTCAACCAGAAACACGTATCTCTTCGGGCCAACTGAACCTTTAACAAAATTAATTAAAAACATTACAGCGAACAGTATATTTTTAAGTGATATTCCAACAAAATTTCCGCGTCAACTGTCGTCGAAACGCATCCAATTAAAAAGTAACTCGAGAACATAATAATCACCAGCCGGGGAGGCAGCGAACTGATAAAATACACTTTCGTGTTTAAACAAAACTGTAAAAATATTGTCGGCGTAATGCCCGCGCCAAGCCTTTCTGATCACGTTGATAAATTATTCTGTTTTGGTATTTTTCTCACAGAATATTTTATCGGCAAGTTTTTATTACCTTTATACTGGTACTGGATCGAATATTTAAGTGTCTTACTTAAACATTCCTTATTTATTTAATGTTATGTTAGATGCTGAAGGATTCTCAAACGTAACAACAAGGTTTACTATCATTATCGGAGCATTAACTCTTTTGCGTAGCATAAATTGCATGAACTAACATTAGGGAATATTTAAATCCATGCTAAGAATTATCGTCGATGGCACCAAAAAGCTGTGTATTTGGCAAGGCTCCTGAGATTTAAGCTGTCACACACACACATACATACATACACACGAGCAGTGCTTGTAATTAATTGAATCACAATCAGTTTCCTTGTGAGCGGCGCATCCTCCGCGCGGCTCACACCTGACCTCACGGGAACTGGGGCATTGCTAATGAGGTCACCGTAAATACTTCTAACTCGCCCCAACATTACTTTGTAAGTTTACGAGTATACTAAATTAAAATTTTAACTCTTTAAAAGCAGATTACATGGGTTAAGGCCCAATTGGGTTCAGAACCCGTACCTGTTGGCTCAGTGCCAAGTCTTTGCACGCCTCATTCATTATTGTGATAGACTACGTACACTGTAATGTAACACTCTAGTGCATAAACTAATTGGATGACTTAAAAAAGATCGTAAATAATCAACAAAAGAGAACTAGCTTCGTTTTAATTTTGAAGAAACAACATAACATAATTTAAATATCAAAGAAATGGAAAGAACATTTTAGTACTCATATAAATATTAGTGCCTGCCATCTAGCTAATATTTTTTGTATCAGATTACATCCTCTCAGAACATTTTTCTTCGTCTGTATAAAGTTAATATGGCTTATTCATCTTTTAATATCGTTATCGTGCAAAAAAGCGACAGCTGTGTATTATTAAAATAAAGCTGAATCTGTCGTCGAGCCCGTGAGGCCTACTAAGTAATATGTTATTGTTAAGACGGAGTCCTTCATACAAGCAGTATAAGGCCACTGCACCGCATCTCACCGCACCGCGCCGTCTCATATCGCAGCGGCCTGCTGCAGGCTAAAACCATGTTGTTCTATTGTTTTCTGTTATCAAAAATAATTAGTTGAGCCACGAATCCAAGTAAATTCAATCTGTTTATGCATTCAATAGTGAATGAGACGCTAGCAGTCTATCGTATTGCGCTAAGACGTAAGGCTGTTTATCCACAGTTCACAGTAAGGATGGCTCGTTAGGGCTCGGTTCCTTAGTGACCGGGGCGGCGCGGGGCCGGAATTAATGCTCAGCGCTCCGTATATCAGTAGAGCGGATACTATAGCCCGCTCGCCGGTCGATCTCTTTGTTGACGTCCTTTTACTGAGCTCGAATTAAAAAGTATTGCGTCCGGAGCACCGCGGCGGCGCGCGGTGGCTCGTTGGAATCTCCGGCCACGTTGTGCCATTTAAGGCTAAAAGGTTTACGTTCCTTGCTTACTGAGAATTCTTTGAGCTTGTGAGAGGGAGCTTGAGGCATTTCCGCAAAGTGGTAGTTTTGCGAATATTCGTCTCCGGAGTATTTTACTAACTATTTAATTTCGGCAGATTCGAACGGTAGGGAGCAGGAATGATTGGAGCACTAGTTATATTTTCACTCATAAAATTTATTCAGTCCAAAGGGAAGAACTTCATTGGACTTATTTACCTACCTCCGATAAATGACAAAACACATTAACTGTTAGGACGGATCTACATCATGGGCATCAAAAATGATTGTCATGTACAGCGGCGGCGTATTTATATAATTCAACATTAAATCTAGCCGGGAAATGTAAAACGTGAACATGCTCTGAGTTGCGCGTAAACATGTTGACCACGAGGTATTCAAATTAAGGTCACATTTGCCGCTTAATCAACGTTTTTGCTCGGTGGTTATACATTTGCTCACCTACATTACCTTACCAGTGTTATAACGACACGCTCACCGTTGCCTCTCAGTAATATTGGTAATATGCTACAGATGAGTTTAAAAATTATATAACAATCATTAAAATCTTTATTGCTTATACGTTGACAGTATTATATGATTATTGTTGAGCACTTATAACAAAAGCTCGCTAAGTACGTTATCGTCACACGTGAGCTCGGTCCCGCCATTTGCGTGATTACAGGCGCGAGTAAATACAATACAAGTGTAAGGAACGTGTTTGCTTATCGCACTTAACGCTCTCATCCGTCACGTAATCTGTTTGCTTCATATTAATGTTGAGTGTTCTAGCTTTGAGCTAAATTGTGTGGAAATTATAATGTAAGGATCTATGTGTGTTGCTAACTGTGTGCGGGTCACGTGTAACTCTCTGTGTTGGGTGGAGGACAAAGGCTTTATTTAATTAGGGCTAAAATTTCAGAACATATTTTTTTTATTTTTACAAAAACATGGTGACATAATTATAATCAATATAATTAATAATGATAAACAACTCATAAAACGCAGACATAACAATACACTTATACATATAATTAGTGGTCACTTGGTCAGTACCCGAGGCGACCCGCAGCGCCCGCCGCTCTCGTGATGCGGCCATTTAGATGCCGTATTTGCGTATCTTATTCCTTGTAACTTTACATAATGGCTGTAAGATTGTTATGGATTAAGCAAATGTAGATAAATGACCCAAATTCTGCGGTAGCTTAACGCTCAAATGAGATTAACCAATTTGAAAAACGCTGCGCAACTGGAAATTGTGTTTTGGTTTGTAAAGACTCGGATAATCAAATTCCCGTTAATCTATTTGATGTTTCTCCTAAAAGATTTGAGGTACCTGTTTCCTCCGCTAAGGCCTTGTTACACACAAGGCTTAAAAGATAAAAAAGGAAGAAAAACGACGGACAATAACTTAAGGCGTACGTTGTGAACCTTGGTTAATGGACAAAGGCCACAATGTCACATATTAAATTATGTTCTGCCATTTATTCGAGTCAATATTTCCGATATCGGCATCAACACGCGTGCGTTACATCGCAATAAATCAATAGGGAGCAGTTTTAATATCGCGCGGAGATACATGTTGACGCCATGACACGCCGGCGGCACAATATCCCGCGCTGACGACACCCAAACAAAAAATGTTTTACATCCCCGTTACGTAGGTACCGTACCCACTCGTATAGCGTAGCGATGGCACAACTAACGAGTCTTGATACTTCAAACAAGACTTGGATCGATCCAAACTAAGTACGTAAATGGAATGGCAGATGGAAGACATGTGTGTTAGTATAAGTACAAGAAAACTATCTAAGTTTAATACTGAAATGTTATTCGGTTCACTAAAAATATTGGTTTGGACAGAGATTGATAGATCTATATTGTGATCGGTCATGAGAAGCAATTAGTTACACTATAACGAAAAGTACAGCTAATATACAGATACTATAATGTAGGTAAACACCAGACAATCCCTAATTAATTATCGTCAAATAAAACGGCCTTCAAAACCTCAATCTCCGTCTTAAATATTTAAGCATAAATTTTATAAAAAGAATAAAAAATACACAACACTTTAACTGAAACAGAGCTTAAACATTTTACAAGGAAATGCGAATGTTTTATGTAGTTAAAAGAGTTTCAGAGCGATCGTAAAACAGGCTCTTATACTTTGTGTCGTGTTTAATACGAACCCCTTCTTTAGGAGGCTTACGCGAGGGCACCGCGCCGGCCCGACGTGGAATACTTTATTCAAAACAAAATAAAATTCTAAATAACCTTCCATGTAACTGTCTAGTTACAAAACAATTATGCTGGCTAGCATAATACCTGAAGTGATGTGATAACTTACCGTTGTAAATTACAGATAAAAACTAAGCATATGTATGAAAGGCTTAAGAATTTCCTCCATGTAAACAAAGTATTTGTATGTTAAGCGTATCTGTACAAAGCATGTACATAAACAACAAGGACGCCAATCAAACATGATGAAAGCTATGAAAAATGTCTACAAAGAGAACAACATATTATGCTCTTACTGATTTACATTCACATACACAAATGTATCGCAGAAGGTTCGCTTTTTGTAACGACATCCAATTATTAACATTTACACAATTCATTGTAATCAACGACGAGTCTACAACATGTTGATATTTTTTTGTAGCTATATTGCTAGCAACATACTAAAAAATATTTTTAAAATTTTAAGGGAGTATTGACATAGCTGTCCATTACTGACGCCAGTAATTACTTTTAGTTTACCATCGGACATTAAAAATTGAAGTAAAACTTCTGCGTGTGTGCATAAAGTGATAGCTTGGTATAATTTTTGAGTGCGGGACAAGTTGCGCAGTAACTCGATATAAGTTAAGTGTGTGAGGCGCGGAGTGCAGGCGGCTCGTGCGGCACTTGTTTTATGTGAGCACGACTTACTTTGCACTTTGTTTGCTGAAGACTGATGTCGCAACTACTTCAGCTTTACAATTTAGCAGTTTATTTGCAAAAAGTTCTAGCAAATATCCTCCATGTGCAGTAGTTTTGTGTAAATTGTCTCGTTCCTATTTTCAAGCTCAGCTGTCAGCACTTATATCCTACTTTGACTGCAGGTAACTGAAAAGGTGCAAAATCGTGTCATATAACTCTGGAACTATGATTTGTAATTGGTCCTAGATAGAGTTTACAAAATGGCGGCAGAATACAAGTTTTTCAACAATTCCCTAAATATGGAATACTTAAATAATATATGGGGAGCAAGGGGATAGTGGACCAAAAATCTTTTCCAGCCTAAATGTCAACCCCACCTGCTCGCGCCGAATGGCGGCGGAGACTAATCTGTTTCCGTGGTGCTCCCTGCTAGACAACGGACGGGGCTCTGGCGACCGAGCCAATGGCGGTATAACCATTCCCCAGCTCAACAAGTAGCTGGAAGAGGCAACAACGGCCTTGGAGATTAAATAACTCCTAAAATGAAGAAAGGCAGAAGGTAATGGGAACCCACTGCCGAACAATCTTCCCAAGAGAGTCATGGTGGACAAGGCTACAATAGAATTTTTGTCGAGCGATCCGGCTAACGCCCGGCGCCACCTATCCGGGCAAGGTGGTGTGAAATATGCTACCGGCCACGTGGGAGTAGAACTTCACGTGGAAATTATGCGACTGGTGCAACACATACTGGCAAATTTTCTGCTAGATGCCCTCATCGAATTGGGACCTGGAACGTCCGCGGGCTCAATCAACCTGGCAAATTACAGATTGTAGAGAAGGAGATGGAAAGGAAAAACCTGAACCTGCTAGGGCTCAGTGAAACTAAATGGAAGAAGTCTGGATATTTTGTTTCTGAATCTGGCAATAAAATATATTTTTCGGGTACAGAAAATGAGAGCAGAAATGGAGTGGCTTTTATTATACCAAAACATCTGGATATGTGTGTTATGGGATATAATCCAGTCAATGACAGGATTATAACTATTAAACTTAATGCATCCCCCTGCCGCATAAACATTGTACAAGTATACGCTCCCACATCAACAACCACGGAAGAAGACATTAATCAGTTCTACAATGACCTAGCACAGACACTCAAGGATATACCTCAAAGAGAAATAACATTAGTAATTGGGGATTTTAATGCGAAAGTTGGAAGCACGGTCGATGATAACCACCTTAGACGCGTAGTTGGAAGATATGGCATTGGAGAGAGAAACGAGAGAGGTGATCGCTTTCTGCAATTTTGCAGTGAAGAAGATCTGACTATCGCAAACACCTGGTTCGAACATCACATCCGTAGGCTATACACGTGGATATCGCCGGGGGACAGGTACAGGAATCAGATAGATTATATTCTTATAAAATCTCGTTGGCGATCCTCCATTCTGAACGCGACTACTTTCCCAGGAGCAGACTGTGGGAGCGATCACCAGCTCCTTGCTGCTGTCCTAAGAATAAGGTTTAAAAAGTTAAAGAAACCAAGCAGAACACCAACCACCAACCTCCGAAAAGTAGACTACAGCAGCTTCAGACAAAGCTTCATAGACAAGGTCAAAAATCGTCCTGGAAACTCGGAAGACTCCTGGAGTGACATGAAGAAGGTCATAATAGAAGCAGCTAAGGAAAACGCACGTCATAATACCTTGACGAAAAACTTCTTTGCAAAAGACACAGAGAGCGTTATAACTGAAAGAAGGATGTTAAAGGAAAAAGGATTAATATCGGAAGAAGACCATCAGAGATATTCTGATCTAAGCGCCGAAATTCAACGCCGATGTCGGAGAGACAAAACCGACCAAATCAATAATCTCTGCGAAGAACTTGAGCGGAATTCCATGAAGCACCAGACCAAAGACCTTTTTCAGAAAGTTAAAGACCTCACCAGAACTTGCACTTTCAAAACGTGTTCAGTAAGAACCGAAGAAGGATTGCTACTTACAGATGCAAAACAAGTATTGGGTCGCTGGAACCAATACTGTAGCCAACTTTACGATGACACTTCTGCTGATCTGACACCATTACCCTGGAACATACAGGAAAAGGAACCAGATATTTTACCAGCTGAAGTAGAAAGGGCGGTAAAAGCTCTGAAGCCTGGTAAATCTCCTGGCAAGGATGGAGTTCCAGCTGAGCTTATTAAAAACTGTGGCGATGAAGGCATAAAAATGTTGACCAACATCTGCAACGCTATCTGGAACACTGGGCAATGGCCGGAAGAATGGACTGAGTCGGATTTTATCCCTCTTCATAAAAAGGGCTCCACCACGGAATGTAGCAACTACAGAACCATTGCATTAATATCGCATGCAAGTAAAGTTCTCTTGAACATAATAAATCATCGGCTCCGTCATTACCTTGACCGACAGATACCCGAAGAGCAAGCTGGTTTCGTTAAGGGTAAGGGAACTACAGAGCAGGTTCTGAACATTCGTCAGATCATTGAAAAGAGCCGAGAGTTCAACAGCCCTGTAATGCTATGTTTCATAGACTACAGCAAGGCTTTTGACTGCGTGAGATGGGAAAGACTATGGACGGTGCTAAGAGAAATGGGAGTGCCTGAACATCTAATTCGCCTCATTCGTGACCTCTACATAAACAACCATTCCTTTGTAAAAATCGACACCGACTGGTCTGATGTGTTCGTTACAAAGAAAGGAGTCCGACAAGGTTGCATACTCTCCCCAGTTCTGTTCAATATCTATGGAGAGTACATAATTCGCAAAACAGTCGAGAACTGGGAGGGAGGTTTTCCGATAGGAGGGAAACGTATATGTAACCTCAGATATGCCGACGATACTGTCCTTGTAACAACATCCACGGAGGATATGCGACTACTTTTGCAGAAACTGGAGACTGAGAGTTTGGATTTGGGCCTAGCTATCAACAGAAGCAAAACTAAACTCATGATAGTAGATCGTGCTCAAAAGTTGACCGATGTTGATGGAATTGGTGTAGACGTCGTCCAAAATTACATCTACCTGGGCTCCCAAATATGCAATGATGGCAGCTGTGAGCCGGAAATAAGGAGACGTATCGGAATGGCCAAAGACGCTATGACCCGCCTAAAGGGGCTGTGGAAGAACAGGGGAATCACCATCACAACCAAGATGCGCCTGGTGAGGGCGTTGATTTTCCCGATATTTTTGTACGGAGTGGAAACATGGACCATCAAAGCAAGAGAAAGACAAAGGATTGATTCATTTGAAATGTGGTGCTGGAGGCGGATGCTGAGAATTCCCTGGACTGCCAAACGCACAAATGTATCAATCCTTTCCCAACTTAAAATCGAGCAACGCCTCTCGGCAACGTGTTATCAACGTGTGTTGAGCTACTTTGGTCATGTAATGAGACGCGGAGATGACAGCTTCGAAAAACTGATCATTGTTGGGAACACGGAGTGAAAAAGATCCAGAGGCCGCTCACCTATAAGATGGTCCGACCAGCTCAAGGGCACGAAAGGAACCAAGTTCTGCGAAGTTGTGAGCATTGCCGCAGATAGGAGCCGATGGAGACAATTCGTACGTGCCAGACTGACCCACCGCGACCACGATCTTCAGACATGAAGGACCGACTTAAGAGAGAGAGAAGTAATATATTACATGTTATACTATATAACATATTTGGAATCCGAGTGTGTTGAGGATTTTTCATCCTTTAATTTATACTTGCCTTTTTTACATTCACCTGTTAGCCTTTACTGTTACGAACAATAAATTGAGTGGGTATTTGAAATAGTTGCCTGCTGTCATCCAAATTGTCCGTCTACCTACAATGTTCGGGTTATGTCGCGATCACGGCAGGAGATGAGTTTTATAAATAGATCTGCGCGCCGCCCGCCGACCAACTCGCCTGGAGTGCGAACGAAATGTTTACTCAACTGAAATTGTCGACATATCGGCCCCGTGACGACGCGCGCCTTACGGGGAGGCTTTAGTCAGCCAGTCCGCTTTGTGACGAGATCAGACCCGACCGGATTGTACACTCGCCGAGACGAAAGCAAAGGATCTTGTTTGCCTTACGCCGGTGATGGCGAGACGATACACTTTTATGGATATTCTGAGATACCTCCAATATCTTTTGTTTGTTTTATTACAATACATGTTTGTTCAGATGTTTCTCGAAATAAGGCAAGCGAAGGATCGATATGGAGAATAGTAGCGCTATATTTTAGTAAATATTGTAACATGCTGTGCTACGTTTTTATTACCTCGTAGAAACTCTAAGTAATATAACAAAAGACTGTTCAGAACAAAGAGAAATAATGAATAAGTTCAACGTAGTTAGAACCATAAATCAATAATATAATGCTAGATAAACAGTGCTTCTGTCTGGGAGTAGGTACTGGAGCCCCGAAGCTGCGGGCTAGTTACGGGCTGATATAATTACTGTTTACTACTCCGACTGTGCCTTGTACTGGCTTAACTGCAATTACCTGTCAAACAGAACTTTGATAGCTCTTCCTGTATTATTAGCTCCCTGCGTTCGACAGCTCATTGCAGTGGCTTCATATTTCCCCGAGGCGGCGCTCGACAGGTGCTCCTTTCGTTACATGTAACGTATTGTTCTCGCTTTAATTCTTCACGTATCCGGATAATCATTTTATGTTTTTAATGTAATTGCGTTTAGGATATCCATGGGGATTCCATTGTATCGTTTTATATTCATAAGCTGTCAGCGCAGCGCGTGCATAAATAAGGTGTTATTAGGGCAGGCATCACCGCCGCAGCTGGTCTCCGCGCCGGTCCCGAGCCCTCCGGGACGCCGCGACGCTTGATGTAGCGACCACTTGCGAAAACTAAGTCTTATTTATCACCTCGGCGCGCCCACGCCTTCACTTGGCACATTGAAAAACTGACTCGAACTATCCAGGGGCTTTCAGAGCCGACAAGGCCATTTATTTTACGGAAACAAGCTACTCTCAATTTGAAAAGAAAATACTTAACGAATAGAAAAAGATTTAAGGATTTCAGATAAAATGGTTAGGTCATGTGTAGGAACCACACAAAGACACATTTCATTTATCGTTTGCAAATGTATATGACTTCTAGAAGATTTCCTCCATACGTCACTTTCAATAAACATTATAACCACGTAGGTGTGAAGTTAACCACATAACACGAATGCTTAGGCTTAAACAAACAGAAAGATAATACATATTTAATGTTCTGTTCAGACCCAATTCAGTGAGAATTTTTTAAGCATTTCTTTGGGAACAGGATCAAAGAAAAGAAACTTGGACTTTCGCGTCAAAAAAATAAACAACGAATATTTTTTCGTCAGACAAGCTGTCATCGTGGCGAATAAATGAATTTGTAGAAAGTGTAATTTTGTGTGTTGTCTGTACTTGTATTATGAATGAATGTCAAAATATTTCCATTTAACCTTCCCAGATTAAGTTATTTTAGTAGGAAAGAAAATCAAAAGGGGGTGGGTACATTATCCCACGTAAGAAATTTTTTTGCCGACGCTGATGTTATAACTTTATCTGCAAGTTAGTCCATGATCAAAAGTTTACCACATTTATCTCGCTACCTCACCGCGCTTACGTTGTATATTTTTATAGTTGGGATTTTCTCCGGCCTTCGATGAAAAACTCTGGCAGACAGGAAATTAATTAAGTACAGGGGCGGGCCCCGGACCAACTTGATTGGTGCCGTCATAAGCTGAGACTTACCGCGCTCCTCTATGCCACGAACTTTATCCACACTTTTCAACTAAAAATAGATTAAATCAGGCAGAAAAATCTATAGCACATCGTTAGTTACATGAACAAAGCTTGACTAAACGTATCAAATGACAGATTTTTTTTAACCTTAATGCTTTTTCTGTGTATCGGTCATTTTCATAGTTTCGGCCGTTTGTCCAGACAGCTTGTCCTTTCACGTTTCCGAGATCATTGTGTGTCGAATTCTGAAGCACGTCACTTCTCGTTGTTAGCATTATCGTCGGCGTTACAAAGCACAGTCGTCAACATGTTCGAGCCCGTGTGACAAGCCGCTGTTTCAATGAACACGTCGCAGGTCGTTCGGCGGAGATTAATGGCACGATCGGTTCGGCGGTTCGGCGAGTCACTCCCACGCCCAGACTCGCTTCTCCACGTAATTAAGCTTTAATTAACCTTGTTGTTGACTCGTCTGCCCGATTGGAGACGATCGGATATGTACTTATATTAAACCAGATTTCCTACGATCCCGATAGATTAGGGGAGTTTAATTGGAGCAGAAATAGACAATTAATGCGTCGACCTACTTTTGGGAATTTTAACCTTGCGATCAATTGAAGTATTTTTTTGAGTACGAAATAAGCATATATTTCCCCCTTACAAATACATAATTTTAAACTGTCGGATTAAGAAATTCAAATTGGTTACTTTTGAACTATATCATGTGCAATAAATATTATGTAATACATTGCCACAAAAATATAAATTTCATTTATAAATATTATTGGACTAAAACGCGTTTCCGTGAAACGTACTCAATATTTAATGAATATCTTTAAATTGCTTTACTTTCTACTTAATTACAGAATGTTATACAGATACAATTAGGTATACGAAAAACGATTTCGAAATATTCCTAATTTTGGTTGCAATAAATAGGCCGTTCCTTAGATTCCAATTTTCCACGTTAGGAAAGCACCGTCGTAGAAAATGTCAGTGAACATAAATAGAACTTAAGTTGCTTTTCTACTATTTAGTTATAAAAGTAAATCAGTAACTTGTACCAGCGAGTGGCTCGACATCCCACTACACAACATGACGCAGGACGCTCAGTAACATTATCCTATTTATGAAAAGCATTAGCAAATTGTTTCCTTACTTTGTTTTTATTACGGCGTCACGCATGTAGTCATTACTAAAGTAACCGAGACGGAACTTCTGGAAAAATTGAGCTTTATATAGGTACAACGGTACATGTTGCTGACAATGTAAAATATTCGTTCTAGCCAACATGTTATAGGATTTGTCTGGGCTAACTTTATTCTTGGAATAGAATTCCAGGAGATATATGGAGACACAAGTTTGCTGTGTCGTAGAATTTACATTCTCCTCCAGAATAATGTTTTGAGAAAGTTTGATCTTGAATAATGCAAACATTCAGTTTTTCTTCAGATTCTGTAAATTTATTATCAAATCTAAAAAGGAAATGCGTTTATCTTCAACGATGCATGGCATGTCCATCGTTATTTATAAACCATTTCGATATCGAACTATACCAGGATGACACAACACTGATTTAACAATGACATATTATGTTCATGCATTTTTATTCTGAACATAAAGACAAGACGCTAGCAAAAAAGGCTTTTAATGTTTTTATGTCCTTTACGTAGGGATACAGAACCCGTGGGTTTTGTCCATAAGCTCCGTATATTACGGTATCACAAAGACCGCGGAAATGGCGCGGCGGACGCTGGCGGCCTCGGAAGTGGTGACAATGACAGATGTTACGCGCTCGCACTGACTTTGTTTAGATGGCATTACTGCGAGAGTGGCCAGACTTCCTAGTCTCACCGTAACATGTACAGAAGTGAAACACAATCAATAGGCGCCCGGGTTTATTGCAAACATAAATCGTGTGGATATACAAACAATATCCCGTACATAATATGAATATTTGTTTCGCTTGGGGATCAACAATAAACTTTATTGTCAGCGTAGTGTGACAAATTCTAATTGAACACATGAATACATTCATTATAATATGTTTTTGTCGGCACTCAAATATAAAAAAAATCAATTTATGTAGCTTGAAAATATTTATGATCAGTTTACATAAATCTCAATTATGGAAAGAAAGCAAATTTCGTAATCATCTGAAAAAACAAATGCCGTAAATCAAAACCTGTATCAAGTTTACGCTTGATGTAGTCTGCTAGACGTTCCGAGCCGTATGTACAGGTCGGGGAACCAATTTATCGTAATAACGATCTTAATATGTGGATCGAAAATAGGCTCCGTAAAGTCTAGAGTAGCGTATATATACGAGTACACACAGGAAATAACCTGGCTTCAGAATATAATCTGATATGAAATTAAATTTACTATCTGCGTTATCGTACAAAATACGATGATTCACAATCAATTGAAACATTTGCATTATTAAAATTCTCGAAACGAATAAATTCAATTGCCTAAAAGCAGAAAAAAATATTTTTTTCCTTTTTTCCGACCAGATTGCAAATTATTTTTTAGATAGGACGCTGTTAAAATAGGTAGTCACCAAAAAGGTCGTTTGCAATAAATTTAAATAAAATGGAATGAAAAGCTCAGTTGAATTTAGAACGCAAAGAGAGAAAAAATGCGAGCCTGCCTGTAGGCTGGCAGTATGCCCTACATAATGTTAACAAACCTGCAGTTTGTAAGGCAGTACCTATGTGTTAGGTTCGTACAGTTCTGGAAGGCAGTCGTAACGAGGCCAGGTATTAGGGTTGTGGGCAGTCACAGTGCTCAAGTTACGTCACTTTATGGCCACCGGCAAGACGATGCAAAATAGACGGCATTATACATACATTTAGTGGTTCTTACATTTTAGGTATGTACGATTTTAGTCGATGTTGTGATAATATAACTTTCAGTTTTCAGTTATACGTGGAAAAGCTAATGGATTGCGGTATTTCTGAAACATTAATAGCTTGCCCATTAACCCACATTTTAAGTATTTTTCTCTTTGTGTTATTAATCTCTCCTCCAGTCCATTTGCCATGAGCTGTTTACGACACAGCTGACTAATGATTTAACTGAAAACTGTGGTTATGTTTGGTTGAGTTTCGTATCTTTAAAACTATGAAGTCTATGAACCAACAACAAAAATATAGATAGACAAATAACTCTTTCAATACAGCTAATAACTTTTACGGGAAACAAATGGAACAGTGAACCTGCAGGTAAGTGAAACTCCGGCTACCTATATCAGATTACCGGCGGCGCACCGGACCGGGCGGTGCGGGAACGGTCGCGCTGGACGCCCGCGCGGTATCTAGCTAACAGGAACTGGAGCTGCTCTTATGCCACATAGCCACTATACAGGTAAACCGAGGAATTAATAAAATAATACAGTTATCTAATGTTCAAACTCAAATATACTTCGTTTGACATTTCTAGAGAGAGTTGTCCGAAAACAAATGACACTGACACGTATAATGAAAAGAGTACTAGTAAATAATATGATGGCTTTTAGTCATAGTGCTTTTTTTTTTTTTTTTCTCCTACCGATCCACCGTGTCATTCCCTACCTTGACATTGGCAAAATCTTCGAACATTAACGAAGGAGCCAAAAACAAAAAAAAGAAGAAGAAGAAGAATAATATGATGGCGTATTGACTTTCAAATGAAAAGTTAAAGATTAGTAAACTTGAGTAAAATAAAACATTACAACAAGACAAAGTATCGGTATAAAGGGTAACAAGGTGGGGTGAAACTATGTATATTTTGTAGTGAAGTTATGTAAATGTAATAAATTTCCAACGAGGAAAGCAGTGTATCACATTCTTGGCTTATATAATATAGAATTTTGTGAAACACAAGTTTCTCGAGTCGTGTGTTAAAGTTCTGGCGTACAGCAAATAGCTCAGGCGCGTAAGATATGCGGCGCACAATGCACTTGTTTCCAACCATTTGTGTGAGATACTGCGCCGTTTGTGGCAATTGATTGGAGTACTTTAACATTATTTAGCCAAACTGCAATATAAAACAGTTTTAGTTCTTCGCTCTTGAGAAATGAGGGAAAGTTTATCGCTAACGTATAAAATATATGTTTTCTGTATTCTTCAGTTTCTAAGAGAACTAAATACATCGATCGTAAATTTTGTTACACAAGCAGAAAATTGTTTACCTAAAATCCTTTTTAAAATGTTATAAAATAGCGGAATAAAGTTCGTTACATATAGATAATAATAATATAATCGATCTACAACTACGTATGAATAGCTCGCACAGTTCGGAGAAACATCTTGGAAGTCACGGACGAACATTTGTAGAAGCCGGACGTCACATAAGTGCCGGATACAACCCTCCTGTAGGTTATTAACAAGCCCAGCGTTATCGAGGTCGTTAAACTTAAGGAGCTGCCCGCCTCCGCCCATCTGATACTCCTGCGAAGGAACCGTCATCAACAATGTCCATTGTAAATATTAAAGGCCGATGCGATAAGCGAGAATTATTACCACTTTACTACTATAATTAACTCCCTCCTTTCGCATACCTACTTACACAATAGTTCACAGTTTACTTCTAGGACATTAATCTTAATACAAATAGTGGACGTGACTTCAATCTGTGTGAAGATAACCGTGTAAGTTGGGCTCGCAGCCGGCGAGATGTGGGTACGACTTAATATTCCGATGGGAGATGACTGGCTTGGCGCTCTCGTTTTGCGTGAATAAGAAAACAGACTTTCTTACTTACCATATTAAAGTTAGAATAAACTCATTGTTACCATTAATAACTCGTTATTCTGTTTCTCCAAGTGTTTTCAAACTAAAGTGTCTATCACGCACGAGCGGCAGACCTAAAACAAACACGTGCACGTTTTACTTGTGCTATATTAAACTCAGAACGCCGACGTATCCAGTCAAAGCCAACAAAGTTTTCTTCAGAATTGACTATTCTAGTGAAACGAAACTAGTATTAATGTTCCTTCAGTATTTACAGTATTTAGCAAACATTGCCAATCAGTAGCGGCTGGCAGCGAGCCAGCGTGTCGCGGTCGCGGCTCACGACTCGAACACCCTCTTATTATTGTATCATTCAAGTTCAATTTACTGAGTCGTGTTATTCCGGCAGAGTTCTCCTAACACACCGAGACGTTCTCGAGACGTATGTGTTTATGTTACCTAAGTAGCTATTTGCGTATCGTAAGTACTACTTAAGTTTTATTATCATACGTAAGGAAACATTACGTCTCTCTGTATCGGTTTTTACTTAGTTTGTTTAACATTTTCGGTAAGATGTATATCTTGGAGTTGGAGTGTACTTAGTACAAGTTAAAATACTTTTACTGGGAATAGGTACAGCTCTGTTATTTCGGATCATTTTTGTTCATAATGTTATGCATCAGCGACGGTTCATTTTCCCTATGAAATACTTTGGAATACTTTAACCTTCTTAGAAACAATTGGAGCTCGCATTCCTCTCGGAGTGGATACGACGCGAGCTCCGGCTAATCCGCGAACAACCGGCGGAACAAAGAACTTCAGTGGTTTTGTATAAATCCCAGTATTACCGTGAACCCTACAAAGCCGCTTAATACTTCTTTCTCTTAAGTTAATGAAACTACGACCTTTTGATAAACTTGGACTCGCAACTAATGAAGTTCGGACGACTTGTACAGAACTATGAACAAGCCGAAACTTTGTACAGATATAAAATAATAATAGCGCGCTCCTGAATAGAGATACTTGTAATCGAGGGCCGGCGTAATGTTTCCGAGCAGAAATCACTCTTGGTATCAAACAACTTTGCCTTTGTTACGAACTTTATAGGAGTACAAATATAACTCGGTTGGTTTTGTAAAGTCGAATAGTACCTATTTACTTTCAGAGACCAAACGGCATTTTTATAATGTAAAGCCAAATATTTTTGAAATAATTAAGACCTTAACCCCTGTTGTCGCCTACCGAGCCAGCATTAATTAGTCATGTGGCTTTAAAGCCTTTCCCGTCCCAGGTGCTCCGCGCGGAGACTCAACTTTCTCTTTATAATGTGGAAAGAATGAAAGCTCCAGAGAATGGAATTAAACCATTATTGCGGTAAAACACTTACAGTAGTTCCAGCCATTCTGCATATTACATAAATACTAATTTATAAAGTCTTGCTTTGCATAATGAATGAACATTTTAAGATTTAAACTCTTGCTTGACATGACGAGTCTTGAATAAAAAAGACATAAAATAAATTGGTTTTGCTTGGAGTCAAGATTTACCCAACTACCAAGTAAAACATGGAATCCTGTTAGTTCATATTATTTATTTGCGTTCCACAATGCATAGAGTAGGTGTTACAAATGGCTTAAAGTAGAGCTAAGTACAATTGCGGAGCCTTTAGGGCACAGCAAAATAAAATAATCTTACAACTAAAATAATAGTTACTAAATCTATAGAAAAAAAAACCAACAATTGACTCTACAATAATTAAACATTTGCACTCGTTTTATATTCGTGTAGGAACAAATGTTACAATATTATATCGAAATCTTTTTATCAAATCACCTTTCCTGAGTCTAAATCTACTGTGAAAGTTCTTTTTACACACTTCATCACAAAAGCAGAAAACAATAGTTAAACAGAACATTGTTTTTTCATTCCTTGATCATGTCTTAGAAGTACAAACAAAGTTTGCCGGGTGGATTACATGAGAACACTGATAGAACACGAAAAAGCTTTTAATGTAAACAGCTCTCTGTCCGGGCATTCTCGCAATGTTACATTTACTTATACAGTACCTACTTTACAGCTCGTACATTGCTTGCCTATATAATAGCGTGACGATTGTTAACTTACACCACAAAAAAACACTAAACTTCTTTCATGCTTTTTCACGTAACAATGTGTTTCTGTCGCAAAGTATTATTTTTAGGCATCAACGAAGTATTAAAATTGTATTTAGTTTTCATCACTCTTATTTTACGATACAAATGTTGAGTTATTCAAACAAAACATTATTATATCTTTAGAGGTATAACGTAGTAAGTTTTCCAAGCATTTTTCAAGTAAGGATACATGTAATGCCCTCTGTGAGAGGAAACAATCGGTAGCTTCGTCAGAGAGGCTCGGAGTAGTGCGCATTGCGACGACTGCGGGGCTCTGTCGACGAACACATTCTTGCTGAGTCGCCGGGAAACCGCCAGATGGCATCAACTTCAACTTTTACAAATTCGGCTTTTTAAGTCTTTTCTTTAACTAAACTCATTTAAACGGTTCATTCGTTTGAATGAGTTTAGTTTTTATAGTTGTAATAGTTATTATAGAGTTAATAACTACGTCTAAGTTTTATTATAACTAGTCAAGTTTCATTCAACTTAATATGTGCGTTCAACATAATAATTGTAATATGAAACAAACCGCAATTTTCGCTAAATTTGTTATTAACATAAATTAAACATTACATTATGAAAGCAAAATTTAGCAAATGGCTGGTTTAATTCATAATGTAGCAAAACAATGGTATTAATTAAAAATAACTCTAGTGAGCTTCCTAAATACATAATAAACCGTAGTTTTAGTGGTCGTTGTGTTAAATATGTATGTTTATTGTAGACGGGTTAGTTTGGCGGTGGAGGCCCGGCCGGAGCGCTGCACATAACTCTCTGGCGCTAGAATGCTGCACTCCTACAATATTCACTTTATTTGGAATTTATTCGCGTGCAGTTCTACGCTGGGTTCATTTAGAACATAAACGAAGTTCTTGGTCTCGAATTAATTATGAAGAATTTAGTTTTAGTTGTAAAGAGCTTGCTACAATTTCTTTTAACACTTACATGAAAATTATCGACTTGTACGTTACGTTAATAGATCATGTATCACATTGACGCCTGTTATTAATGCCGGTAATATAGTCCGTTCAATATAATATGTTAACATTAAATAGTAACATGCTGTGGGTGGTAAAAACCCCTGTTAATTTAGACTAGGTAACTTACCTATAGATGGTTCCATAGTAATCTCGACTTCCGATATTCAGTTATGAACTATAAATGAATAATTCCCAAGATTTGTAAACTTCTTATTGAATTAACATTGTAATTCATCGTCCTGGGTATAACTGTTACGCTTCACGAACAATTTTCTTTCTATCTTTGTTCTTGTTTAAATTAACATTAAATATTTTAACAAGATTTGTCTTTGTGAATAAGATATTAATTTATATTGTTGTGTTTTGGCGGATTGTATTTCCAAGTTAATCCGTTGTTGCGAGTGCTCTCATTTAAGTTTTTGTTCTGTTATTGTGTTCATTTGTTTATATTTATTCGATAAACTTGAAACTGACTATAAATACCATTTTGTAGAACTTTCCTCGGTGGTATCGAAGTTCCTCAAGGATACTTGCTATTAGTGTGGATTTTTCCACTCATTTTCTGAAAGTAAAATTTTATAAATAAAAGGATAACTTAGACGTAAAATAAAACATAATCCCTTAAGCATCTGCTGCGACTGTTGCTCATTGAGTCCATGGTGAAGCGTCAAATTTAACTCATGTCGTTGTATAATGTGACCGTATATTAAAGCTCGTACCACAGCAGCCGGGGATGTGTGGCTATTAAATTTGCATCGCATTACTGCAGCGTATAGCGTCGCATGCAGTGTGTCACAGACCTGCACAGTAGCGCAAAGTCCCGTGATGTATTACCTGTCTTTAATGAACACTTCAAGTGAGTTTCAAGAATAAAAATAATAATGATTGAAATGCAAATTCAGTTTTGGATTATGTCAATGATTCATTAGGATGTAGACATAGTTTATGACAGACAAAATGATAAAAAGCTGCGTTTTCTTAACTATTAAAACAGTTTTTGTAAGGCAGATTCATAACTATTAAATTATACGGTTTACTCACGAGTATTTATTGAAAATGCCCGTCTAGTTTTGGAACCAATCGGAGCGATTAAACATAAACTGACGCGGCGTCCAAAGGCGGGGTCGTAAGTCGAACGTTGAACGAAAGTCAGTTCGACTCGTCGTTATATTAACAACTTTGTTTTCCTTAGTTGTAAACAAGCACATTCCCCGTTTAGAACAAATATTGTGCATTGGAATTTATCACAGCTGTGCAAGTCACCGCAAACACGAGTGTGATAAAGCACTCGCTATGATTTATAAAGCTTGCAATTAAATTGTTATTATAATTAGCAGTAGCTTTTACTATTAATATGTGGTTGTTTTTGTTTGGTGTAGTAAATGTCTCTTGATTTTTTCTTTTATGCTTGGATGACTTTACCTCAATGTCTTCCCACTTCTTTACCTTTTATAGCAACCTAAGTATGGTAAGGCTATTACGCACTATGGGTTCTAATAATATCCTCTCGACAATTCAATCACCTATTGATGTAGTGTAAGTTTAAAAGAGGTTTTAATACGTTTTCCTTTTGTATAAGAGCAGTTATCGGCGATCGTGTTGATCGATGGCGGCGTGTAACACAGGGGGTGATGCATGGCCTCGGGGGTCATGCCGGAGCTGTGACGTCACATCCATCATGCTTTCATACACACTTACTGCAAAAAGACATAGTTATTTACCGTTAGTATAACCTTAATGTGATATAGAAGTATCATTTAAGTAATAAAAACAGTACGTCATCTTATGGAACTTGAGCATGAATGCAGTACTTAAATATTCGACGAACTACTAGCACTAGCATTAGGTTTATTCATTAAACACAATGCTAGTTCCTAAACTTTGTGAGTGCAGGCTCCCGGCCTACAGTGGAACAGGTACCTAACATTGGATAAAATAAAGTTTTCAATCATTAATGAGTACAGTCTTAAATATCTATTTCACTTGCATTTTACTAATTTGATTTTGTAATTCAATGTATTTACCAAACAGTGAAATTAAAACAAATACTAGTAGATCTCGACTGTTAGCAAGCCAGAAAACCAAACAATTCCCTCCACATAATACGTTGTCAAAAAATTATTTAGTTTTTCGAATTCAGAAAATGTATAGTCGACGCTTACAAGCCCCTTGCAGGGAACTGTGTTCTTTTAATTATTCCTGGAGCACATAAGTAAGGTACCGTGATCATGGTTTTCATCGCAGAAAGCTATAACATTTTCACATGGATTACACCGCAGCCGCAGCCTCCGCTTTACATAATACATGAGCAAAGTTAATAACCCTGTAAACGCCTGGAAATATTGAAAACGAGTTTAGTAAAGTGATTTTGGTGATTACATTGCGTAATTAGTTGTTCGCCCCCGGGGCGCGCGCGTAATAGAGCCAGCGATAGATTGCCAATTTATTCATTGAATTTTTTATTAAAGCATAATTTATGGAATGTATAATTTATTTAATAACGATATTAAATTCCAGTTTTATAGAGTTCTAGCGTTAGTATAAGGTGTGTTGGTTTGTCTGCTCACAATACTTTTTTCTGCCTCACCGGTTTAAGACTATGGCCTATGGAGAGTGGTTTATGGTTAATCAAATAAAACTAATAAATCTGTTTATTTTTTTCTAACTATCCGCAGGTATCGCAGCCAAAAATTCACTGTAGACATTTCTCGCGAATTAGACACAATCATCAGTATGGAACCAACCGATGCGAGGAGTTGGAGGTCTATACTAATTAATTGCCTTTCTATAAACGTAAATGAAACAAATAAATAAATTTTACTTCATCAGTAAAACTGATTACATACAAATGTGACCTAATCAAAACGTAATTAAAGTTACAAAGATTTTTAAATAAACGTTGTTTCATCTCAAATAACACACGTCACGACTGCCAAGTCAATTATTTTCAATTTCCATGTCAAAGCATTCCGATTTTCCAATAACATTGTATGTACAGCGTTCTTAATTAATAAAGAACTCAAATTAATATTTAAAATGGGACCTTGTTCTAATATGGACGCGATACTCGTGTAAACTCACATATTGATATTTATAGAAATGTAGGCAACTTTTAGACTAATTCATTTTTGTACGTTTCCAAAACATATTATGAACAGGTAAAAATATTTATGCTTACAGAAAAAAAAAAACAAGTCGATTTTTTTTATTAGGTAGGTACATAGGTTAAGATTAAGAGCCAACACCTGACTTTAAGTCATGGAGCTATGTAGTTACCAAGCTGTCTTCACCCCGGTCGTGCACGTCCACCGTGAGTCACGGCGCGCTCACAGCTCCACAACTATAACTCACCGGCCCTCGCAGCGCTCCTTCTGCGCGACCCCGCCGTAATGGCCGCAACCCCGAACCGAACCATTGACGACAAACACCCGTGAATGATGTGTGGCTATTGTAGAAGGTTTCCCAATACAGTTACTTAAATGTACCATTAAGTTTCTTATATCCCAGTCAACTTACCAGACTATATGTAATGGTTGAATTGTTTATTTTAGTTATTTTTAATAAAAGTTAATGGAGTAAATACTAATGATAGTTTGAGGTTAATGATCCCCAGAGGATTTAAACCAATTCTAATATCATCCTATCACAATAGTTCGCTAGTGTATGATTTTGTCATGTAGGTACTCTGAGTAATCTGATCTACACCTAGTTGTAATGACCACTATTAATGATTAATATTCGGGTATTAAGTAACTGCTGTTACCTTGAATGCCTAATTAATTTCAGTGTATAATTATCTGTGATCCCGATATGTTATTACGTATTGGACATCATTATCCAGAGTATTGGATTACAGTCATTATAAATGTAACTCGTATAGTATTTAGTTTCATATTGTAATTAAAACGGATCAACCATTTCACTGCAGGAAGATAAAACCTTGGTTTGTTCCCACTTGTTCACTAAACAGTTCTGTGATAAAACTAGGAAAAGATTTAGTTCTCACAAGTACTACGATAGTAGGTGTAACAAAATAATAGAACTAGTTTAGTCGCACTATTGGGAAAAAAATCAAATCATTGTTATTATGACATCATCATCTTCCTGCCCTTATCCCATTTCACTTGGGGTCGGCGCAACATGTCTTCTAGACATGTTGCTTAATGATTTGGCTATGGTTTTATAGTCGGCCGCCTGCCTGACACTAACCCTCTTTGGGAATGCATTTGTTGATGGCTTACCCGCCACCATTCGGGTGACCCAAGGTGCTTGGTACAGTGCACTGGGTCTTAAGGTCCATTAGTCGCCTTTTACGACACCCAGTGGAGGATATGGGGTGGTGCTATTCTTTATATCCGGACACCACACGGAAACTGTTATTATGAAATAACAAAAATTTAAATGAAATCAAAAACATAAAATAGAATCATTTAATGAAAACAAGATTGCACCCAAGGTATAACAATAACTAATCAGTCTAATAACCTTAGAGTAATGATATAACACATTAATCAGGTAATAGGTTTAGTCCCGTTTACCAGCTGTTAAGATCAGCTGCCTGCCGATAGGACGCTCGTGGTAACGACATCGCTTACAAGAGTAACACAAGGCGCGCAAGTTTCAGCCGCAGGTGACTCTGCCGCGCCCTTATCTTAATTAATCCCATCAATCATCTGTGATCTTCATAAAGCGGGTACGCCCACTATATTTATATTTGGACTTCAGAAAACAATACATTAAGATTTTTCCTAATCTTTTCTATATGCTGTATATGGGCTTTACTGATTTCCTTTTATGGAGTCATACCTGCTTGAGTAATTTTACTAAATAATAAAGGTTTTGTTAAACACAGTGAGTTCTTTTAGTAATCCTCACATAAATATTCTAAAATGGTTTTGTAAGCCTTTGTTTTCTAACGTTTTCACAAGGATTCTATTTGTTAGTCCGGTTTCATTTACAAAACAGTTTGTCTTTGGTCAGCCAGTTTTCAGTCTGTCAAATAAAATGAGGAAACTCATACTTAACCACAGAAAAAAGAAGTAGCCATGATACTTATTATTTTATTCTATTCATGCGAAAACGTATTAAACTTACAATGACTTCCCTGTCTCGCGAGATCCAAGTAGTCCGCTTTGTAAGTGTAGCGTCTTCCAAGAGTCCATACAAAACATTTTATTACACAACTTGGCACAACTTCGGCCATTTTAATTTTAACACCTGTGTGTTCCGAACTTTCCCGTTCAGGAGCTTAACAAGTTTTTGTTGAACGGTGCGTGCACATACACGGAGACTGAACTAAAGCGGCGGAAAACTTACATTGTATGGGGTATTGGTAACAAGTTACTTCTTAAATCTGAAAATGAATGTACCTAGAATATTATACAAGTTGAATTTGTTCAAATAAAATGTATGTTGTTTAAAATTTTTAATATATTAGCTTTTCAGGATATAATATTGAAATGGATATTGACTCATTAAGCTAAACTCAATATATCCACGTTGCAGCGATATCGGCTGAAGTACTCCTCGGAACCGTTTGTCTGCACCTCGCAGGTTATTTGTAAAGTTTTCATAGCGCGTCTTTATAACGATGTAATAAACGGTTATATTATTTTAAATGAAAGTTCCTGTTCGCAAAATTCAAAGCAATAATAAGTTACAAATTTTACGAGAACTTCACAGAGGATCTTGACAAGACTTACAAAGAACAATTATAAATATTGATTCTGCCTCATTCTAGTTATTTTTACGTTAAACTTTACGTAAATATTTTTGGCATTATATTCAAACTCCAAAAGAGCATCCGAATTAGGTAAACTGAAATATTGAACTGTTTGATTTTTTGTCATAGTTTTGCAACTAAAATTAGGTATAACCTGTATTTCACCCGCTACTTAAACTCATGTGTACCTTATTATTTTAACTTAAATGTAATATACGAGCGCGCTTCTGGCCTAGGTGTTACCCTAGGCTAGCGGCGCACTCTCGTTGCGTACGGCGAGTTACGACTGCGTACAACTCACGCCGCTCCGAGACAATGCACTTATGTAAGGGATGTGCGCACTGCCAGATGAGAATATACTGCGTAGTGTGCTTCTGAATAGCATAATAAACTTACAGGAACTCTGCTGGTTACTCTGAAATCAAGACAAAAAACATTGGCAATAACTAACTCTTTGTTTTTGACAAAAAACGTAACTCTTGTCCAAGAAACAACAAACCTCACTCAATGGTTACCGCGGTTGATTGTTTTAGTTTTACATCAGAGTACAACATTGCCGTCTATTCAGGATCCGAATTTAGTTTTGTATTTTAATCTTCTTATTCTTTTCGAATATCTGACACGACACCTGGATTCATAGTCATGTCAAGACAAAACAGAATAGCTCAAAGGAAAACTGTTTTCAAAGTACTGTTCAGTATTCTGCAGCCAGTGTGCCATGGCCCTTACTGCCTGTAACTTACCGCATTAGCGTCCGCTGGCCGCACGTACTGCGTCGAGTTGGTCTCGAGACTTCGCCCGAGTCTTTTATACGCAGCCATATTGTACCACCGCCGAGCCACAAAGACCCACACGGTATAGTTTATGCTGGTTGCCCAGCAGACCTAGATTAAAGCCTTTGAAAGAGAATTGCATGTAAAATAATGTTATGAGAATAGAGTTGACATAGTAAGAAGGAGAGGCGTTGATAAGCACTTTATGGAAGATAGTTTTAGTTTTGAATAGCAATTCAAGTCTTAATTATCTACGATCACATAACTGACCCTTAAAGAATGCCCTACTGTTGATATAGAATTCTCGTTATTCTAAACAGATCAGCTTATTATTGCTTGTTGACATACAAAGAGTAGAACTACATAAAGTCTGTGTTCGTATTGTTCGTGTGTATTGTTTCTTTATTTCTGTTTTTAGAAGTTTGGTAGTATTTTATCTAAAACGAAGATAGTTTAATAATGAAGGTAGTTTCATATGCGATGAAATACTTAACAACTAAAATTAGCTTACAAAATGACAAGTAAAATTAAAATATTTCCAAACATATTGCCCCAGTACAAAAAGCTCGTAGCGCTAAAAAAAATCACAGCCATACGAGTGTTTTCAGAGCGAAACTTAGCGCGTCAATCTCAGGGGAGAACATTTTTTATGGCAAGTGTTCGCGAGGGACCGGACGTGACTTATATGTTAACACCACCCCGGCCTGACCTGGCCGCGGTCCGCTGCCTGCTCCAGCTCGGGAGCTAGCTTCACTTGTACTAAAGTCACAGAAGTTGATGTTGACATTCAGAGTGAATCTTATGTGTCTTATTAGTATAATCCGATATACTGATTAATAGCATTTTTTTATGTAACCACACATTTCCGGGAACTCGTTCAGGTCGTGTTCTGTGAGGGATAGGGAAAATAGGCTTATAGTCTTCTTGGTCATCTAGCGCTAGTGCAATAATTGCTAACTCTTCTTGGTTAAACAAAGACATCGTGAAGCAAAGTATTAGAAAGAAACAGATTACACTGATACCGATTTCACTAATGTGTGAACACGGGTGACTGATGGCACGTGCACGACGGGAATACTGAAACGGACAAGTCGGAACACGGATAACTTTGACCCGAAAATGTGTGGATAGCGCTCAAATCTGTGCGCTATCTCCCGGGCTATCAATTTTAATGTTCCGAGATTACAGCGCGTCCGCGAGTGTCACACACAGGAATATCGTACGTTTGGTAGCGATTTAAGTTGCTCTCTTGTAGTTTGTGGCGAATGTAAAATGAACAGTCGCTGGTTTTGTTGTCACAGATTACGTGACGTTAAAGATATATTTTGTAGCAGAACTAGTATGTCTTAAAACTTACAAACCAAGTAATACATGTACATTTTTGCCGGTCCTATTGTGAGTGACCCCAAGATATTCTTACGTACAGTGTTTGTACTTCTATTACACGAATACGTCAAGGTAAGGTTTGTCTCACATAATATATGTACAATAGAACAGTATTTATTTACAGGCGAATAATAAGTTAGATGTGGAATTTATGGATCCGTCGACACTCGTCGATTATAAATCTAGTAAATTTTAAGGCTTGAACAGCTTCGCGTATAAATATTCATAAATATTAATAACAAAAATTCAGCTAAAGTAAATTTGAGGACAAGCTTTATAACTTCATACTCTAGACCAAATATTTACAGAACGATTTAAAGGTCAGCTAAAAAGAAATGTAAAATAATAAAATCGCTTTAACAGTTTTAATTATCGTGAGTGGGTATAATGTTGTTTGGCGGTGGCTTGTTCGCGGTGTGTTGCTTTAACAGACTGACGCTCTGGAGCCGCTACGAATAAACACAGACCTTTTGAATGTTTCCAGTGTATGTCGACAACAAGGCTTCTTTACGAACTGCAAAAAATTGGTAATTTTTCATTGTCTAATACAATTTAAGTAGTGGTCAGACGCAGATACCAATTGATAAATCCGGATTGTTTAAACAACAAGGAAATTAATGCTTAGCTTTGCTTACGTTTACTTTAATCTATGTAAACTTTCCCAAAGGGCATTGCGTACGTACAAGTAACACTACTTCTTAACTCATCCAAGTTAAAATGTCTACGAATCTTAAAGCGAGTAGTTCGGCGTCCGCAGAGAGAGCCTGATTTATGGAGCTTAGTGAGACAGCACGAGTAGACTTCCTTGTATCTAAAGTGTAATGTATTTGAACTCTATGAAACTAGAGAAAATTATTTCATCGTATTAAAAATTATCATTTAAAAAGAAAATAATAACTTTAAACCCAAAGCATACTTTATGTAAAAATAAAACTCTTTTAAAATAATGAAGCATGTTAATGCATTAAGCAAACGTTTTTCTTTGTGTCTTTACATTAAAGGAGCCCATTAAATTCGTAGCGCTACATATGCTACGCCGTAGAAGCGTACCTGCAACTTGAGCTACAGCGTAGTAGCGTAGCTGTAGTTATTTAGTAGTCCATTATCATGCACTTTTCATTAAAATTCTTAAAGTTATTTCACGTGGCTAATTTCACAAATAAGTCCTCAATCATTTTCCTGCTCTCATCCCATTTTACTTGTGGTTGGCGCAACACGTTTATTTTTTTCATTTTCCCCTTTCAGACGTCGCACTATCATTCATTCATAATAATATCATTATTTCACACACATCAATAATACTCATGTGTTAACACACATAAGTATTATTGGAAAATGTTATTGATGTACACATGTACCTTAAGTAAGTACATCATGAAAAAAAGTGAAACTCTGCTAATTAAATTAGTTTTTCCTGAGTTTAGCTCATGTTTCTCCACTTAACAGGAATGTGTATGTTTTAAATTGGCCTTTTTATAAATGACAAATTCTGAAGTTACAATCTGATTACGGTGTTACCATGTTTTTCTTCCAGTTCAGTTTTTAAGGACTTTTCCTGACTAACCGTTGGCGAAACAGTATACTTGACAAATTTCAGTTTAGACTTTAATTTTTACTAAATTCCTTATACCGCGAGAAAGACGTAAAATATACGCACTAATATTTATCTGTCCATAAGAGAGGCATTTGTGAGATATGTCGGTGCCATGGCAGCCTCCCCCCCACCGTTCAATCCCTCTCGCTATCCAAATAAAGGGATGAAATGGGAAAAAGCGGCAAACTCATCATGTAAAAGCAACTGGTTGTCCATGTTGGAGACTCGCTGACATATAAACATCAAATCTATATTGATTTGTTTAGGTTAGGTTAGTTACAAAACCCTAGCGGCCTATTTTATAAATCTATTTAAATTACACGAACTACATTTTTTGTTGGTTTTATTAATTACATAGTATATTAATTTGTGTTTCTATAAACACGAATCAATATACTGTAAAAATGTGATGGAGCTATCTCCGTCACATTTTCACAACGGTCGCACAACCACCGCAGCTCCCGTTACACGTTAGACGCAGGCAATCCCTGCATCGAGTCGATCGCGGTTCTCTCGCGTAAATTGTCGGAGATTGAAATGGAAAACACTTGAGTCCTCGCGGGACCTACAGCGGAATAATAATCAGGATATAGAATGTTCTCGAATGTTCGAACAATCGACTATGTTTCTAGGTCGTCGACATGTTGCTGTTGTTTCACAAATTTAATAATGGCAACCGACTGTAGGTACTGTATTTATTTTCAGTCGAGCAAAATTGAATTTCAGTCAGCAAAATAAGATCCAGTATAGTTCTAGTGGTATCTAAGCAACTGAACTGTGTTATACAGAGCCAACCAAATAATATTTATAAAAGTTTATTAAATTTATCTGTAATTTTGAGTACGTTAACATTAAGCAAGAATTTCAAAGCATCAGAATTATTGGAAATACCAGCTGTCGATTTGTCGCTAAAAGCCTCAATATCAAGCCACAAATCGTAATGTGTAGTAAACAAGTTGACTGCACCGTTTGAGCGTGTGACAGTGTCGGCGCGGCGTTACTCGTGATTGCTAATCACCTGCGCTCGGCGCGGTGCGGTGCGGTGCGGTGCGGCACTCCGTGCGGTTGTCAAACGGGAATTATCGCCAATTATGTGCTGCGGTCCTGACTATTGCTGGCCAGAGCTTGAGGGCACAGGCAATGTGTTTAGGTTTATCTAGCTCTGCTGTGTATCGCCGACCATTAAAAATTATCAACATTAATTTTGCCTTTGACTTTTGAGGACTGTAACTTAGGTGAAGGGTTTTAAGATTATTGCGCGTTGTTGGTAAGTGGAAGCGAAACAGCTCGTAGTCAATAATGCCCGCATAATTTCAGAACTAGGATAACGGGTTTATTTGATAGCTCGGGGTGACATCGCTTGTTCAAGTTAAATTGATTGAAGTAACAAAGTAGAGAAAATGTAGATCACTGAAAAGCGAATATTAACTTTCTTGTTAAACTTGCTTTTCCTCGAACAAAAGTTGTTTCTCAAAGAAGCTTGATTCTGAGAATAAACTGTTACCTTGTAGATTGTACACAGAAACTGAAAATAACGAGGAAACGTTGCATTTCCAATAACTGAAGCCTAATAAAGTCAAAGTGAAACCTTCACAAAATGATTCAATTAACTGAAAAAAATACTTAATAAAAAAAAATGTGAAAGGCCTCTGTCCAGCAGTAAGACAATATAAGCTAGAGAAAAAAAGCAAGTTCAATTTAAAATACATTTATTTATTATGGCCTGGGATAAAGGCATCAAGGTTATAAATATTTACAAATAAATTATTACATATAACTGAAGGCACTGGTAACGTTTACAGAATCCTCTTTGGTTTCCGTTATTCTCACTATACTTATAACTTCAATATTAAGTACTTTAACTCAAACTATTTCTAAAGCACCTAACAAATATCTTTTGAATTGCATTGTCATAAATCACATCAGAGCCATTCACGTTACGTAGCGTCCGCACTACGTAGTGTTGGTTACTGCAGGTGTTTCTCTCTACAACATTTACATTTATAAAATTACTAGCTTTCCGCTCGCGGCTTCGCCCACGTGTAATTTGGGATTGTGGCGTATTTTAATGATCTCGACAGGACTTTCTTTCATAGGCTAAAAAATTGTTAGAATTTGAATTATATTATACAGCTTGAGTTACTCATGGATGATGTAGCTTTCTAATGGTGACTATTTGAAAACGATAAGTAGTTTTGGAGTTTAATCGATTACGTTATGTAACAAAACGTAAAGCGAGACAAAAACATCGTCTAGAAAAATTAAAAGTATCAGTTGATTTCCTTCCCCCCCCCCCCGCCCACTACCTCAGGGCTTGCTACTCCAAAAATCCCTTCTTAGTGGTCAATTGTGTTACTAAAGGAAGCCTTGTTCAAAATATCAGACTTCTATACCGAGAGGTTTCGGCTGTGCGTTAATCAATCAGTCACCAAATCACACCCGCGAAATCACGATTGGAGGGTAGTTTGGAGGAAAAACTTACATTACCAAACTTATTTACTTGCCTATGTACGTTTTCGTGCCAATTTTCAAGTTTATAAACCTAAGGAATAACATTTTTCATAGAAACGTTTTTACCCCTTTTCGCCCCCTTGAGGGGTACAATTTCCAAAAATCTTTTTTTAATGCTCACTTTCGTCAGTAAAGGAAGCTTTGTTCAAAATATTAGACTCCTACACCGAGCGGTTATGGCTGCACGAAAGTCAATCAGTCACCCATTTGCAACCCCCTAAATCACTATTGGAGGGTAGTTTGAAAAAAATTATAATGCCAAACTTATTTACTTGACCATATACGTGTTTGTGCTAAGTTTCAAGTTTATAAACCCAAGGAATAAGATTTTTCATAGAAACGTTATGACCCCTTTTTACCCCCTTAGGGGTTGAATTTCCAAAAATCCTTTCTTAGTGCACCCCTACATATCTCAAGGAACCTACATGCCAAATTTCAGCTTTCTACGACCAGTAGTTTCGGCTGTGCGTTGTCGATCAGTCAGTCAGTCAGTCAGTCAGTCAGTAACGGAAGAGTTTTATATATATAGATTAGTTTAACTAACGTTCGTGTTTTGTTTTTTTTAAGTGACATAATATTTCTAACTTTAACGAAAAATATCAGACAAACTGCAAAACAACTTACTGTCTACGAAAACTAACTGAAAAAAAAACAGAACAAAAACTTATCGTTGGTGTCAAATTGTATGAAATACATTTAAAAGAAAAACAACTGCAAACTCTAGACTATTTCATTACAAGTTGACGTACTTTAATAAGGTAAGCTTTTCAGTATGTAATTATACTAAGTTTTAATTGGACGATACGCCACTCGAAACTCTATACATACAAATAATTGAGCAAACATTTTTCAAGCAAATAAAGTTCATGCAGAACTCACTGTTCAAACTGTTAATTAAAATATATAAAAGTTTAAACTTTTTAAAACTTGCCAACTATTTTATATACTGGCTGGCTTTAAAACCGTTGAGAGCTCGGGCAGAAGAATTTTAATCAAGTGTAAATCAAGGGCATCTATATTATCGGTACTTAGATGCTGAGCTAAATAAACTTTAACCTTAGGTCATGTTTTGATATGCGATTGTTGTGTTGCGGTATATAAATGGAATTGTATTGGATAAAATGTTTGGATACTATGGCTCTTTCTTGTTTAATAAGGAACAATCTTTTTCCTCATTCCAACTGCACCCAAAACTGGCCGTGTATTTTTAATCTTAATAATTAATTGTCATATGTTTTCAGAAATCGTCTATAAATTACGTAACATTTTATCACTAGTTGTATTGTCTTTCACTCAGCGAGGTATGATCTACCCTACTATCCCCACTCCTTCGTATGACTAGTCCTATCAGAAACAGTTTGCTTGTCATCAAAACTTGTGCTCGCCGACGTTGTTTTTGTTCTTCTCTGGATTCTTCTCATCTGATTTTTTGTCTCCATCTTCTGTTGATTGAAAGATAATATTAACATTCTACTTGTGCTTTTGCTATTACGACTTTTTTACATATTTAGGTACGTATAATTATATCTATCAGTAAATATTAAATGTTCAAGAAAAATATCTATCCTAAAGCTAGCCTTACCCAATGCTTTAGAAGGTTTAGGATCGTTCCATTCCTGCACGTCGGCGGATATAAACAGCAAGTAGAACAGGTTCGTCAAGAAGTAGAAGGCCACCGACATGAAGAACACTTTCCGCCAGTCAGAAGCTTGCGTCTGGAAATATAACTGATGGTTATCCACCGATACATTGTAATTTTGCTCTTTGATTTGTTATCAGAATTTGTGAACTGACCTGATCAGTGACAACAAAGGAGACGCTGAGTGGTGCCAGAATCGAAAAGATAGCTCCGATACCGTTCGTGAAGCCCATCATAGTACTGGCGTGGTTTGGAGAAAGGTCGATGTGGGAAAGCTGGAATATAAGGCAGATACATAAATAAAGGGCATGTAAAAATACAATCTGAGTATGAACAAAGTAATATGTAGGGTTCTCACCATAAATCCAACGTAGTGAGCACCATTCAATCCAACAGTTACGGTTAGTAAAATGACGGCTAGTGACAAGTTTCCTGGAGGCAGGTATGACAAACCAAGAAGAGCGACTGCGGGACCCCAATGAGCTTTGAAAGAAAATGAGATTTATGATTACGTAAAATTGAATACTTTTGGGCTATACTAGCCATGGATCAATTGGGAGTAACATCAAAAGAAATTTTGAACTGATCCAAGATTCTAGTATTGGGAACTGACTTACCAATACTGTTGAAAATTCTCCTCGAGGTGACAAGGGAAATAGCGTTTCTGTTGACAAGGAAGTCTGCCATCCAACTGAACAGGAAACTCAGGAAGTACATCGCGACATATGGCAGAGCTGATAGTTTGCCGTTCTGGAATCGATTAAGCAGATTAATTAAATTATCTCTAAACGGAAAATAAAAGCAGTGGGTCTTGTCAGGTACTGTCAAAAACTTACCTCTTTAATATTGACATCCAGAACATATTTCATGTAGGAAGGCAGTTCAGTGAGCAGTGTCCAGAACCCTAAGTTCTGTCCGCAGTGTGCGAGCAGGATCGCCCAGAAGGGAAGTGACGTCAGGATACCCTTCCATGGCGTCGGCATTTTCTGCAAACGAAGACAAGTTTTAGTTCATAGTTGATTGAATTATTATAAGGAATTTTCAGTCTAAAGCAATTCTTCATTTTGATATAAGAAGTGTTTAAATTTTAATCCGTCCTGAAAAGATTTTAAATTTCTGTCTTTACTTACACCATGTCCTATTTCGGATATACTAGAAGCGTTAGACTCGATGTAGTTCCTCTCCTCTTTGGAGATCCATCGGCTAGAGCCAGGGCTGGAGGCGCCAAACACCAACCAGAGAATTGACCAGAGAATGCAGACGACGCCGGCCACGTAGAACACTGAGGGCCAGCCCCACGAGCTGGCTGCAAGTGCGCCGGAGGACAGCAGCTCGATGATGGTACCGAGCTGAGCGCCTGAAGACAAATGAACAACAAACTTAAACGATACCTGACATAAAGAAAAGGTGGTTTTGGACTTGATGTTCATCACAAGACTATTAAAGACTAGCATCCAAATAATCGCGTGCGTAACGTGGATTTTTTTAAAGGGGACTTTTATTGTCCGTGTGTTATTTTATAGAGTTTTTATTTTCGTAAGTAATAACCCAAATTAAGATTTGAATACACAGTGCAAATTTACAACCTAACTTTGTTACTCATATAAAACTAACTTCGCTTTACTGCAGTACCCTTAATTACTGCTATTTGTGGCTACTTAACATTTGGCACGTAATTAAGTCACTAACTTTGAAGTTACGATTTTCAAACTGTACAAGAAACAAGTGAACGCGAGTTTTACAATACAACGCAAAGTAAAATAAAATAGTTACCGATTGTTAGCGAAACGTATTTTGTTTCTTGGTGTAATTGCTAGTAGAGTGGTACAGCGTACAGCTATTATTAAGACTTTGCAGAACAGACGGTAACTAGACAGTGAAGACATTTATGTTGTTCTGCAGCTTCATTAAATGTTAGAAATAGAGCTTACATCTTTGGTGCTTTCTGAGACCCAGGCATATAATAGCATTAAATAAGGTGGTTCATGTCTAATATCATTGAACTTAAATTTTTATTTTGCTAAAGTTTTCGAGGTCGTCCGCGGCAAAGGTGGTGCGACGATCAGTCAGATTTAAGGGGCGCTCGTGGCCAGATTCAGAAAAAGATAGAAAGGTTTGGAAGAAAATGGGGAGGCCTTTGCCCAGCATTGAGATCTCACACAGGCCACATAAAAAAAGGTTGTTTTTTAATTAGCCTATATTGTTCCACTACTGGGCAAAGGCCTCCCCATTTTGTTTCCACACCTCCCTGTCTTTGGAACGATTCCACCAGTCTAGCTGGTAGGCGTCTAGATCGTCTCGCCATCTCTTCTTAGGTCTACCTCGTTTCCGATGTCCGTCTTGGGGTGTCCACTAGGTGATAGTTAAGTAATGGGCCACCTCTCCGGATTTTTTTTTAATCTAGCGTTTTTACCAGCGTAGACGAAGGTGCCGAGGCGGCTGCGCTCGGAGACGGGCACCCAGTGTCCGAGCACGCCGTGCAGGCTCGGGTACAGCAGCCCCTGCGACACGCCCATCAGGATACGGCACGCGCACACCGCCACGTAGTCACCCTGCGAAACAAACAGGAACTCACTCAAACGTATGCAATGGAATTGACAGAATAAGAAGGATGTACATTTTTGAATATTGTGCATTACATTAAATTTAAGGAGCACCTTTATAAGTATCTTTTAATAATATCGCTTAACCTTGATTCAACAACTAACTCAAATAAATTATTGTAATTAATTTGTCAAGTAAAGTACTTGTTTGGGTAGTCCTAGATAAATTATAGCAATTAACGAAGATACATGAAGCTCTGGAGTATGTTTTGCTGAACAACGTAGCAGTGACAATTAAAACATCGTTCAACTGTTTTGTCGCCCGTTTTTCTGCGCCGTTCAATTGTTTTGCCCGAATGGAAAAAACGGTCGCTCGCATTGCTTGCTTTGCTTTAACGTCTATAGACTCCTTATTTCTATTTTTTCTTTTATGTTTTTTTCTCTGATATATTTGCTTTAGATCGTGGCGTAAGGCATTATATAACTTGAGCATGAGGGCAACTCGCAGCAGACGCGACACAATCACAAAATGAGAAATCGTCAAATGCAAGTCATAATTATTTTCTTAATCATTGAATGTTTGTATATACTTTACGTATGAAAATATACTTTACGTATTTGTTGAAGTTATTTGGATTTAAGCTTAACCACCTTTAACTATTTAAAAAGTTTGTAAATAAAACAGTCGGTAGGTTATTAGGACATGTGGGTGCCGTTTCGTGTGCCATTCGCGATACGAGTTGTAAGGAACGACAGTATCCCTCCCACCTCCGTACGGTAATGGCTGCCATCTGTAAAGTGCACGAACAAGCGCCTCAGTTAATTCCAAGATTTATTCTTTGTTTGTTTGTGTACCTTTATTATATTTTCGTTGGTGAAAATGCAGCACCTTTTGGCAACTTAAGAATATTATACTCGTGTAATATTCTAGATACACATGTTAAAATAATAGTTCACTTTAATAAGCCGTGAAGGCTTGCAACAAGTCGGCACGTCCGATGGCAAATCGTGAATATTATAGTAATTCTTCATTTCCAGTAAATACACTAAAATTATGTATTTTATATGGTTTATATTATATATGGCTTATATTTATTTATTTATAACTAACGTTAACACTTAACACTAATACTTAACGAATAAAGTTTTAACAGTACGTCTTAGTGTAAAAAAATTATAGTTGTAAAACAGTAGCAGTATTTTTCTTTCAGTACACACACACAACAATAACCATAATTTACATTTATCACAAATGTACAAACTTTTAACTCCGAAGACTTAAGTTGTGGACAGGTTTGTTATAACGAGGCTTTAAATAGCAATTAGTAAGCGCAACTATTTTCATTATGCGGCGGCGCGGCGGTGCGGCAGCGGTCGTTTCGCAGTTCTAAGACTGGGCTTAGCTTCCTTTGCAGAGCTCGTTAGTGGTGGCCGGTGTACGCTCCACCTCTTACACTTCTATAAACTTTAATAACACATTCTTTCCTCACATGCTAAGACAGTTCTCTTAATGAAACATTGTCTTGTTAGCTAAGTTAAAATGATACTTTAACGAGAACAAATTTTTACATGTTTGAATTAAATATAAAGGTTGTCGTGATATAAATGAATATTATGTCGGTTTTACTCATTGACTTCAATCATTTAATACAGTCATCGCTCGCTACGGTATGAGATATTTGTAAATATAACATTTGTTTGATGTCTACCGATGAGTTAAATGGATTTTGTCAATGTTTACTATGTTTGGCATGTCTAATATTTTGAATTTGTTTATTTTAACGAAATGAACCCCTATCGTAACAGTCTTTAATACGTTCATATATTTTATCATTTTAAATAATTTTATTCTCTCAGTTAGGTAAAGAAAATAAATAAAACAGATGGACTGGGTTATCAGCTCGCAGAACATTTCTCATTCCATTTCGTAGAATTATATTGTCTGATAGTATCATCGTGACGAATGGCGTCTCAGACAAATGTAGCCCTAATAAACCATCCTAATGTGAGATCCCGGCTATTTGTCTCGACTTTTGACTTTAAGGCTCTGAAGACTTTTTACTGTATCTATTATTTTTTTTATACTTAGTAAGAGACCGAATATTACAAAAATGTCTTGTATCACTCGTCATAACGTTTTTCGTAAAAATAACCAAATACTGTTACAATAGTAAGTTAGTAACGAGTTAAAACTAATGTTTTTTTATCCACCCGTGACCATGGTCGGTGCAACTCGGCCGAAACGTCGAGAGAAAGTACGTACGAGTATTAGTCAAAACGATTATTTTATAAAAAAAAGGAAAACGGTTTTACAACAAATTATTTTTGATACCTGTTTCTTCAAAAACTGGAGCACCTTCGCCTTAACCCGGTGGCTAACAAATGCGAGCGTTTTGTCGGTATCGCGGGCCGCGAGAAACATCGCCCGCCAATAATATCCTCACCGCTCCCATCCGTAACTCCCGCGCTTTGATTGAAGGGAAACGTGTTCGCTTTCAGATTAATTGTTATGGAAAACTCAAACATTTATCATATAACTGGGTATGGTATAAGGTATGTGCGTTAAAATGACATAGGACGTTACTATTAGTAGAGGTACTTCTATGCGAAATTACCACAATACATTCCACATCGGTTGTCGGTTGTTTTATTTATTTGACATTGGTGTGGGGTTGGGGATTAAGTAACATATACAATTAACACATCGTATTTTTATTTGAATGGGCAGCATCTTTACAATCGTTTTATAATCTGCAATATGGTGTTACTGAATAGACTTTTATGCCATCGAACATACTGTAAACTGGCCGGTCAACGCAAACCAAACCTTTCAGCTTTAATATAAAAGTTGATCTAAATGTACATAAGACTCAGGTGTGACCGAGCACTTGTGAAGAATTGCAAATATGTCCGCGAAGGTAGAACACGGCGGCGGATGGATTCCCATCACATGTCCAATACCACTGGATGTGCGGAGAGATTGCGTTCATAAAGTGACGAGTTACATAAATATCTTGCTGGTTCAGCTAACACCGAGTGCCTTAGGGTTGCATAATTTTAGGGCTTTGCCCTAATATATTTTTATGCTAAGACTGCAAAGATAGTTTTGTCGTCAATTCGCTACTTATGTGAGTAATGCACGCCGCGTACCAAGTAGTTGTTACTTTCAATTACAGAAATTGTAACAACGGTAAAATTCAAACAGTTACTAAGTTGACTAGTTCGTAAATAATACTGTATCCCTGACGGTGAGGAGGCGTGACGACACATTTTTATTCAATCGCCAAAATAAGTATTTTATGAAGACCAAAAATTCCATTTGTCAGAAAGGAAAAAAGCTCGGTATCTAGAAACGACGCGACGTGATACGCACAGAATAATAATGATCTGTCAATAGAGATATTGAAATCGTCGCGTCACCAATATTCTGGCGTTACAAACATGTTTTCTGTTCGGTTGGGTATTAATCACACGTTAGAATGTTGTTGTTAATTCAAACTATTCTGTTTAGAAAAAGAACGACTTTTATAAACCTTATATCATTTTGAAGACCCACACGTCATATAGGCTATAAAATTATCTTGAACTGAGAATGAAAAAATTAAGATAAGTTATCTACTTAAGTGACTAACACTGCAAATCCCAGACGGTAAAACCCAGACATTCCTGTTATCATAACGCTGTGTCTAGACAGTCGCACAGCGAGCCTCCTGCGTTTCAAGACACATTGCTACTTCTGCTCGAACACTTCCCGGTATATCCGACAGCTGATGACCTGCACAGTGTTCACTGCAGCACAAAACTCAAGCCGCCAACGTATATTTCTCTAATGAGACCGATAATAATAAATAAATAAATAAATATTCCTCAACATTCACACAACGTTATCTAGTCTCAAATTAAGTATACGATAGTAACTTGTATTATGAGTACTAGACAACTGATAAACATACTTATATATTTTTAAATACATACATATTATAGATAAATTACACCCAGACACAGAACAAATGATCGTGCACATCATAGAAACATTTGTCCTGGGTGGGAATCGAACCCACGACCTCCGGCTTAGCAGTCAGGGTCACTAACCACTAGACCAACAGGCCCGTCAAATAATGGCGCCGATGACTATATCGGCTTTTGACACCGCCTTGATGAGGTTGATGATGATGTCGTTCTGTTATCTTTCATCAGGGACATAGGGCTCGAAAAAGATTTTTCCACTCCTTTTGATCTTGAGCAGCAAGGTCGATATCCTTCCAGCCGAGACTAGTTGGGGCAGCCTCTTTGTCAACTGAACTTCTCCAGATGGTACGGGGACGACCCCGCCCGGCCGTATCTTCCCATGCACTTGTCACGTCAGAGCTTGCTTGGAGAGATACCACGCCTAAGTGTTATTAATTAAAACTAAAAAAATTGCCGTGCCCTGTGTTTTTCAACAAAGTTACTAAAAATATAATACATAGTTCCCTCTCCCAGGACGATAGTCAATTGAAATAGGCTTTTGCTATAATTTAATGAGTATGAAATAATTTGTTATCCAAGTGGTGCACAAAACTACATCAAATTTATTATTTCTGCGTGGCAAGTAGTTAGAAACGCTTCGGGTTGTCACAGCGTGCCAGCCGCGTAATCTCACCCAGCCGCATCATCAGTGCAGACACACCTTAATGTAAGCAAACGTAAACGCAGTCTGAAGTTTGTGATTCCGTACAATTTTTTATTTCAGTCAAAGAAAAGTCAATGAGCAAAAATTACTTTTGCTGTGTGCAAAAATATCTCTTCTGCTTCAAATAAATCGCAAACAGAAAAGAAATGTTGCTTTTCAGATAAATCATTTTTTTTTTTGACGACACGGTTTTGGTACATTCGAAAGTACTTATTATTAGGTTATTTATTTAATGCCATTACAAAAAAAAACTAGTTGAACAAGGAAATAAGAATCCGTTGGACCCTAGTTCTTTGACCCGATGACCCCTTCCAACATTTATGCGTTATTATTTCAAAACAACGAGATAAATCCTTATCTTTCACAAAAATGACATATTGAAATCTATAAATATCGGTTTTTGAAAAGTTGTATTATATCGTTGTGAGTTTGACTAAACAAGATGTTGCGTTACGCGATACTGTTGACATTTTTACTTTTCGCTCTCTCATACGCTGCCCCAGGTTTGTCAGTTCTTTTTTTGTTTTTACACTCATGATTTTTGTGTACTTTAAATTTTGTATTATCAAGGAGTAGTGTTTTTAAATACTTAATGAAAAAGGGTAAAAAGGCACTAGTCGTCACAAATTTTTGACTTTTTTTTTCGATTCCTCTGGTCTTCCATCGTCAGAAAATAACTTCCTTATTAAATTTAAATATTGATCTGTGAATAATATATATAAAAAATGCGGTGAATTGACGACCTCCTCCTTTTTGAAGTTGGTACCGCGGTAGCAGCATTTTGGTACCACTTATCGGACTCGAGTTTTTGTTTGATTTATTTTTGTTTCTTTATAATCTTCGCAAATTATTTAGCGTAAAACATAATATTAGGCATATATGTGTGTATAAAATAGTTTTTTCTACATATATGTACATAATCGTTAAAACTGAATGTCATGACTGTGTATTTTTACCCGACTGCCAAGGAAGGGTTATGTTTTTCGCGCGTATCTTGTATGTATGTATGTATGTATGTATGTATGTATGAGCATAATATTCTTTATTACCTCATATCTTCGAAACGGCTTGATGGATTTCGACAATCAGGGCATCGTTGGATTTGTCTTAATTACCCAAGTGTTCTTAGATATGTGACGTCAAACAAAAACCAACACGGCGGCCGTGAGGCGCCGTAGATAGAAGTAAAAAAAAAATATATATATATATTTGCTACAATATGGGTATCAAATTAAAGAGCTCATCATGAGGATTCCAAAATGGTATATCACTGACATATAGAAAAAACATACTATGTGCAATTGTTTCTTTATTATCCAAACTAAATACTCGTATATTATGCGACGCGGTTGACTAGCGGTTTCTGAACTTAAAAGTGAAAAGTGATAATAAAAGTACGTCTAAACTAAATTATTTACAATGAATTTATTTTTCTAATTCCTTTAAGTACTCTCTTTGTGTTACGCAATCAATCTAAAATAACTGGATCGACGTGTGTTACTTTTTTATTATTATCTTGGTATTGGAAGTAGTTCTCTCGTGTCGCGGGTGAAATCTTGAGAAACACATAGCCGTATTATAACTAACTAAAAAGTGTTAAATAAAAATAAATAAATTAAAAAATTAAAAAACCCGACTGCATAAAAAACACTTTAAATAAAAACTGAAAAGTAAAAAACAAGCTTAGTCTAAAAGTGTAGATAGCAATGCTATTACCACAAAATTAAATAATTTCATAATCAATACACAAAAAATAATAATCTTATGCGAAACATAATTGAGTGTAACAGTCTGGACCCATATTGAATGATTTTAGTCTAGTTTATTTAATGGGTCCCGACTGTTACACTCAATTATGTTTCGCATAAGATTATTATTTTTTGTGTATTGATTATGAAATTATTTAATTTTGTGGTAATAGCATTGCTATCTACACTTTTAGACTAAGCTTGTTTTTTACTTTTCAGTTTTTATTTAAAGTGTTTTTTATGCAGTCGGGTTTTTTAATTTTTTAATTTATTTATTTTTATTACATAAATATTTTTATTTTAGAGGCAGGTCAGTCCACCCACATGAATAGTATTGATGCACACGGTACATACGGTGCCACGTACGGCAGTAACTCTTTACATGTAGTAGCACCACCGCTGCCGACGTAAGTATCGCTATCTGTAATTATTTACCGTTTAAATCTATGTAAGATACTCGTTCTTTCAATAATATAATCAATGTTTTTTTTTTATATTTCATTCGAACGACCTTTGTCTGTAGCCTTTTGAAATGTTTGTTTTGGGAACAAGAAGCTTCTGCATCCCACTACTGCAACGTTCTTACTTTAAGTTATCTAATCGTTTAGACCATTTAAAGTAAGAATGGAACGTCAATTACAAATCTGATGATTTCATTTGCTCGTTTAAAAAATGTAATTTCCACGGCGTGTGTCGGTCCTCTGATCCTTTCTGTGCTATTATACTACTTTCGTCGCTATACTTAACTTGTAAGAAATGATGGAGTAAATTATTTTCAGGTGTTCACTCTTCCAAAAGATGTTGAAATTATTTTCCCCTCAAAATTGCCTGTAACAGAAGGCCGTGACAGTCATCTATCTACGTAAATCCCGCCATTATGTACAGAAGAAACAGTGAAAACTTAATTCAAATGGAGTTGTGTTGTAGTTTAATTTTTGCATTGTATTTTGAGAGCTTCTCTGCGTTTGTTAGTATTGTGACTCAACTACATAATTTGTAATGAATAAATAAAATATATGTCTCAAGAAACGATGACGGTTCCTTTTAGTTATTATACCTAGACCTGTATCAGCTTTTCTTTTCAAATTAGACCTTTAAGAAAACTAAAACTGCTCAGTTTGAGCCAAGCTCAGATTGCGTTAGTCAAGTCGGTGGAAAAGATGTGAGGTGATCCATTATTTCATATCCGTCGCCGGCATATGACAGTGACTTTTCTCTGTAGCTAGCTGCAAAAAATATTAGATTTTTCTAATTACTGAAAGTAATTTTATTACAGCTGGTCTTTTTAAATGTGATGAAAATTAGAATATTTGTGTTATCCTTTTTCCGTATATTTTACGAAAAATTAATTTCATGTCCAACATTCTGTATTCCTTACATTTTCATTGTACATATTTGCTCTGCCATAGCATCCTTCTATATAAAGACAATTATAAGCCATAAACCACTCGAATCAATAAGTGGGTACACGAGCACGCCACGTCCAGAAAATAGACAGCGATTTTATGTTAAACGCCAATAACATCACGGAGCGGTGTTTTAAATTTCAAAGATGTGTCCTCGAAAGATATACGCCCAGTATATTCTAACAGTCGCACAAAACGAGCCGGTTAGTAAACAGAAATTAATCGCGGGACTCACAACAATATTTTCAACCAACACTCGAATTTTCCGAAAATTTTCAGCACTTAAATACTTGCGGTTTAAATTATGTCGAGTTTAAATAGCTTTTTTTGCACTTATATATGTAGCTACATGCATTTAAAGTTGCACATATGTATAGTCCAAAATCAATGCTGCATAAACGTTTCTATGCAGAATGCTTTATCAACTTTTTGTAGTCCTGCAATTTATGTCACTCATCCTCTAACTGCTATAAGTGATAGCGCTCACATGGTAACAAGTTTCATTGACAGTTTTACAGTTGGATAAATTTTACAGAATCGTTTTATTCCTAACTTTATCCAAGTTGCAAAAGGACGCGTGACCAGGCGGCATTGGATCAAAGGCGCTACTTTGCCGATCGAGTTCCAAAAAGGTTTTATATTTTATTAAAGAACAATACGGTTTTATTAGATCTTTTCTAGTTAGCAACAGACAATCCTTAAATAACCAGGTAGTAACTTATTTTTAAAATTTAATAAAACATTTTGTTTTAATAATCAGACTTGTATTTTGTGTTTTTAAACCGTAGTCTCATTTTACATTCTACCAAACAATACAAACTTTTTGATTAACTAAATTCAAGGTAAAGCACAATTGGTACTCCTGAGACGGCAGAACCGGTGCCAAGTTCCGTAGGCATGTAATGAAAACTATGAGGGTGTTCTAAGACGCTGATAATATTACAGCCAGCGCTGGCTCGCGTCCAAACGGCAGTCAAATATTCACTGGAACACTTCTTCTTTATGATCTTAGAAAGTATTATAATATTTATCTTAGGTGCATTAATTTAGTTAGAATATTCATTACTAGATGCAATGCTGCAGAAAATTTTTATTAAGGTTTATAGTAAACCAGTCCGGCTCTCCAGGGGTTTATCATTACACTTCAAATGCCCATGAAGAAATAAGTATGTAAGAGGAAGTTAAAAAGTGGTACCGGTAACAGAAAAACTTCGTGGTAGCCGGATGTCATGGTATGGACATGTCATGCAGAGGAAAGAGAATCACGTGGTAAGGAAGATGCTGGACTTGAATGTGGATGGATACAGGGGAAGAGGACGATCAAAGAAACTGATGACTGCAAAGAATGTGATTTGCGAGCTGACGTCAGATAGGAACGTGTGAAAGAAGAAGACAATGACATGCTGCGCCGACCCCAAATAATAATTAGGGCAGGGGAATGATGATGATGAAATGTCTGTGAACGCTCACCTTGACAGCAGCGAATGGCAGCACGAGGTTGATGACGCCGGTGGTGGCCATGGAGATCAGCATGAGGTACTTGCCGCCGAAGCGGCCGGCGATCCAGCCCGCCGGGATCTGCAGCACGATGTAGCCCCAGAAGAACGACGACAGAATCGTGTCCTGCGTGCTGCGGCCCCAGTCGAACACCTGCACAAACATCAGGACATCTTTATCATCAGATATACAGGTGAATCCAAACATCACACATGATAGCACACTTCTTTTCAAAGTTTGCTAGTTTTCGATATTTCCAATAAAAAGTACTAAGCGCGCCCGGTCTATGATCAGCTCATTATTTCCGAACCTTTTTTTGCCATATCACAAAGACCGAAATTCGATCTAAAGAACTGATTTAGGCCATAAATGTACGATTTATCTGTAAATTGCCGCTGAGGATATAGAAAGACCGGCAATAGTTTCTCGGGTAAAACATGTAGTGAACATTTAAATAATGGCCCATAACCAACATTATGGCACCATTATACGGTTCCAACTACCAATACTGCCAATTTACGAGGCATATTTATTTGTGTCGTCATAAACAGCTGATAAAACGCCTTCTAGAGATATTCATTAACACTATAGGAGTTGTAAAATAAAATTTGATGTGACTCTGGCAATTCTCAAGGTTCAGTTGTGTTTTCTAACAATTATATTTAACTATCCATGAAAGCAGAGGGTTATTCTGTAGTTCATTCTCAATGAAACAATGCTAACGCCGGGAGCTAACATCACAGTTAATATGATTGTCATTAGACGCAGCAGACTTGAGGTTTTTGCTGGTAGTCGTAGTTGCGTCGTTAGTGCGCACAAATCTCAAACGATAGCGTTTTTGTGTTAACACCGCTGGAGCTGTCTGCGACAGTTTTTTATAATGGTTAAAACTAGGGATGGTAGTTCTTCAGACAATATTTAACTTATAACTATGACAAAAGTAACATTTTCTTCTCAATTTCAATGTTTTAATACAAAATCTATATTCATTTATATGTCGCTATTTGCAATTTAAGAAAAAAGATAAAAAAGGCTATCACTTTGATGAAAAGACATTGATAATAATTATTAAAAGAAACTGCGATAGCTATATTACATTTCCGTAACAAACATACTGACGTTTAAAAACAGTTTTACTTGTATATTTATAGTATTGTCATTCTTCTTCTGCAACCCTAAATTTCTTTGTACTTAATAAAAAGCTAAAGAGCAAGTAAAGGGATTCAAACGCCGTATTAAGAGGACAATAATTTCTCAATTTATTTAGTTTCATATAACACCGAACATAGCATTGTTAGTCGACACAGACAATAGGTGTTGGGCTTGCGATTTCATCTAGACCTTAATGTTGCTACAAAAAAAACGTAATTGGAACAATCAGTTTACAGTTTTTATTTTATTTTACTTACATTTTGAAAGAAAGTGCGAAATCACATTGTTTTCATTGATAAAAACGATGATATGGAAAAACATTTAACTTATCTTACAAAGTGAAACATTTATAAAATATTATGTTGTGTTATAGGACAGTACGATTCATTTTTTGATTTAGCGAACGACGAGGATCCCTCCTTCCACCTACAATTCTTTTAACAAAAACTGTATTCTATTTACTACCAAGATCTACTTACTAGTTCTATTTTTAATAAGCGAAGACTTTTTAGGTAAACAAAATTTTTAAATCATAAATATTACTCAACATTCACACAATGCCATCTAGTCTCAATTTAAGAATAATTAGTAGCTTGTGTTATCAGTACTAGACAGCCGATACACATACTTATACAGCGTGTATATTTGAACGACGGACTTATTGAAGGAGGGTGATCAGTATTCGATTCTCGTCACAAATATGTCAAAAAACTATGACCTTAATTTTTCATATAATTATCCGATAAAATACAGTATTTATGAACACAGAGCGCAAAATGCCTAATATCACGCGCCAAACACGTGCCTCTCCTGTCACTAAGGCAGCGAGCGCGCAAGCCCCGCCCCTTTCCTTTGTGATGTCGCCCCCGCGCCCCCCGCGCCCCCGCGCCACCCGCTCTGCTGATCGAGTAACCGCCAGTCTATGCGCACGCGCCGCTGCTTTCGTATTGCGTAATCATTCCCGTTTACCAAATTCGCGTAAAGTGCATTTCCTAGTGTGTAGTGTAATAATGTCGTCGCAGTATTCTAATGAAGAATGTTGGAATATGGTTCGTGCTTACGCGCTATCAAATGATCGTGTGCGAGCTGCAGTCAATTTGTACAGAGAAATGTACCCCATGCATGAGGAACTTGGGGTTAACGACCACAAACCTAGAGTGAATATTTGTCTAATTTAAACAAAAACATTTTATTCACCGACGAAGCCACAATCACAAGAATGGGGATTTTTAATGTGCATAACGAGCATTGGTGGAGCAACGAAAATCCCTACGTAACGCGACAGGACGCTTATCAACATCGCTTCAGTGTAAATGTGTGGGCAGATATTTTAAATAACAATTTAATAGGCTCTTATTTTATTGATGGACGATTTGACAGTGTATCATATTTAAACATTTTAAATAATGTAGTGAGTGAGATGCTGGAAGATGTGCCATTCAATATCTACCGGGACTTGTACTACCAACATGACGGAACGCCCGCGCACTATCAGGTGCGCGTACGTGAGTACCTAACATTACATACATTTTGGTGACAAGTAGATAGGTCGTGGCGGGCCCGTGCCATGGCCCGCACGCTCGCCAGATCTCACTCCGTCAAATTAATCGTCGTAAATACTCAAATTAACCGTTGTAAATAGGTGTGATTACATTTTTTAAATACGCCAAAAATACGATAGTGCGTCACGTCTTATGAAATTTTACATTGCAGAATATTTACAGTTTGATGTACCTAGATATTTTTGCCTGTCCTAAGCCAGATTTAAAATATGAAGGGAAAATGCATTCATATGCATGCATATGTTCTGCGCTGATCGCAAGGTTGTTAAAACGTTGCGATATTTTTAGGACTTTTTTGGAACGATTTTATTCGTCATTAATCTGGGTTTTTTTATTGTTTATACGTTTATTGGTGAAGTCTATGCATAAACTATTGGTGGTTTGAATAAGTCCGTCGTTCAAATATACATGCTGTATATGTTATGGACCAAGTGATAAATTGGGCAGTATACATAATGCCCGGCATCATCGGGCTAAGTGATTAATTACTATCTTAATTTAATTATTATCATATCGCTCGGTCATTATTATATTGCTAAATGATAGTTTTCACCTCAATAAATATAGATTTTGACAAATAAAAAAAAAAATCTAACCTAACCTAACCTAAATTAGGTGAGGTTAGGTCTTTTTTTTTTATTTGTCAAAATCTATATTTATTAAGTAAAAATCTAACCTAACCTAACCGATATTAGGTGAGGTTAGGTTTTTTTTTTTTGTGAAAATCTATATTTATTGAGGTGAAAACTATCATTTAGCAATATAATAATGACCGAGCGATATGATAATAATGAAGTTAAGATAGTAATTAATCACTTAGCCCGATGATGCTGGGCATTATTCATAGTGCCCGGGGCATTATGTATACTGCCTGCATTAATCACTTGGTCCATAACATATATATCTAAATACACACATACTATAGATAAATTTCACCCAGACACAGAACAAATTTAATGACCGTGCTCATCGCACGAACATTTTTCCCACGTGGGAATCGAACCCACGACCTCAGGTATAGCAGTCAGGGTCACTAACCACTAGACCAACAGGCCCGTCTATAACATGCAATGTTTCAAAATTGAGGGTCAGTGAACTCACTCAGCAGACCGGGCTCTGTAGCGTGCCTTGGGTGAGGCCTATGTCCAGCAGAGGACTGCAACAGGTTGATGATGATGATGATGAACTCACCGGGAACCCGTGGCTGTTGTTGGAGGTCATGGCGACGATGCCGACGCTCATGGAGACGCGCGTGGCGTACGACACCGTGGTCGCGAAGAACATCAGCAGCGCCATCGCGTGCCGCACGCCCAGCGGGTTGCACTCTGCCGGCAAACAGATACATTATACTACATGCTATTATAATAATAACATTCATTTATTTGCAAGAATGTAGGTTAACAGTAAGGTGGTTACGAAGTGCCTTGGTATCCAAATATATTCTGCCACTTTATCGTGGCATGCAAACAAATCTTTTTGTTGACTTAAACTAAACTAGGTGAGTATTAGACATAGGAGACAATAATAATACGATTTTTATTATCTCCTATGTCCTTCCCTATGATTTAGTTGATATATAACCCAGTGTCAGAGTACTAAAGCCACTTGTAAAGTCCCCTGACGTGGCAATATTTACTCTTGAAAATTTCTCAGGTGTGCCGGTATCCTCGCTTTTCTTACAAGTTCTATTTATCTCACACAAAATATTGATGCGTAAAGTTTATTTAACGGGCAAGCAACTCGTTAATCTATAAGTTAAGGTTCAGCTTTGCTTAGTTTCGGAAAAAAGGCGACTACTTAATTTAAATATTATTCAGTCAGAAGCTACACGCACAATCAAATCGCAGTTACAATGAACAGATGGTCTTACCCGAGATTTATTATCTAAAGACACAAACACCGTCACAGCCTTTTTTGTTATTCCAAAATCAAATTCAATTCTACATATTTAAAAAAAGTTAATAATAAAAAAAAATTAAACATGGTTCGTTACATTCGTGACTACATACTACCGACGATTACTAAATTAAAGAATAGATCCAATGGACATTTATCTAAAAAAAAAAAACTCACCTAATCTGTATTCATGATGTGAATGATAATTACAAATTGAGTAGGTACAACAGAACTACAAAATAATTAAGTCTTCAAAATGCTTAATAAAGGCGTGTACTTAACGCGCACAATACTTCATTATATAACGTGTGCATCTCCTTAGTTCGCTGTTCACGGCTCGCTGGCTTCGAATAACATGAATGTCTGGCGTGCTAGGCTTGTCAATGGAAAGCTTACAACTGTAGCGTTAGGTTTGAAATGAGAAAGCATTCGTATTTTGTTGCACTGCCTCGTGAGAGTTGCTAATAGACGGATGTATCTTATGGCTTCCATTTACGGAGTTTATAAGACTGCGCTCGTAGGTATTTAGCTATATATCTAAACACATAGAACAAAATTTAATGTTAAAAGGTTTATGGAAACATTTTTTTTAACATTCTAGTCATCACAGTATATAAAGATATCTTTATGTGCTTAACTTCAAATTAATGCCTTAAAGAAATTCAGTCACAACTTTAAGAGTTTTTTGATAGATTCATTGAAAGCTGATTATTATTCCATCAGGATTCATCCAAAGTTAAAGAATTATGAACATAAAATATTCATTATTCGAACTCTTGCACCAGGGTCAAGATCAAAACAAATTGCTGGATTGTTATTTTCGATAGCTTGTTTCAATTCAGAATTTCTTTTCTTACCGACGCGTCATTTCTTAACTGTTTTTGCAATAATAGAAATTTGCTGATAAGGCGATACATCACCAGTTCCGTTAAGTTGTAAAGCTTAAACAAAGCCGCATACTAGTTTTGATTTACCACCATTGGTAATACGTTATGATTTGAGCGCGTCGAGTTGCGCCGTATCATCACAAAACCGACATTAATTCCGCGCCGCCGCGGCCGCCACCGCACCGCGCTTGTTTTCACCGGTTTGTTTTCATTTACAACACAAACGATAAAGATGTGTAACAACTAGGTGTGGTTAAGCTAATTTCTATTATTAGGGTTACATGTTTTCATTAACATTTTTGGAATGTCTTTGTTCATAATCCTAAACGAAAAAAACTGTTAGTCAGACGGGCACACTAACTCTGAACTTAAGTTTCTATGTGTTTAATACATTAAAGAAGTACAATATTTGACATTAAATCCAATAAAAAAAAATAAAAAAAACCTACTGTTTTGTGAACTTGTTACACTATTACTAGCTAAAACCTTTATCCTAATCCAATCAGCGCGCCACGTCCACCGCTGGTCGAAAAGCGGTTTAGCTGCGCTCAAATAATACATGAGGAGCAATGGAATCATGATTTATTTCAGCCATATGCTTTGTTACGTGCCCACTCAACGAGACAAATATTTCATGGATTGGTTTGTTTGGATATACACGGAAATTTACAAACCACTAACACCAGATTTGTGTAGGATGTAATAACACTAATCAAACATAGAAAAATATTTCAGTGATATATCACTAACCAAACTTAATTTATTTAAAACATCTTTTGAATATTAGGTATTACGCTGTACCTAATTTCTTCTTCTTACTACTATTTATTATCTTCTATTATCAAAGCAACGATTTGACAGTGAACGTTTTGTTAATCATATATCATGTAAATACTGAGTATTTTCTACAACAATAAATATAATCCATACTAATATTATAAATGTGAAAGTGTGTTTGTTTGTTTGTTTGTTCGTCTTTCACGTAAAAACGGCGCAAAGGATTGGCGTGATTTTTTGTGTGGGGATAGTTGAAGGGCTGGAGAGTGACTTAGGCTACTTTTTTTTTAAATCAGCCCTTAAATGGTTAAAATTTACGGTTAAAATATTCCCAAGGGAAACGTAAATAAAAGTACACGTAACTGGTCTGACAGAAGATGTCACCATAGCGACCAAAATACTGTTGCTATGGTTTTATGTTTTGACATTAATATTAACGTCTTATTTGGCATACAATCAAGCAATTAAAGTAGCCGGGTCAGGGAATAACGAGCTTCGTATTTTTTCACTCCAAGTTCAAATTTCATTTCGACACACACTTTTTGAATGTATCTTTTAATATTTTTTGAGTACGAATCCAAATTTCAGTCAAGCATAACATTTTCTTCCATAGTTTTGGTAGTACAAAATTATTGTAAGAAGCACTTGATTTGTTTTTAACGTAAAATTGCTCCAAAATAATTGTATATGGTAACTACTTACTCTTTAAGCTACGACAGTCTCATACGATTTAGATGGAGGTGTGGATATTTACTGAAACAACTATCAAAACAAAAAAAAATAGTTTGGACGGTAAATGATACTATGATGATACTATATTTTCTGAACGAGCTGTTGACTGCAATTTTGTTGTGTGTGACACGTGGTTTTGTAGATGTGATAGTACCTATACACTACCACAATTGTGCACCAATTGCCATGGTATATGGTAGTTGCATAGGTAAAAGTGTGTTGATAGGCTGTCTTTCATCGACAATCTCGCGTACGAGTATATCCCGCACGCGTACTCTCGCAAATGTTTTATTATGTGCGTGTAACATTAACCTTCTTCAGGCTCAGTTGGCTTAGCTCAAACTACTAGAATCAGAAACTTGAAACATTTATGACCATTTAAGTAAGCACTAACCAGGCATTTTGAAAATTCGTCCGTCAAGAGGTAGAAAGAAAACGAAACAGAAGATCGGTGCCCGAACTAATCTGCTGTACATACATACATCCACCAAATGAGGAGCGGCTCCTGATGTTCTCCGCACCACAGCGCACAGCGCTTAACGAAATGTGTCGAATGATATCTGGCTGTTTAAAACCAACCCCACTCAATAGTTCTCTCTCTGCTCTACCTGACGTTAGAAGACAAATCGCATACGCGCTCGAAAAACATGTCAAATCATCAGATACACGACACCACTATACACCCGAGTAGACTTAACAGCCAAAAGAGCTTCTTCCGATGTACCCTAGCTACCATTAAAATTCCAACTCGAGCTCGGTGCAAGATCTGGATAGATCAGTATCTACCACCTACCACTTATGTCCTACCTCGGGGACATCTGCCGCCCGGAGGTACCTTGAAGTGGCCCGTTTGGAAAGCATTCAAACATTCAAAGTAACTTATGGAGTTTCTTGCCGGTTCTTCTCCATAAGAATGACATTTTGGAACCGCGCAACTAGAGTCAGTAATGTTTTGAAAGTGCCTGAGAAGGCCTACTCGAAATAAAAACCTTTTGATTTTGATTTTGAACGTCTGCGAACCCAAGTAGGTAGCTACAAACAAAATTAGCAAATTTGGGCATATAGACCCTTCTGATTTATATCCAGAGAGAATACGGCATGTCCGTACAGACGATGTCACACCACCTAGAGTGGCCAAAGTGTCCGCACATCTGTAAATCGGAGGATCTAACATAATTCAACAATGATGCTGCAATTGGTGTTGCCAAATACGACGTACAATTGACACGAAAAGAAGAAGAAGGTTGTTCTAAATAAACTTAACAACTTAAAAATGGAGAACAAACGGCGCAACAAACTTCACACCATAATTCAATCCATTATTATTTTTAGTGTTTCAGCAATAAATTTCGAAAAATCGATAACATTTTTCGATTTCGTTAGTTAAACCAGAGGGTATTAGTTTGCCGTAAGCGCGGTCAGTTGGTGCGCCGTCACTGAATTCTACAAAGAAGTGATGAAGTTCAAAGAAAACGCGGAAAGAGCACGGGAGGCCTCATCTCACCACCCGATCCGTGCCCGAGCAAGGGGTAGACGCAAGGCCCAATTTGTTCTCCTTCAACCACCGTAAATGGCCTACGGCAGTAGTCTTGGGGAGGTTTACTGTGCTGGATAAAGGCAAAGACGGCTTCTTAATAAACGATGGGGAAAACTGACTCCACGTCAATGAAGAAGCTCCCGTTAAAAAAAAAGGTCTCCTCGGGGTTTGCGGTAGTTTGCGAAAGCGTTCCCGTGGCCCCCGACAAAAGAGAACGGAGAAGCACTGCAGCAGTTTTAGCCAGTAAAAGTCCGGCACACCCCTTTCTCCTTCGCCCGTTTTCAAGTCCAGTCAATCCAAATTGTTAAATCAGTGCAAGGGATAGTGGCCACATCAATAATATATACTAACCTTTAAAACTAGCAATGTTAACAGTCTAATGTTATGTTAACAGTCAATAGTTTGTAAGACTACAGGTATATGAATAGAAAGTTAAGAAATAATTTTGGAACAGAACTGGATTAAGGAGGTGGCGTTAAACATTACTTAGCTTTACTTTTTGTACACTACAACGTCATTACCACGCAGACAAAGTCGCGGGTAACAGCTAGCAATATATAATAATTATTTAAATAAATATATTTAATGGCAAATATCAAATGATAATGAGATTTGCTTCTCAGAAAATAGTCGTTATAATGCTTGGAGAATCTAATTTGTGTTTGACGATCCACAATAATTATTATTGCTAGAAAAAAAAATATCATTGCTTTGTGCCGGCCCGTATCAAAATTATAAGTTTTAATTTATAAGTAAAAGGTATCATAGTTTACTGTATTGAAGTAAGTAGCAGTGTGTCGTGACAGGTTCAAATACTACAACCGCGACAAATGTAATTTATTAATTCACGTTTTAAAGAAACCCTTTTCGCTAACATTTTCTGTAATAGCATTTGAGGTACTTCAAATACTAGAGATTTATTTAAGCCTTAGAAATGTATTCTATTGAAAAATGTTGAAGGTTGTAAATTTTGGTTGAGTAAAAGTAGATTAAACTTAAATTCTTTGGCAAAAAGTCTGCTTCAATGGCTAAACTTCAGAGAGTTCAGTTGGGGCAATTATTTTCGGCTACGGTTCAAGTATCATGAAATATCAAAATAGTTTTTGTTTGATAAGTTAAATTTACAAATGAGTAAACTTTGTGTTAAATGCTCATTATTTCCGCGGGAACAAGCCTTTGCCCAACAGTGGGACGTTAACAGGCATTACTTGTTTTCTATAAACAATAAATTAATAACAGTCTTTGTCTACAATGCAAAAATGATACATCACAATCTATTTACTGCGTTACTCAATGTAGGATGATCGAACTCCACTCGGTACAGGGGCTACCACAAACTTTTGAAGAAACCCTGTGACAGTTGTGAAAGAGAGATGCAGCTTTACACTGTCTAATACGCTATCTCGCTTCAACAGCAGGTGTTAGGCCTCGAAAATGTATTACGTAGATCATAGTAGCGGTAGGCATTATATTGATGCATGTTGTGATTGGAACAAATAATGTTAGCAGCGCGACGTGACGAGCTTCTTTACGGCAGAATTATGTGATTGTGTATGGCTGTACGTATCATACATACAATGGGCAATAATACATAGGCAGCTGTTGAAAGTGACAATTTAATTGCTTAATTATATTATTGTCATTGTTTGATAGGTGATATCATTTATATTTATTACAGTTTATTGAAATAATCATTTATTTACTTTTAATTCAATTTATGCACTAGTGATGCGTATTGTCGAGTTAATAATTGTGTTTTTATCACGAACTCTTAATCCATTTAACTTTAAGAAGAAATAACCATTGTTTCCTACAAAGTTTTTTGTTCTAAAAAGAAACTTAACAATAAATTGTTCTGAAGGCAATAAAAGTTTTTTCGTTAACGTCTATATTTATTGAATCACGTTTATTTATGCGTATAGGTAATGAGATCGCGGGATTAACAAACTTTGCCAATTTATAAAACCTAACTACGCTTAAATCTCTAGAATTGTCTTTTTTCGGAAATAAAACGACGGGTCCTACGTATACTGGTGTAACCCGCAAAACACCAAAATACGTTTTTTTGCACCAAAAGCCTTAAAATTACCTTAACTTTATACCCTGTAAAAATTATATTATTTTATTCAGTAATTTCAGAGATACAAACTTGTAAACTAATATAAGTGACATGATTTTCGGCCACACGACCATCTACACTGATGTAAGTCACTTGCACCAGTGTAGGTAGTCGCGTGCGCCGCGTCACGTACGCGCAAGTGCCATTTACTCCAGTATGCGTGCTGCGACGGAGTCGCGAGCACGTTAACACTGGTATAACTGCGTTAACTGCTAACGTATTCTTCTGTATCAAAACTATTTCGTGGCCTGTTTTTAGGGGTTGTGTTACTTTTTTACATATTTAACAAGTTTTGTTTGCTTTGAGTAAGTAGTGGTGAGAATTCACAACAATTAAGGGCTCACGAGGTCAATTATTAATAAATTTATGCGTTAAAAATTGACAAACAAATTACTAAGTTGACAATTCTAATATTTCTACAAAAGGGTTTAATTAATGTTCACCAAATGCAAGATACAGATTGTACTGCTTGTAGATTTGTTTGTGCCGCCTGCATTAATTTTTTACGTGTAAATTATATAATGTAGACGCACGGTGTACCTACTGCATACTCTTCACACTAAATTATAGAGTTTGTTTTTCCCTTTTTAGTTAGTGGTTGTTTTTTTACAGTCGGGTATTTTTGTTTTTTTATTATTATTTTATTCTTTCAATAAATTTTACACTTATATCAGTAGGAATACAAAGTAGTAGTATACGAAGTCACATGTGACTTTGTTTTATTTTCTTGATATTGTTATCTGACGTAACCTACATTATTTTAATAATAATATCTATTTACGAATAAAATATAAAGCGATACTACTTTTAATACATTTTTTGCAGCAATTAACGTAAGGAGTTACCAAATTTTGATACTTGGTAACTGACGAGACAATTTTTTTTTATGTACCCAAGTACATCATTTTTAAAGGTGTAGAAATATTCCAGAGGTAAACAATATAACAATATTGGCAACCTCAGTTTAATTTGGTAAAGTTGTAGTATTGAAAAAACAATTAAGTTCAATCTAAACTTAAGTATAGTAATACAAAAGACATTCAAATAAAACTTATAAAGTACTTAGTGGTCGCCCGCAACTTCGACCGCACGAGTGTCGGTTATAACTGCAAAACATTGCCCTCCTCTGACGCAGTCGGTTAAAAAGTCTATGTTTTAATCCAGGTTGTCAGCTAACTCCATACGAAATTTCTTCAAAATTGGTTAAGTCGTTTGAGCGTCAAAGAGTAACAAACATCCAATCCATACTTATACAACTTTCGCGTTAACTATATTAGCAGGATTTTTTCAAATGTATAAAATGCATATTTAAACAAGTATGACGAGTGTGGTGATGTGATGAGGCATTCGTATGAAGGGTGTCCTACACAAATCACCATTTAATACAAGTTGTAAAAATGTAATGAATTTTCCATCATCTGATTTAGACTCTAAGGTCTCATTGCCCTATTTTTAGGGGTTGTGTTACTTTTTTATACATTTAACAAGTTATGTACACAACTATACACTTAATAGAAGCACATAGTTCGAAAAGAGTTGCACAAAGGTTATACTAATTTCTTTAAAATACCTTTTCTAGCGGATCTGTAAAGGGAGAAATAAATTAGAAACATCAACGTACAAAAACTAGTGGACGTAACTGAATAGACGTAACGTATGTAACTGACGTAACGTAACTGAAAAATAATAGTGGAAATGCTATTTATAAGAAAAATGGCATGAAATTCAAGACAAGCTAGTCTTGAAAATGAAAAAAACAATTAGGTAATATCGTAAGAAAACCTCTTTAAAAATCAAACCTTTTTTTTACTTAAAATAAGAAGATAACATTTTTTTGTTTTATTATTTTTAAGATTGCAAGGCCAATGATTTTATTTTTCATTATTAAGAATGCTAGTATGTAATAATTAAGTGTTATTTTGTATTTTAAATGTTTTTTTTTAACTTCTTGCCACATTAATTTAAATATTCACAGTTAATAATAATACAGCAAACTGTTGCAAGTAGCTTTCCAGTACTGAGTAAACTGTTGTAAGTGTTAAAAAGTCGATAAAAGTAGATAAAAGTAGGTATTATTTTTAATATTATAACCTCACATTGGTCAATAACACGGAAATACTATGTTTAAAGAGTAAAATTCTTCAGATTTGCTTTATTATAAGTATAAGCAAGTACACTATATACTGGTATAAGTGGCGACTTGTATCAGTTTACAGGTTCTACTGTAGTAAAGAAAACAGGCTACATCAATGCAAGTCAACCTATTTTCCAAAGTATAAAAAAAGAAGAAAAACTAATAATGCAGTCTTCTTTCTTAAATATCAAAATATAACATACTAAAATTTCAAGTGTTTTTATTGATTTACGACAAAGTTACAAGCTTTTGAACCTTTAAACCGCTCTCTTGAAAAGTTGCATTTTTGCACTTGTACTAGTCTACGTAGGACCCGTCGAAAAGATGTGTTCGGTAAATTGTGGAGGTCGTTCTATTTCCTAAGTTTTCCTTCATTGAGTTACGTTTTAGTTTTCGCTACAAATGTCTGGAGACTAAGTCTGAATGTGCTGTTGATGGACATGTGAGGATAGACTTCCATTTGTCACGGGCTTTATTACTTCGACCCAAACTATATTGTTTGTTCTTACTTGTCGTCCATCTAAAAAGGTTTCTGATAGAACTTGTATGTTCTTGTCATATACACTTAGGTAGGTGCTATATAGGTTCATAGTTGTTTCGGTTTGGTACTGACCGTTATATGTATAGTAGAAAAAAGGCTAGTACAAAACGTACGAGCTACGTTTTGTTAGGGTTTTCATGTTTTTAAGTAAACACTTTATCTATATAAAGTACTTCTGAAACTGAGTAGTATTGCCAGTTTGACGTACGTCATGAGAAAGGCATAACCAATACGGAGCGGGTAAACAAAGCCAGCGGTCCGGAGGGTCCGGCGCCGGATGAATGTGGCGGCGGCCGGGCCGGGCAATTAGCCGGTAGCCGATAGCCTCCCCTGTGCCGTGGACAGCCCTTCACTCACTGGCCATACCGTATGAATAGCAGATCAGAAAGTTGACGAGCTAAACCAAGTGGTGTTTAATTTTCGGTTATAGAAAATCGATGAACGTATCGATCGATTTATACTTAACTTTTAGAATACTCTGAAAAAGTTAATAACCCACGTAAATACATTAGCACCAGGAACAGAATTTATAGCTCTGTTCAGTTTAATCTAGGTATAGTGAATCAATTACATTCCACAAGTCAACGAGGCAATCAATGTCCCTCATCCCACTATCACGTCATGAGCATCCTATCTGTATACAAGCTGCCTGCCTAGTTCGCCTGGCCGCTGGCACATAAAGCAGGGCATTGTATGGCGCTGATTCAATACAACGCGAGCGTCTTGCCTGCCCCGAATGAACCCAATTAACCTCCGCAGCTTAGAGCCTGCTTGCTGAGATAAATTAACCCATTAGTTAGGCTAGCCTGCTGAACAGAGATTTTCTAAAGAATAACAAAAGGCTTTGATATGAAATTAAACTTGAGAGATTTACGAACATTGTAATATTACAAAAATTAAATTAGTGAAATGTATTGATCGAAATTTAAACATTTTTTACAGAAACATTAAAAATATTGGAGACAAACGTTACATAACAGATTTCTATTTATAATATCTATGGTCTTACAGGTTTTGTTAAGAAAGAAAAGTACTAATAAATGAAAATCTAGGGAGTCGCTATAAGTAATTCTTCTGTATTATTTCGTACAGTATGGCGTTCGAAACTCTTGATTGGCTTCGGTCAACAGTTCGTATCAAAAGCCTTTGCAATGTAACGGCTGCAGGAATCGCCGCCATCGCTGCACTACACACTTACAAGTTGTTTCTAGGAAATTAATATTGACTTTGAAATCACAAAATATCACTTGCTTCATGTTTACTAGTTGCATGGCGCGAAAGACAAACTAAACTTTTTAATGACACAAAATAAGAAGTAGATTTTAGATGTCATGAGTTGATTATATTGTATTTTATGTCATATCTTTGGTAGTATAAAAATGGATGTACATTGAAGGCCACTACAGACCTTACATTATCAACGACCCTGACCTTTTAGCGTTCCGTAGTGCTTCAGCCTAGATTACCCCTTTGATCAGAATTCAAATAAAGTACAAAAGATGATTAGAAATCCTAGAATAAGTAGAAGTTAACAGTAGAGTACACACGAAAGGGCACGATAAAAGCTCAAAAGATGGGCCTTTGAATGTGGGGTATGAAGCAGGGCCCGTTATCGCGGGCCGGGATGAAAGGGCCCAGTCACACGCAGCCTCTTCATTATGTGGGACACGACGCCAGACTATATACTACCTGCAGCTGAGACGCGAGACAAGGTTTTGGTGTTACAGCGAAAGTGCGTAAAACACTTGCTAGGGTAACATTGTACTCGAATTAGACAAAATTGATCTTTGATATAAAACATTTTGATTTTAATTTTTATAGCAGTAAAAGACGTATATTATTCAGGCGAGTTTAATACAACATCACCAAAAACTTGGTTATTTTAGTCCATTTTCCATTATAATGCAGCTTTAAAGTAGAATACTTCAGTAACGTGGTCCTGGCAACATGTAAGCACATTTTGAGCTGAGTAGTGGATCCCCAGCATATCGTCCTAGTATCCCGCGCGGCCCAGGGGAGCCGTGCGAGGTAATGTGCCGCTGTGCAGTGCGCGACGTGCATGCAGCGTGCGCGGTACGAGGGACTCCGCTTTAAGCTATGTTCAAGTTTTAAGCGTTGGCATTAGCACTTTATGTTGAGAACAAGTTAAGCATGTAAATTAGGTTGAATCTTGGACTAAGTTTAATCAAGTTTTGCAGAATTATTTGTTGAATAATGCACTAATTCACCATAGAGTCTTAATACATAAAAGAGTCATCAAAAATCAATTGAATTACTTATTTTGAAAAATTAAATTAAATATCTTACCAACCGAACAGTATTTACGTTCCATTAATGCTCTGTTGCAACTGAAGTCCATTAGCGACCAATTACATTTAGGAAATGATTTTATTAAGTTAAAGTAACAACGCGTGTATTGACTCACAAAAACTAGCTAAATGTAATGCAAACATTTAGTGATTATAATGCATTCGCTCTTAAAGCGCAGCAGGAATAAAATTTAAATTGAATTTAAAAATTACACCTATTATCAATTGTCAATAACCTCTAGTTACTAGTCTCTTGACCTTGCTAGAGATAGTGGATTGTACGAGTTACTGGCGCTAAGCGACTGGCATATAGCTGCTGACTTGCCTAAGTAAAAGTAAGGTAAAAATTTATCATTTTGAATTTTAACTCGAAGCAGTACGGTTGATTTTCGTAATAACATTATCTCGTCAATAGTCCTGATCGTGTCATTATGTTGCTGTTAGGTGTTTAGGAAATTAGTGCACTGTTCCTAAATTGCTTATTGATATGCAGTGTTAGTGTCATCTGGTCTAAAAAAGACGACGTCATAATATAAAACCTACTGGAAGTCATTGACAGCTAATACGGACGATACGATTGTTTTGGAGCTGACATAATATATTATCATGTATGCCCAGGGACCCAGTGGTACTACAATGTACGCCGATTCTGGCTTAGTACCATCACTCATGGTTGACATGACCAGCCTTCAAGTGTCACAATAACATACTTTAACCACGCATGCGCATTAGCTCGCAAAACATGCCGTGATATTTATTATTTCGTTACGCATCGGCTCACACTATTATAGTAATAAATTACTTTATGTTATGACGCAATGATGTCACCATTGTTATGCTGTGTGTTTAAACAATAATAGAACATAAAAAAAAGGTTTTAATTTCTTAAAAATATAAAATAAATGACCATAAGCCATGTAAAAGTAATCCTACTAGATACAAAAAAGGTAAAGTTTCAAAGCTTACAACATAACAATAAACACATAAGAATTCGTAACACAGTGTAGTATCAATGTCACAATGATCGGCAGTTGTGTAAATAATAATAATAACAATGACTGGTGTTGCCCACCTGCTGCCTATCGTGGCGGTATAATAGGGGGCCCATCTTGGAGCCGGCGAGTCACCGCCTGCCAATTTTAATTACATTCTAATGTATTGAAAGGCAGGTGCCATAGTTCTCCATAGTTGTTTTAAAGAAACACTTACACCTAACAAATCATATTAATAGCCCAAATTAGTTTAATCTCCATAATTTACAATAGTCTTGCAGCTACCTTGGGCCGTCCATGTCTGTTCTTCCATAGAGCAGGGGTGGATGGCCCTTGGTAGGTGCCCCATCACATTTTAGATTAAAGTTCTCAACAAGGCCTCTGCATGTTGGACCTGTGTCCCCGTGTAAGCCTTTAAAAAGGACCGGGTATCTTCCCTTGAAGTTATCCCGTGAATTAAAAGAGATACAAATAACAATGACATGTAAATTGCAATGATAATAAATTCTATGGTTTAGCAAGTCATCTGTATACTCACTTTGTATATCTGCCACTATGGTCGAAATTTAAACTAATTCATGTCTAATCGCCTTCTCATAGCTGAATTTATATCCATATTCCAGGGCTTTGAATCGACCTTATTATCTTATTACATTGTTCATTGTAAGAAGGACAGCTTTAAAAGATTTCTTATTTGAAGTAATTAAAATACACTATCTTAAAAAGGGACGGTCTAGCATTTAATATCATGTACTACTGCGTAATTGTGAAAGTAAATAACGATGACATTGCAGTAATAATTACAAATTAGGTCGTCACCGTGATAAGCTCAAGTGTCTGCGTACTCCAGATTTTATTGAAGTTTAATAGTTCTGTTTAATTGTTAGATGAATGTCGCTTAATTATGGTGGACTCTTATCATTATGTTATCTGTAAGCTCACGTGGATCTAAAGTGTTGTTTATGTAATAAATGCATAGTTATCTGCTCAGAGGGCCGCTGAAAATACAGCTATAATTATAAAGGACGCACGACTGCGCGCTACTATGGATGTACAAGCATCTCTTTGACAAATGCAAGAGTTGCTACTTATTGATATTATCTAACGCCTCAACGATAAATATCTTGAATATTGTTTTGGTAAGAAGTAACTCCGTGCTATGCTATTTTTAATTTCTCTTATAATAATGTATCTCTAGTCCTTAACTCTCATAGCCCGATGGGACGGCAATTCGAAAAGACCGGAGAGAGATTAGGCGTAGGACCCACATTTTTACGTGCCTACCGAAACACGGTAGCTAGACGCGAGGTGACCTTAACACCTCACCGTTGATGCATAAAGTGTTGACAGTAAAAGTATCTAACACCGCTGGTATGCAACCTCCATTCTACAAAACAAGTTCATTTTGGGTACATTTACTTCCGAACATTTGATAACGACTTCCGATACGGCTAATGATATTCAGAGCGAAGTTGCAACATTCCCAAACTGTCTAGACTGCACTCGCGGAAGGCGCGAGCTCAATGCTAACGCACCTGTTGGACTAGTACTATCATCTGGCGATGCTTACTTTAACTCGTAAGTTTAAGTTCAACGCCATTTAATACTTCACAATATTTTTATTTTGTGCTAGATAGGAACGTATGGAAGAAGAAGACATGCTGTGCTGACCCCAAATAATAATTGGGATATCGTCAGGGAAATTATGAATAATGATTTTTTATCATTTTACAAGTAAAGTTCAGGTATAATGATGGTTTACAGCTTTTTCATAGAAGAAACTATTCTCTACACAAAATGACATAATATTACAAACAAATACCCTGGGCAATCTAACTGTACGTATAGGTAAGTACAGTTGGCAGCTCCATTTTAGTATGACCGGTAGTGGTCGGCCTCGCGGCGCGGCGGCGGCGCGGGCGCAGCACGGCCGGCGTCCACGCATGCACACATTAGACGCGCTTACTTGTCGCGATCGAAAATTAAATTCAAGCTGTCCCTAGTACAGTTATTAATCGGTCATCTACCAAATTTGCTCAAGCGAAGATTTAGACTAAATGTAATTAAAAAAACTCCCACTGGAATAGCACAGGAAGCGGTGAAAGGTGGGCGATGGGGTGCTGTCTATAATTTATAAATCTTGACTTTTGATTTTGAGGCTGCTTGAAAAAATAATATAGTTTTAAACCGCTATTTTCTGTTTATTTATATACATTTTAAATAACTTAGAAGTAATATTAAAAGTAAGTAGTAGTTAGGTACAACATTATCTTTAACTATAAATTAGTCTCCATTGTCACCAAAATAAAATGCTAAAAGGATAAAAATATATACGAAACGCTTAACGTAATCCCAAAATTCACGATACATAAAACCTAACAAACGATTTTCAACTTTTTTACAACAAGCAAAAAGCATGAAATCGTGTAACTAGAGCCATTGTCAAGTGAAGGCAATTCTCCTTTTATATCCGTAATTACAAAGTGTACATTTGTACATAAAACTCCCAATAACCGCGGACAATTGTGATTGTGATAAGGAATGTTCAATAAGGATGACTACAGCCGAATGTAATGAGCAAAAATCTGTATGTATCAATATGATAAAACTTACATCAACCTTTTCGTTACAACAAGCACAAGAAGATCAAAATCCCGTAGTGATTGTAAGGTATCAACAATGTGATTTAAGAAACGCTGGTTTTTATGCCAAACAAATAATGAAAAAGTTCAACTCGCGACCCCGCCGCTGCGTCAGCTCATAATTAAGGAGTGCAGTCTGTTGGAGTCTTAACTAGTCAGGCTATCCCGATAAAGACGCGAGAGCAAGCCGTTACTTCATTTAAGTATAAATGAAAAAGGACTAACTGTTCAAGAGAAATAATAGTAAGTTAAATATTTCTGTAACCTTCAGGGTTACAGAAATATTTACCTATATAAAAAGCAATAAAAAACAGGTCGAAACGGACGAACAATCAGACAAAATTGGTCAATGTCGTTAAATACATTGCTTTAGAGCTAGTTTTCAGTAGAGTTCTGATTACCAAGAGTATTTTGTATCCACCCTTATCACAATACATTATTGCGTTACATTGTATTTGAGTGGTTTGTAAAACTGATTCTGACTTTCGTAACTAATTTAACTCATAAATATTTCTAAAACATAGCTGTTATAATAACCAATCAAAGGATTAATTATATTTTGTGAATCGGCTTATTTTTACCGTAATATTATGACTGTGGTGTTAATTTATTTAGGTTAACCAACAATTGTTTACAGAATAACTACTATAACTAAATGCCTAACAAACATCTTTAGTGTAACAATAGCTTATAGGTTAACACCGCAAGTACAGAATAGAAACGGTTTTTGAGAGTAAACGTAATTAACAAAGTAATGACATTTTTTTTTAATATTGAAAGCAATACAAGAAAAAATGATTGTACAAAAAGTGTTTGTATCATATTATACACTTAATTGTATGTTACCATGCTCTGGCACGTGACATTCGCACTAATTGTAATCGCATTAATTCTGACGCAGTCTCCACGCTGTGAGAAATCTGTCCCCTGCACAATGGCGGCACGGCTCCCGGCGCATTTCTTACAACTCCACAATGGGCCACAATTATTGTGGCTCCGCGTCGCTCTATTTGTGTCACGTGTTAGCTCTTATATCTCTGCTATCATTTTCAAGTGCATTTGTTTTACATTGTATAGTTTTATCTGATTACGATCAAGTCTATGTTTAGATGTGTATCGGAAAAGTGACTGTCGTTTTATGGGCTGTCGTTCTAATCGAAAATTTCTAGGTAATGTCAGCGCCTCTAAAATCATTTTAACTCGTCCTTGGTCAAGTAATGAAATCCAATGTTCGCTATACTTTACGTGGTAACTATATGTAGATTGTTATCTGATCCAAATAGAATAACCATATCTTTGAGTTCGTTACTTTTCTGCTATGATAATTAATTATATTATAAGTATTTATCTCCTTATTAAGATTGAGGCCACCGATTACAACGTTATAATTAATCTAATTGCAGTAAAGTGTATCTGAAGCGGCGTTATATCGGCTGGATGAGTTCTACATCGGTTCTTAAACCGGCGGAGATCAGGCAGATTAGTGCAGCTGCCACCGGACGCATTACTCGATAACAATGTATCGAGAAGGCTTGTAAATTACACAGAATGTACATCACCTACTGAATTTCTACCGACTGGGTATTAGGTAATTTGTTCCCGGTATTCGTTAATTGCGATTATAATATACCCACGAGATTTTAAAACATTATTTAAGGAACAAATTATCCTATATTTTTACTATATTAATTTAGCTGTTGTTCTATAAATAATGCTATGCTGATTATTTGGCTCTCTTTTTTATCGTGAATTTCATTTCCTATATCTCTTACAATTCTCCATCGATTAAAATACTGTATTATTTAAAAGTCCCTAGCCTACTACCACCTCTTAATATAATATAGTTGCAGTTGTGGCAGCATGATAGAGCACTCCACGATGCAGAACAGCTTTCTTCTACAATTGCAATAGTATCAATTTGAGGGTCGGTGGTCGGTCATCAGGCCTTAATTAAACTGTAACTAGTAATACTATGTAGTAGAGCGCACGTTCGTGTGTGATCCTGACTGCGCTGTGATATTGATGTTTGATAACTTTGATAAGGTGCACGCGATCGGCCGCAGCTAACAATAGCCCCGATACCGACACTCATTTGTTTACTTTTTGTACGCAATTCTGGCTTCATGCTGTTTGCGTTGCCATGGTTAATCTAACTAGTCTTGTTTTAAACTCTTAAAATGTATGTGCTGGTAGTGTCACGGGTCTTAAAAGTGGAACGTGTTCCGGTCGTATTGTGTTCCATTTGAGCTAAATTAGGGCAAGTTAATTAGCACCATTGTCTCTTTATCCGATCTCTTTGTGGAAAGGAATGAAAAATATAACGCATTGTGTCATCGATGATGCCTCTAAATTCTCAGCCACGCAACGTATAAAGCAATTATATCTTATCTGTACTTCAACACAATAAAATGACCCATTAAAATAACAAAGCATATAAATATTAGAGGAAAATGTAAGATAACGCACGAGGAATGCTTAACGCGGACATTAGTATGCGAGAACAATGCGCGGCGGCGGCGCGTGCGCAGTACGCTGGGTAACGGCGGGTGCACACGTGCCACGCCATACCTTTGTAATTGTTATTTTAGAATTAAACACGGTTAGCAACGAAAGTCGATGAACAAACACCGATTTACTAACCACCAAAAATTATTAAAAGCATGTGTTATATTGGTGTTTAGAAAGTTTTCAGTAGATTTTAGATGTAAAATTGTCTCAGACCCAATATAAGGCTACCTAATATATTTACTTGAATTCAGAAGTTTTGTGAATTTGATTTGTTTGTTTTTCCCACTGTACGACTACAACGTATTGTACGACTCTTCTCACGTGTAAAGTGTACACCCGCCTTAACGTTCCACATCGTGACTGGGACATCGGAAGTGTTGGTTCCGATTGATATGAGTCACCTGACAATCGCCTAACATGATGGACGACCCTCGGCCGGCAACAGTCACAATAACCCGAGGATAATCACATAAACACGGAATAATAATGCGAAGCGTTTGACTGTGACAACCGTTTACAAAATCATTGTGTTGTTTTAGTCTTGTTGTTGGTTTAACAATAATTTGGGAACCTAAGGGCAATTTACTATTAAGAAAACACAAAGCTTAAACGCCACAGATAAATAATCACACAAATTCGAACACTATTTCATCTTAATTATAAACTGACACAAATCGTACATGCTTTGCTGGAATTTTATGAGATAACTAGACACATCATTATTGGGTTTTACGACTATAATAGGTGACATCATTATCGAGCTGAAAATTGTGTCTGGATTTAATCTCACAATTGCATTTTGCTGCATATTGTCAGTTTCCAAACGCGTAGAGTTTTCATATCTGTTAGTGTCATCGCTGTGACCAAAATTGTCCGCTTCATTATTGCGTTCTGCAGATTGCCGATTTCGACGATATGTAAAGGGATTAGTTCGTTGACAGTTTCCCCGTGATTAGTATTGCGTGTAGTCATTGGGTTATTTGATGTTGACTACGGTAGCCTTCGATCGATTCTGCTATGCGTTTATGTTAGGCGTTTTCATTTCTCATGTTTCGTATCATGCAATTCGCTACAATAATTTCACCCTTTTTGGGCAAGGTGGGTATTCGTAATGGACACCTACCTTCTCGGGGAGGAATGAAGGTGGATTTCCCCTAAACATAGGTATATGAACTTACAAACTGATTAAAAAATGATTTAACAATTTTTGTGTACATACCTACTGTAATATTTGTAATGTTTAAATATTTAGCGTACAAATAACATAGGTATAGAATTAATGAACAGCTGTAATAAGTATAATCACTGGTGACAGGTGGAGGCTGCCATCAGATGCTCAAAGTTAATGCGTTTCCGAGATGATTCATAAACTATGACTGGACATGAAACTACATTGTGCTACGTAATAAATACTATTGTTTAGAAATCCAATAAAAAATATCTATGTTTTGAAGCCTAATTTATACACACATAGTTTGTTCGTTAAGTATAGCTCGTACTTTTAATTTTGTTTTAAATCTTAACAGAATGACGGGGCTGGATGCGAGTAGCTGAAAAGAGATCTCAGTAGCGTGCACTTGGAGAGGCCTATGTCCAGCAGTAGACTGCAAGAGGCTGACGATGATTTTGAAGTAAATAGTATTAATATTTTGGGGTGTGACTAATTTATGCTTATATCAAAATAAAATGCTTTAATGAAGTCTAAACAATAAATTATGCAAATGCTTCCTGCAAGACACAAGGATAACGCTTTTGCGATGTAACGAAAGGCGAACAGGTATCAATCACTCGCTTATACTTCAGTTAATTATTTATAATAATTGTCACTTAAGTTATAGCACCTGCTTGCTATATTGTAATTACACATCGTAAAACTTGCAACTCGATTATAATTTGTCAAGTACATAGATAATAATTTTACATTTTGTGCAGTTATATTAAAGGTCGTTCAAAAAGTTATGTATATTACAAATTCATCTACCAATTACTTATATCGTGTTAGCAAAATATGTAAATTAAATGAGCATCGTGAAAACAAACAATCAGTTAGCATTTATAGGATGATTAAATCTACATTAATTTCCACAAATAAAGCAAGAAGCCTAACACATTGTTTTAATTCATTTGATAACGTAACCAACTCGAATAATCTGCATTTGTTTAGTTGTGGGAAAACCACGGCCTGACAACAATACAGCGACAATAGAAAACATCCGCAACTTGTACATAGAAAAGAAATAAACTGTAATCAAGAAATGCCTAGTTGATAACGGACGTAACCAGCAAATGACATACATTGCAGTTTTATCGATAACTGATCATGGCCAATCAATTGCAAACACGCAATGTAAACAAAACTGAAAGAGATAGTAACTCTTGTTCTAATTACTCTACACAATAGATGTATCCCTTTGATAGAACTCACACAGCTGGTCACGTTATTGTAATTCGACCGTTCTTTTCGAAAACCGTTTTATCATATCGATTTCGCATTAAACGATTTTTAATGTATTTACGATCTGATATTGAAACGTAACAGTTGATTCGAATATTGATAACAGTATCATTAGGATTGACGGCCAAGGCCGCGCAAAACACAACTTTGCTAAAAACCTAACAATTATTTGTCGTTGTAATCTCGTGTATTATGGTTTGTAATTCAAGTTCGCGGTATTTTTACGCACAAGCAGCTGGAACTGAGTTCATCTTAGCATAATATTATTATACGATATTCAATACTGTTGAATATTTACAAATGATAATGTTAAACTATTAAAAAGTACTCTTATACATTGAGTTGAGTTTTTATAACTAGAGAATGTAAAAAAATGTACGAAGAAAATCATTTTTATTTCACCGATATTTCACTGATGTGAGCAAGGGTCTTTTTTGCATTCAACATCAAGCCATTACTGTTATAATGGTATCGTCAAATTTTCGTTTAGGTTTGTTTAATCAGTGACCTGTGGGACGCCTGTGCCACCTGTGGGGTTAGAAGGGGAGGCCCCTTCTAGCTTCCCGCAGGTGCAATACTGACTAAACTTTCGTGGTATAACATTCTATCTTTGCAAAAAAACACGCATGAAGATCCATTGCGTAGTTTTAAAGATCTAAGCATACATGAGGACAGACAGCGGGAAGTGACTTTGTTTTCTACTATGTATTTGTTGTAGCGATAACTCAATCAAATACTCTAGGAAATAAGAGTTTGTAAATATCAATGCTCCATTAACGACAAGGCTTATTGTAAACAGTCCTTATTGTAAACTCCACTCATTACCTCTGATGTACAAATCTGTCGCGAACTGGAGCAGTTTTCACAATACTTTCCAATGAATGTGCAAAATATTCAACGAGCACTCAACGCGATGTGTTTATCTATTCTGAAGATATGAGGAGAGTTATGAATTCAGGTCAACAGTGTACGTTACAACATGGATGTTGTTTCAAGGTCCGAAACTGCTGGTACTTAATTGTGACTGTTGCTTTTGACTGAAATGTTGCAAAAAGAGAAAAGTTCTGATGACGAAACACATTTTGACATAGTTATAATGTGTACTCATTTATGCTGAAAATTTTGGGTTCATTTTCTTCCTAGTTAAGGATACCTTTCAGTCATTCTAACAGCATTACAGTTCTTTAAAAGGACTATCAGTTTTGCCACTAAACCTCCTATTACTATTAATGACCTCTTTAAATACCATTAGTTGCCACTAAAAACTTCACCACCGTTACCTGCACAGCAATAGTAAACAGACTTTTTATATTAAATTGACTAAAACCTTATAAAAGGGTCCAGACAGACGGCCAGACGGCACTCGACGTAGCTCCTATAGAACGTGAGCTATCTTAAGAATGTATAGTGACTTTGACCGCGGGTTCCGTCGTGTCTCGCTAAAGGTAGTCTGGTTAATTCATAGTCTTGACGACCGCTGTCAACGAGACTATAAAAAGTAATGGATAGTTATAACAAGATTTATAATTTTAAAGTTTGTACCTTTTGCAAGATTTTATTGAAACTACAAGGTATGTATGTTTAGCTAAGATTTTGCTAGATGTAATTAAAGTACTTCTTGATATCCGATTCAAATAAAAGTTAAAGAAATCTTTTAAAAGGTACTGTGACAGTTAAAAATGTTGGTATAATTCCCAGACCAAGTGGATTACCGGAACTTAATGGTGGAAATACTACACTACAATGGCAATCAGACTCTATAGGTTCTTGCCATACCTTCTTAGCTAGCTTAAAAACAAGGTGTCCATTCAACATTAGTAATAATAGAGAATTTGTTTCCTATGTAATGTTTATTTATATTGGAATATTATTACAAATGTTTATGTGAAGCGGATTAAACTCTACCGGTATCTGCCGCGATTACCACGTTAATGGGGATTGTCTTAATTTTTTAAACATCAGATTTTATTTCATTTTTTGTAAATTTAGAGCATTTTGAGAAACTAATTTGAATATTTTGACGATGGGCTCAATAGTTTTTTTATTATATAAATTTTAATTTTTGAGTGTAATTTATCTATCTGATTATTTAGAATCGCGAATATTTTTGATGTTTAAAGACTGATTTGATCATTTTCCTAGTACTTGCATTTTCTGTAGATAACGTGTTTCCGGAATGTTGTCACAAAGCGGATATTATTGTATTACAAGTGGATACAGCCACGTTCTAAGGCAAGGAAAAAAATGGTTTGTAAATGAACGAAGACAATTTTTTTCTGAATATAAGATTATCTAATTTCTTGAATAAAAAAAATGTTTATATTCAAACATAGATACGGTTATTAGAATATGAATAGACGTTTAGCTGAAAAAGTTATTGACGCACGTAGTTACCTCATATTTTTTTCTTTAGATATCCAGCCATCATTATTAGCCACGTCGATGTAATCCCTCTAAACTGATATAGGCAATAAATTACGTGGGAGCATGGTTCACCCATGCACAGATACGGTCGCCAAACAAAGGATATAACCGATAATTGTTTATTACCTTAGATAGTGTTTTGTTCATACTTTAGGCTACTGTAATTTTTGGTTGATTTATTAATGCTAATATTCATTTATCCAAGCACTTTTCCTTTAACAAAACAATACCTGGTTTTGAATCTGTGTTCTATTTTTGTAAGCTGTGATTTGGTGTTAAATTAACATGATATGTTATTAATTATTTTTATTTCTTTTTACATACGCGTAAACATGGCTGAAATTTCATTAATATTTGTAGTAAATCAAATAACGTAAATGTAATCGACGCATAGCTTAAAGTATTAAAATAAGGTTTCCTTTAATCACCAAAGATATTATTCAACTTCTTAAAATTATATAAATTCAAATATTTATGAAAGGTACTCACTACGCTTGAGCCCCGGCTCATCATCAATTCCACTGTCATACATTTTCACTTTTCACACTGCACTTGTTCCAAAAGTTCGTAATAATATCGTATAATTGTCGTTATACTATCGTAAATTACTGTTTTATCGTTTGTTGGCCGTGTGTGAGGCTGTCGCGGGTATAGAGCGCAAGGCGAGCCGTCAGGAAGTGAGCGTGGAGCGCGCTCCTCGCCTATGCGCCTGCGACGCCTCTCTCGCGGCTTATATCGCGCGCTTAGATTCACTTGCGTGCGTCGCGGGTTGCTTTACATTACACTATTTAAGACTAAAAATTGATTTTGACTATCGGGTTTTGTAATTCTGTAATTATTGAATTGTCTAAAGCAAATGCAACAATTGCTAATTCTTAATAATAAAAATGAAAGAATCACACAGGAGGCGTGATTCTTTTATTTTTTCAGAACTCTACACATCAAACCAAACATAATAATATAATGAGTAACCTTAAAAATGTTTCCATTTGTTTACTCACAACAGACACAAGTAACAAACAAACAAACATAACAACATGATTACTACAGTAGTGATGCACTTGAAGCGTGTGACGTCACGCCTCCTGAGAGCGCGGTGATTGTTTTACAATCGATCGATTATAAATAGGTTAGTGATGTGATTAGTTCCAAGATACTGTCAAATGTGACAATTATGTACTAAACCGTGTTTGGCGACTAAAATCTTTCTATTTAACGCTAAGAACTCACGGAGCGATTTCTTACCGCGCCCGCAGCGGTTGCGGAACCGCGAATTTATTTCCAAACTCACGAGACCGCTTATTCGCGCGGTCCCGCAGCCGCTGCGGGCGCGATCATCGCCCGCCACGTTTGCGGGCGACTATCGCAACCGCAGCGGCAGACGCAAGACCGGCCTCTGCGCCACTGCGATCGCCCGCCAATCGACCGCAAAGCGCGCGGGCGCGAACCGCAGAGCTTGCGGGCGACCCGCGGCCCGCGCCGATTCTACAAGTTGCCCACCGGTGCCGCGGGAGCCGCAAACAATCGCACAGTTCTGCGGGCGTAAACCGCGTCGTGAGTTGTGCTTTTGTTTTTTACATGTAAATCTGCATTCTACAGAGTCTGCGGGCCCGCCACCGCGGCGGGGCGCGGGAGAAAAAATCGCTCCGTGAGTTCTTAGCGTAAAGCAGTAAGTAAAAAAGAAACAAATGTGACATTACAATTTATAGTGGGAGTTTTGGATTGTTAACAAACTTACGTGTTTACCATTCTTGAGATATTAAAATGAGTGTATTTTCCTACGATGTCACATAAGTGAAAAATAAATTGTATTTAATTGGGAAATAAGTGACGACACTTTTGAGTGATAATGCAAGCGTATTTGAATAAATTCTCACTAAGGACAAAAGTGAATCAATTTGATTTCGACGTGACCATTGCTTACATCACTTTTTGAATAAAATCAGTTCGCAAGTATATAAATAAGTCGGGGCTGGGGAGTTGGTCCTAATCATTTAGCCGGGGTCCCGGCTGGCGTCATTAGCAACAAAACAAGAGACTTTCTTACCCACACCCCTACTTAGATGTTGTAAGGGACGCAGTTCTTTTGTGCGACATTCAACTAAACTGGACAGTAGTTTTATTCGTACTTTGAACTTTTTTCCGTTGATGTAGATCTTCTTTTGTTTTCATTTTCTTCGTGTATTGCCAAACTATTTAATTAAAAAACTACAACAGCTCGAAGACACGCCAATTCCAGGCCGTTCGACCCACCACATTCTTAAAGTGTTATGTGTAAAAGGAATTATTACCTAATATTCAATTAGCATTGGAAAGTAATGCTAAACTAAACTAAGCTAAAAATAGAGGTCAAGATCCTTTAAGCTAATAAGAACTTCCAATTTCTTTAAGTATATCCTTCCAAACTTACTTTATTACCAATTTCATATTTATGCCACTCTATGAAGTTCGTATCATCGTAAATGTATGTCAAAGTGCTCGCGCATAACAACCTGCACCTTTAAGTCGTATTTTTAGTTCGTAAACTTTGTTACTAATTAAATGTTCATCTCGTTAATTCGGGAGTTGCGCTGACAAATGCGAGGAGAGTAATGTGCTGGAGAGCCTCTCGGGAACGGAGGCACAGTGAGGTTATCCGCGTATTCTTTATACATTTTATGTCTCTTAATCTTTTGTGGAATACTGGTGATATATGTATGTCGGCGAGACGGGTGGCATAGGTATAGGCGGAGCGTCCAGATGGTCTTTATCGGCCATTTTGAGATAAAATCTTTGTTACGTTGCTTGATTATTCTTTATTCCGATTACATGATTATTTTAACAAATTGTAATAACACGTGGAAGATGAAAACAGATTACTTTGTGAAACGTGTCAACTTGCCACTGGCAAGTTCTGTATTTCCATCCGTTCGCCATCTCGGTTAATCTTCCAAGAATCCTGCTAACGGCCAAGCACAGACCAGTAACCACACCTGAGCTATCGAGTCTTACTCCACTATACTATTCCACTGTCTTACTTGTCGTTTGCACAAAACAATCTCGTATTGCCGCTGTCATCGGCGTGATACCACGGGGAGGTGCGATAGGTATACCACCTTACCGATATGTTTATTAAAATGAATCATATTTCTTGAGCCATTTTTTTTACATAAAAAAGACTTGTATGTATCTACATCGATATGCATTCTCTTTATCAACACAAAATATTTACCACGTACTATGGCAGGGAATGCAGTTAATTGTTGTTATTTTCCTGATAAATAACATATTTGAAATACTTGAAACGGTAGCAGTTGAGTAATCGTGGAGTGCTGGTATTAGGATAAGTGTTTATTTCTCCCTTTATCTAAGCGGCACGTTTAGTATGAAACGTTGATTAATATTAGAAGAAACAACAAACAAATCTTTTCAATATTATAATCGCAGAAGTTTGTAAGTTTGGATAGATGTGTGGATGTTGGTTAGTTTCACGCTCAAACTGTTGTATTTTGATATTGTATTGTTCAATTTCGAATTTCGTTATAAAAGCAAAACATAATAATTGTTTTTTTTTTGAACATGTAGAATTGTGAATGACAAACATAAAACTGTGCGTCAACTTTGTGTATTGACGCACTTTACTTTGACGTTCCTAAATTTTGTGCAATTCCTTTTCCTCAATGAATCTCGAATCTAACTCTTAAGGAAAACGTTTAAACTATTTGCGAAGGAAAACGGTCGCGAAAATCTTGAGTCTGTCCTCAAAGGATTCTAGGTAGCCAGGCACATCCGCGTGAGAGCTCTGAATTTTAATTTATTTACTGCACTTTGAATGCAATTTGTACTGCTTTGAAAACTATTATCTTAAGGACAATTGCTTTTACATTGCTTTAAATTGTTTCGTAAATATAAACATTTTCCACTATTTCGAGTACCTACGAAGGATTTTGTTTCTAATGTCTATATTATTGTAATTATTTATAACAAGCCCATATTGTCTCACTGCTGGGTAGAACCATTTATTCGAATATGTTTCTATTTTCTATCATATCTACTTAAAAGAAAAGCAGAAAACTATCCCGTTTGGTACAGATCTGTAGCCAAAGATTAAACTCAGTGGAAACTCAGTTCCATAAATAATGTCTGAGTTATGCATGTGTGTGTAAACATGGAAGATGACAATGTTTTACGTGACGACAATGATATACACGGGCGGAGGACTTTAAAGTATTTTGTTACAACGAAGACTGCAGTTATTCACCAGAATACTGCTGGATATTTGAGGACAGAATAAGCAAGCTGTCTTATTGTTAGCGTAGGAAGTTTTTGGGTTATTTTGTGTCGGTAAATGTTGTTTATCTAATAGCTGATAAACCATTCGAAAGCTACAACATAAGCAACTCTATTTACTCGTGACCTTGTTCTCCTACTTTTCTTTCTGAAAAATGGTTGTTAGGAAAGGTGTTTCTTTGACCACAACCTTCACTAACCAGTGCTTTTCCTCAAGGATATAGAAGACATAATACATGGTCACGCTAAAGGTGTTTCATTCAAAATGTACTATCACTTATGGCGAGTACTTAGCTTGCTGTTCTACACTAATTACATTATCAAACAATTAATCGCTCGGGTCACGTACACTCACATTATTAACAATACATTTACCTCAACAACAATACGAAGCGGTGTGGACGCCGGACGGATATAATTGATGGCTAATTTTCTTACGCGCTATCTTGATGACATCTTGATTCTTTATTTTCATAATCAAAAATAATAATTAATTTGCAGGCAGGCCTTGACTCGAAGTGCAAGATCAGTGGGTCTCTCCTCCCGGTTGGTTATGGAGGTAGTCTCGGCTTCTCCTCTGCCTCCTGCTCCGGCAAATAAGGAGGACAATATAACAATATTGATTTGAATAAATTACTATTTTTAGCCCTCCATGGCTCCTCCATTTCTCCATGGGTCATGGGACAGGGTCCATATTGATCTTAACGTACTGTGTGTTTTTCCCATCTCTGTAACATATGGAATGCAATAAATAATTTTGAATTTGAGTTTGAGTTAGCACAAAATAAATTGAGAGAAGTAGAAGGAACTTCACCAATGAGAGGTAATCACTTAAGTTAATGACGATGATTAATACACTGAGGAAATTAATTAAAAAGAAATAAATTAAAACAGAAACAATCCTACCATAACATATGTCTACAACTTATCTGCCACTTAAGCCAAGGATCACAACTAAGGATGTCAAATAACACATAAACTTCAATAATTAAAGACATCTTCCTGTCAAGTGCGTGTGGCGACTTCCTCGTGTCTTCGGGATCATAAATTATTATCATTTACTTCTGCAGTCATTACCTGGGTATACATTAATGTGCAACAAATTATTATTGACAAAGGCTGCTTTTAATAGGTATAAGATACGAGATGTAAGGTTCAAACGCCCTTCATAGACTATGTACGCAACGATTCATGTAAGTATGCAGCACATTAGTGAACAAGGTGACAAAGAGCCCAATAATACAAGAGACATTTTATATCACTATCACTATTTAAGTAAGTTCGTATTTTTACTAATCAAGTCTTTCGAATTCCTAATTCCTTCCCAATTTCTAAAACGAACGCGACGTTCGTATTGCCTACCTTCGGGATTTAACTCAAGACCTGGACTTAGTAGTCCTGTGTTCTTACCACTTCAGCAGCTTCATTGAGGTCGAGTTATAATAAAAATAAAAAAAATAGATAAAAAAACTTTTTAAGAAAAAGCTTTTATTTAAACGCTCTAAAAAGAAGAAAATAAAATATTCCTTTTGGATTATACTAACAACTCCTCATTATACACAATTTAAATACATATAATAATAAAAGCTTGTCGCTCGATTTACCACAAATTATTATGATATAAAGGAATGTTGATAGGTATGTAAACCTCGCGACAAGCTTTTATTATTATATATAAATTGTGTATAATGAGGAGTTGTTAGTATAATCCAAAAGGAATATTTTATTTTCTTCTTTTTAGAGCGTTTAAATAAAAGCTTTTTCTTAAAAAGTTTTTTTTATATATTTTTTTTATTTTTTACTTTTTAGTTATCGCTGGATTTAGAATAACGACACATTCTTTTTTCAAGTTATTATTACTCTCAAAATGCCCTCTCATTTGATACCCATATTGTAGAAGTAGACTAAAGGTAACTATTCCGCCATCCTGCATGGTCCGCCATATTGGATTCAGAATGACGTCATATGCTTTTCCTAGTTACTCTTAACAAGCCCTTTCATTTGATACCCATATTGTATAAGTGGATTAAATATAACTGTTCTGACATCTTGTATGATCCGCCATATTGAATTTAGAATGACGTCACATATCTTATCATATATTGTCATCCAAACAAAATGCGTCCACAAAATTTCAGCACAAACGGTTGAATATATCTACTTCAAAATTGAGTTCAAAGATTTCACCCGAACACACAAATATCCATACATTGCAAGTTAAATAAAAGCTTTTAATAAATTAATTCTGGTAGAATCGCTTAAATGCCACTAACTTCTCGAAAAAAAAGTTTCCTTATTAAAAATATGTGACTTTGCACTTCATTTTTTTATCTTTTAAACGATAAGTATTAGCTGGATATCGCTATCGGTCATAATCTGAACCGAATATTTATATTACCAGGATATCAAACGAATAAGATAATCATATTTATTTTTATGCGTTTTCCTGAGTTTATCGTTTATCTTGAAATATACAGTATATTAATATGTGCTACAGAAAATACAATCAATCAATTTGCCCACTGCTGTCCACAGCTGGACCACCACAGACCACTCGTTCTCCCAATGTGCGCCATCTGTGCCGTTCTTCTGCCATCCGTATCCAGTCTGTTCCAGCCACCTTTGCCAAATACTACAAAAGTACTTTTATATAGTTTTGTTTTCAACCTAAATTAAACAATTTCATCACGTAATATATAAATCACTCATCAATCATGTCATGAGACTATCACATGTTTGCGTCCATTGTATAAACTGTACGCGTTCATCCAAACAACACAAATGAACATTGTATGAGTTCATTCAATATTTTATGATAACCATTCGTTTTGAGACCGCCCATATCTGACACTTCACGGCTTTTCAAGCAATTAATGAACTGTTAGTGATATAAAATTTCATATTTAATATATTGGAAAATATCATGTAAATATACACAAAGAATAAACTTTAGACGCGTATAATTATTTTATGTTGGTATCGTTTTATATTGTTTTTCTTTATAATGGACCGAAAGAAATGAAAATCATATTTTTTTTGGTGATTCGTCTTCTCAAACAATTACATTTCTCAACACCATATATATTTTTCACAACTTTTAGTGTCCCACAGCTGGGCAAAGGTCTGTATTTCTAATCGATCAAACTACAAAGCCATCAAGTGGTCTCCTTTACGACTAGATGATCGGCGAAACGTTTACAGGCCATCACATTATGTTCGAAGCTCGTAAAACTGCCCGCGACGGCTGTAAAGGGTCACCGCGACCTTGACATGAGTCTACAAGAAGTTGTTTGTACTGGTAAAATAAATAGCCTTTAGAGAGTCTACAAGCATTTACAGAGTCATAGAAATGACTGAGTTTTTCGTTCTTGTGACTTAAACTTTTTACATATTATATGTATCACTTTTAATTCACGGGATAACTGCAAGGGAAGAAACCCGGTCCTTTTTAAAGGCTTACACGGGGACACAGGTCCAACATGAAGAGGCCTTGTTGAGAACTTTAATCTAATGTGTGATGGGGCAACTACCAAGGGCCATCCACCCCTGCTCTATGAAAGAACAGACATGGACGGCCCAAGGTAGCTACAAAACTATTGTAAATTATGGATAAAACGAATTTGGGCTATGGATAGGATATTACATATTATTATTGTTACTTTGATTCAGCATCTTAATTTAGCACAATAGCTACGTCTTTAGCAGAGTGTTAGTCTATAGGTAAATAAAATACACATCTGGTAGGTATTAGGTACCCTATTACTTTAGCAATCCAAAACCTTTCAGCCTAGAAATTAATTAAAACATGAAATATTCCCGACATTCCAATATCCCGCGTGTTACTGCGCCGTACTTTAATAAACACGAAATTGTCCCGTCACTATCTCGGTCACCGCGGCGTGCGGCGTGACAGCGGCGCGTGTCTCCCCCGGGCCGTCACGTGTCACGCCGCCGTATTATCTTACAGACATCATTTATATTATGGGAAAGAAATGCCAATATTATGGAAAAATACTTCGGAATAACGTGTAAAGTGTTTTGTTGGTTTTTCGTTGTTACTTGTCTTATGCTGTAGCTCTATAAAAGAATATATTGAAATCTATCTATAAATACATTTGAAAAAGAAATTAAACTTTACACAACATTAAAAAAATACTTTGTCAAAAATATCTTGTTTATCAAAACGGACACTAAGAAAACTATAGACGTTTTCACTAAGAAGCTAAACACATCTCTTAAAAACCACTGTGAAAAACAAAAAAAAAATACCTGCAATTCTCGTAAACCAATCAAATATCTTTTGCTGTCGTAATTTCTGTGGGCGAGATAGTGAGAATGAAACTACACAGTGTTAGCTCTAACGGATACAAAGACTAGCTTACGCTGGATACCTGTTGCACTCGGTACTGACGCCAACGCCACGGCTTAAAAACATGGCATTTAGAAAATAGAACTGTAGTCAGAAACAACTTTTATACAAACCATCGATGCATGCTTATTCCACTATACACAGAGTAACTTCTACATTGCCTTTTTAGGCCTGCGTGCAATAAAAACTTTTTGATGAATTCAATTACAAAAGTCAAGCACTATCCCTAGCTATAAAATTATAGACATGGTTAAGTCTAGATTAAATAAAGTTCTAGCCAGACGATGTATTATCCGTTTTTAAGAGAAACAGATTGTTTTAGAGTATAAAAAGTTCTATCGCACTCGCAGTACTTAATGTACTGCGAGTGCGATTCAATGTTGGAAACTGATTATAAATTATATGAGAGAAGAGGTTTTCTCGCGCTGCTGTAACCGCTTGATATATGAAAAAAAAAACACAGGTTTATGTATTGAGTTTGGTTAACTACCTATTGATTGCCCGGTAAGTAAAGGAACGAAAAAAACAATCAAAAACGTTGAGCTTTATCAAATTTTGCGATTTTGCAATTGCGATCTACAGGGTTTGAGTTTGGGTCTGAGTCCGGATTTCTTTTGTGCATGTAAAACCCATACAAGGATTAAATTCATTACTGCGACAATTGTTACAAAAAAATATATAATTTTGACTCTCTCTCATCAATCTCTCATCTCTTGATCTCTTACTCATTATATATTATTTATTTTTTTACCTATACAATCTCGCGAGAGGGAAAGACACATGTTCTAGGTTTAACAATATCCGAGATTACCTTTCTATTTTATTAAAATTCTTTTGCATGGATAGTCTGTTTTTCTAATGAATAATGCCCTATTTTCATTTCATCTGACTTTGATAAAGCTACCAAAACCGTGGCCTGCACATATTATATCATATAGATAAATAGGTAACACTTAATAATGTTACTTTAATGCTAGAACTCATTAAAAGCCTACTTAATGCGACACGATGAGTTAATACAAACTTCAAGTACTAATGTGGTAATTTGTCCTCATTAGTATACGCACATACATAAGCGACCATCCTCTTCAATGTTTAATCTAATCGCGGTAATTCCCAATGCTATGGCATCGTGCCAGTAATAATTACATATTACATTTCGTTCAAGATTCAAGTCTGTTTTGACAATTTCCTTAACGTTAGTACTATCAGTTAAAGTATGGAATATATGTCTATCGAAAATTTTACATTCGTTTTACATAGTAGAATTAGTCAAAAAAGGGAGTTTGTATTTCTGTAAATCGAGTCGAGTAAAGCAAAAGCAAAAAATCTGTGATTTTGTATTTTCGTTTTACTCGACTTTCTCGTAGGTATAGGTACCAAAGATATTCGTAAAGGATAATTTACAAGTATACATTTGACGAAAAAGTAATATTTGGTCAATTAAAAAACTCTGCTGTTTTATTAAATTTTAAAAATTTCCGTTGGTTTCCAAATTCCCTGCATTGTTTTGTACGAATTTGAATGCGCAACAATTTTCAGTCACAATTTTTCACCAGATCCCATGAGAAATGTTTATATGGCGGCCCATTGTATCCGTGCCTGAAAAATTTGATTTAGAATGAAAAGCCACGTCCGTTGTCCATCTCTTTGGCGTATTGTGGCGTTGCTTTATACTCGGCCGTACATCGTTAAATATGCCCCGAGGTATTCGCTACGTTGTGCTTGTTTCACAGTACGCGAACGGAAACTCGGAGAAAGTAAATACTGTACGCTTTTTCGCTGACCATTGTTAAAATCATAAATAATGTAAGCATCTGAATGAAAAAGGATCAGAATTTCTTATTTTAATTATTTTTTTTATAAAAATGTAATATGTTTAAAAAAATATAAAAGTATTCAGAAACAGTCGTAGATAGATGAGAAACAGGATCAGTGATCTGAGTGAGGATAATACTAAATCAACATGGCTGTATCAATACGTAATCATAACTAATAATTGTTAATCTCCCTCTGGCCTTCTTTTACTAGTGATTCTAGGAAATCAGGAATGGAAATCTTTATAATACGTTGACAATCACTAATGGTAATGCTACACTCTCCATACAGCGTATAATAAATTCCTATATAATTCGCTTGTAAATTACATTGATATTATGTAAGACCTATTATGTTAATAAAATAAAATATAAATTCTTAACCTTAAAAGTCTTATTTTGTCGTCAACACGTTCATTATTATCACAACAAAAAATATTTAATAAGTTCTATGCATTAAAGTAACTCGGAAATGATAGTACGTATGTGCAACTACGTGCATACAATTAATATCTTTACTGAATAATGAAGCACAACTCAACAAGTGCAATTTATGTTACAATTATTACTTTCGGGATAATTTCTATAATCCGACATAAAAAATATAAGAAAATAATTTAATCTAAAAAACAATTCCCTTTAAGATCAAAATCTCAAGGAATATTTTATTGAAATAACATGCGGGGGTCCCTCAGGGCGTTTACGGTCACCGGCTAATAAGGTCCGAAGGCCCGACAGATGGGACCCGCGCATGCTAATAACGCCCCAGATGTAATATTTGGGATCAAAGGTTTTTAACTGTCAAAGATTATTCGAAAATTAGATTGTTAAGTTGGTAACTTGTTGGCAATTGTTTCATCATAGTTTTTTTTTCATATTTATGACACGCATTTTGTTTTGTATTTATTTCTTCTTATGTTTCGGTGTTACCTTACCTACTTATTGTCTAGTTGTAGATCTAATAACATAAACAAAAATTGTATCGCACTTTTTATTCCCTTATTGAATTGTCTTCGTTCGTGATAGCAACGTAAAACCGAGTGGATTCAGTTACGTTTCAATTGATTATTTAATTTTATTAAAAAATAAAAAGAAATCTACACTGAAATCTGTAATTCTCACAGCAAACGAACAACTATGCATATTTTATGTCATATTCGTTTATTTTTCCAATGCATATGAAAATACATTTTATTTATCGAACACAATCAAAATGTAAGCGGCGTTGCATCTGTCTGTGACGCACAAAATTCAATTACCGCACAGTTTCTTTTGATATTACATTTCAGATATTACATGAAACGTCTGTATTATTTATTTATTGTGGTAAAAAAGTAACGAAAATGATATAACAGAGTTTCAGGCACAATTATTTCATTTTTCATTTTACAGTTTTCAGTACTCAAAAGCGTCATCATCTGATAAGCAGAGAGTTCTCTTTATCTCTTCAACTCAAAATTTTCGTTCAAATTATAAAACACTTTTTATAACAAGAAATTGATTTATGCCAAAGTACAATTTTGTGTTTAAGACGCGTTCGCATTTAAATCGATTTCTGAACTGCAATAGCATCGTGATATGAAACTAATTTGAGACCTGTAACAGACCTAGTGATTTAACGCTGGTACTGTCCTGAATTGTAATAGCCCCGGTCCTATAACTTCCCAATTCAGGTGCAATCTCCCAGAGATATTCACTTTACACGAGAATTACAGCCAATCATAACTTGGTAACTTACCTGACGCTTAGAGGTACCCGGGGCACAAAACGCTGCAGTAGCTTTCGTTGAATTCTAACGAAGACAAAGTGTATACTAGGGTCGGAATACTAGTTTCAAAATGGTTGAAAAATAATACAGACTTTTTTATGATATACGTAACGGGCAATAAATATCCAAGCGAACAGATAAACGTCCAATGTTGAGCTGTAGTGAACAATGTTAGCGTGTTTTAAAAAGTTTAGACCGTGAATGTTCTGTGGTGAAAAAGAGATGGCGCTATCCATTTTTGTATTTCTGTCTTTCTCGCTGGAACAATCGAGTTTGCAATAATAACTGTAGCTGCAAGCTTTGTCGGCTTTTGCAACCAATTTCAGCGACTAACCGGGTTTCAAATGGGTACGATCGGGCTCGCATCATCATCGTCATTCCCCTGCCCTTATCCCAATTATTATTATTTGGGGTCGGCGCAGCATGTCTTATCCATGCTGCTGAGGTTTTGGCTGTATATTTTTACGGCCGGCCGCCTACCTGACGCCAACCCTACTTGGGAATGCTGTTGCTGGTGGTTTACTCCCCAACCAGGAGGTTGACCCGAGGTGCTAGGTGGTATGCACCGGGTCGTAGTATACCTCAGTCGCCTCTTACGACACCCATTGGTGGATATGGGTCAGCCCTATTCGCACCGGGAACTGCACGGTAACGATCGGGCTCGCACCATGACAAAAAATTCCATAGAAACGGATGAAGTTCTCTAACATTCAATACCCATTGAAAACACTTGGCCATTAGAAAATGAAAAAATGTGGTGTAAAATTCCATAACTCGTGAAAGAGAAGATATTTTTGTGTGGTTATGATAAGGTGCCGTTTAAAAACTTAGTTACAAACTGTGCTATAAAGATTTTCTCATGACTACTTTCCGGGTGACAAACAGGAAGCCACTATTTGCGACTGCAAAACTTTGCCAAAGGCATTCGCTTAAAATTAATCAGCACAATTTTGTTCGAGGCAAATTTACCAAACGGATGTTGAAGCTGAAATTCTAGAGTTAAGACCCATTAAACATAAAGCATTTAAATGAAGTTCCTGGAACAGCTCGCAATTTTGAATCACATTCGTTCTATTCATGAATAATTTCTAGAATTCCCAATGTCCTGAACGGAGGTAAATGAATAAAATCAACAATCAGCCAGCAAAAAGGAATCTGTTAAGAAACTCTCCGGAAAAACAAACTCTCTGTTAATATTCAGTAAGAGCCACTGAACTACAAGATAAAGTGCTGTGTTTTATTTTTAATTAAACTTGCCGTCTGCTTTTAAACTGAAAATACTTCATCCGACCAAGTTCTGTTCGTTCACATTTTTGCTTCATTCACCTTTACGTACTGATTCCTTGTATTCCCCTGAGCTTAGACTTAGTTGTATAATTTTATTTCTAATTGTGATAAATGTAGAAGAAGTCAGGAAAAGCCGATATAGACGGCTCGGTATGACTGCGCAGATAATTATGTTACTGTTAAGATCAAACAAAAGTATATTTTTAAAAAATATGTAAATAATGAATAAGCTTCCACAAACACATTACATTTAGATTGTAACATTCTAAAAATAAATCAGTGAGTTGACTGAAGCGATTTCAGTCAAGAGGTAGACAAACAGCACGAGCGATGTGTTTCTTGATACAATGTTTGCCTGCAGACTCGAGAGCTTCTCCCACTGAAATATAAACGCGTATACATATTATATGGTCTTATTCGTTCTAAGACAGAGAAAATCAAAACTGTATATTCAATCTACTTTAGAGAAAATAAAAATAAACAAAAATAGGAATTCTTACAGATTTAGTTTAAAATCTTCCAACAAACCAAGGCGGCTAAAGCTGTTCTAGAAATTCCCGACACATTTCATATACAAACACATTCTCTGTCCTCGCAGCTGTAAATAATTCTCCGGCATCCGATCCTTGCATCCTGCGACGTGTCCGGAACCGTGCCGCACGTACCACGGGTTCAATCCTCACTATCGACACTGGCTGAGGTTACAGTAAGGTCGTGACTCACGCCCATCTCGCATTCGTCACACGTAACGTATTAGACTGATATCACTTGAAGTCGCGACACGTAGACTATAGGCCAGTGGTAATGGTCATCTGAATTTTTAAGTGATACACTAGCCCTAGTTTATCCAGAATCTGTGATGTGCCGTTTACAGTCACCACGTATTTTGTTTTGTGTTGATACAAAAGTAAAATATTTAAGATATTACCGTACGAAGGAGCGGAGAAGATTGGTTTGATCATTAGATTTGGGTCCGGCGACCTTTTAAGTTCAAGTTTAGGACGAGTGCAACTCAATTACTTTTAATACAACAGCAAAGTTTTGTCAAATGATCTGTCTTCTGAAACAACATTTTCGGAGCAATTGATTGTTGATTGACTTTTTAATGTATATTTTGCGTCTAATAAATAAAGAAACTAATTAAATTCTACTAAGTTCTAACGTCCAAGGTTAATTGCAACTGGTGTGTTCGAAGTGTTTTGTCATTTTGTAGTTATATTCCAATTCAATTTATGATTTTTAAATATTAACAATTCGATTACTGTCGCCGAAATTTCATGATACAATCTTTTGCATATTCGGTACCAAATATGAGATAAAAGAAAAGGCAAAAATGCCGTTTGTACCATTGAAATATTTAAATATTTAGAAGATTTCCTATCAGCAAGACTTTTTCAAGTAGTCATTCCTATTCCTATTGTGTAGTGACTGTCGAGTGCGGACACATTATAAACTATGTATGGAACCGAAGTGGACTGGGACAAAGCAAATGGAGTTTGTGGGGTGCGGACATACGTGTCTTACGGTGAATGACTGATGAGAACTACAAAACCTATTTAAATATGGAGTGTTTCTTTTTCAATTCCCCAAGAATTCGAATTGCTTTTTCGATCGTCTTTTTTTTCATCGTTGCAATTTAGCACACTTGAATATTTATTTTTATTTTTGCTATGAAAAAAATAAAACAAAATAAGTATATTTTATGTTTATATTATATCAAACACAGTAACTTAACTCAGGTACATAATAAATTAGTTTCAACACAAATTATAACTATCTCGCTTCCGACGACTTTTCAGGTGCTTTCATTTCTGGAAATATTAAAAGAGATAATTTAATTAGGCACTGGATTAAATTCAGACTTTAAGATTGAAGACATTAAGTTGAGATTTGCTTACCAACATCGTCTTCTTTTGGCTCGTTCCAAGGCTGCCTTACAGATGTACTGAATAATATGAAGAATAAGTTTGTAAAGAAGTAGACTCCTGAAGCCACGAAGAATACTTTCCGCCACTCTGAAGGCTGCGTCTGTAATGTGACATTCACCAACATTAGATCCTTTTTCGAAAGTTACGTAGGTAATTTAAATGATATTAGACTTACTTATATAAGTTAGTAGTAATTTGATAGAAATGTATGTGAAATATATGCAATTTTCGACTACGTGTCGTTAAGTTTTTTATAATAATAATACGTACCCTAGCATAATTTTAATAAAAGTTCTTCAGTCAGTATAAAAGCTTCATTATGGAATCCAAAAGTACAACAATACGATAAAGTTCGTGGACATCTAGTTCGGTAAATCAGCTCAATTTACTCATAACTTTAAGATACACGTATAAATATTTACCTCATCGTGCACGATAAAGCCGCAGACAAGAGGAGCGATGATAGAGATGATGTTCGCCAAGAAGTTGGTGATGCCCATCAGGCAGGCGCTGAAGTTAGGGGCCAGGTCGATGTGGACCAACTGTGAATAACAGAGACATAAATATTAATATGAGTAGCTCGCAGTCCTCGTGAACTATGAAAATGATTTAATTGATAACGTTTTAAATAAAAATTAGAAATAACTGAAAGTTTCATGATTTTTACGTCTAATACTATGTCAAATAATATTTTCTTTTTCATTTGATATTAGTTGACAAAGTTTAAAATGATTTACTAGGCTCACGCAGGTTTACTGAATACAAACTTTCTAGACTGCGAAGAATCAAATATTTTCGCGTCTTTAAGTATCAAATTTTATTTTCTTTTATAAATATAATATCTTTATATCTTCATTGTACTTAGTCCCAGGGCATTACAAACTACGTATATCACAAATAAAGCATTGGTACAAAAAATATTTCACTATAATATTTTCGCTTGGAACCTCAGTTTAATTTAATATTTTTGTAGGTCAAGAATTAGCGCTCCACAATTAGAAACAATTTTAAATAAGTTCATAATTATAACAAAGGTATTGAACAAGTTCCTACCACTACGGTGAAACTTTAACGTCATAAAATTCATTTAATTCCTTAACTACAGTGTAAGCGTACTGCAAGGCTCACTCTTGGCCCCAAGAGAGACTATTAAATTACTTTACTTCAAGTAAATCTGGTCGCTACAATAAAATTTCTTCGTTCTAGTTCTCAGATTTATTTAGCCACTTTGACAATTTGATTTTAGTTTGTACATTCTATTTCTTAAAAACATGTGTTATTGAAGCTGTGATAGCTTAGTGGCAAGACCGTAGGACTGCTAAGTCAGAGGTCTTGAGTTCGATCCCCACGGCGCGCACCGACTTTTCGAATGTTGTGTGCGTCCATGTTGTAATAAATAAATAAATATCACAGCTTCCGTGTTTCAGAAGGCACGTAAAAATGTGGGTCCTGCGCCTGATCTCTCTTCGGTCGTGTCGGATTACCGTCCCATCGGGCTATGAGAGTAAAAGGAATAAAGAGTGCACCTGTGTTTGCGCACACGCTTGTGCACTATAATATGTCCTGCGTAGCTGGCTGGTGTCATAATAACACTGGCTGCCGTGGCCGAAATCGGTCAGGACATTATTATTTTTATGGATGGATCCTTTCATGGCATTTCATTTTCATGTTGTAAAGGAAAATTGCGCGTCTGAGGTTTTTAATATGTATTCTATAAGAAGTATCATTTATCTTGCAAGTTAAAACATTCTTGTAGTTGTATTTTCAATATTGTCTGAACCATATAATGGCTGGAGAGCTGAGACTTGATGCACTTCATTAATCATAAGTTGAGATTGTTGCAACGCAAGCTTTCATCTTAGCGTTTATCTTGGATCAGTTTCTGCAGTGTTTCGGTTCTAACTTGAAAATTGAGTTGATTCGGAAGCTTTTAATAAATTACCTAGTTTGACTTGGCCTATTCTATCGATAGGTAACTTTTTAAATAAGTCAACAATTTTTGGTAGTAAAATGTGGATTCAATTTTAAGGTTGATTCTTGTGACTCTATCTTAAGTTTTAAGAAAAACGTTTTCATGCAGTACACCATATCTTAGCCGTGGCAGACACGCTCTTATAAACATAACTTGGAAACAATTCATAGGAATTTTATTCCACAATTATAAATATCTTACCATATAACCCGTGTATTGTCCAGCATTGATTCCGACTGCCAGAGTAAGCATAACTACAGCGTATACCATGTTACCTTCAGGTGCATACGACAAGCCTATCAATGCTATAGCTGGACCCCAGAGGCCTAAAAAAAGAAAAAAAAGATTGTGAATTCAAGCAAAATAAACATAAAAAAGACCAGAAGAAATGTATAATATTTACCTATTGAATTGAAAAGTTTCCTGGTGCCGGAAACGCTGAGCCATTTTTTCCTTGTGATAACGTCAGTCATAGTACCCATTACGAAGCTGAGCAAGTACATAGCGAGATACGGTAGGCAGGATAATATTCCATTCTGTAAGAAAAAACAGCATTTTACTAAGTAAAATATAATATGTATTTTTAACACAAAATAAGCAACTTTGAATGTCATCATTTAAGAATAATCATTATTAAAGAAAATCGTTTCAAGCCCTTTCATGTAAAGAAGAAGAGTTTCTTTTTTCGAATAGTTTTACTAAGATAAAAACAAAAAATATTAGAACCACATTTTTTTACTTACATTTTTGAGATCAACATTGAGCACTTTGGCCATGTAAGTCGGCATTTCAGTCATGAGCGTGAAGAAGCCCCAGTTCTGGCCACAGTGCGCCACTATCACCGCCCAGAACGGTAGAGATGTCATTATCTTCAGCCACGGCGTTGGGTAATTCTGAAAATGTATTTTGAAACGACTAAAATAATTGGCGAAAGGAGAATCTCGTAATTCAGTATAAACTATTCAAGTGGAGGTAAAGCACTAATCTGGAGAGTTTTAAAAGTGACTTTATCGTCCACATTTTTAATTTTAAATAGATTTTTTTGTTACTTACGATGTTTGCTGCTAATTGACGTAGATTTTATTCCTGTACATGCTGGGGCACAGGTTCATAGAATTTCAAGCCATGTCTTTATGAACTAATATTATCATTATCATGTCCTTACCTTCTGCTCACCCACTCTTCCTAAGGAGGTCTGTATATACAGCACTTCTTCTTCACTGATGAATCTAGACGTTTCAGGAGAAGCGGCGCCGAATATTATGTATACGATCGACCAGATCAGGCCGAGAGTGCCGTTTGTATAGAATATCGCCTGCCAGCCCCAAGATGTGGCCAGGAAACCTGACGCTAGGAGCTGTAAGGCTATTCCTAATTGACCACCTGGAAAAAATGACAGAAAGTGTAACACTTAGGAAAATGATCAATAGATTTTCGTATCAATCAATAATAATTAGTCTACTGCCTTCCACTGTTGAATATAATTATGCCTTTCAAATACCCATGTATAAATATTGCTAAAGTTTTGCCTCAAATGAATCCATCAGCTACAGCAGCTTTAGAAAGTCCTAACCCTGATTACTTGTATGTTACTTTCATGCTCAACAAACATAAAGCGGCTAGATTGCAAAAAACCCGACTGCCGAAAATGAATGCTGCTCCCAAAAATAGTAAAGAAAGCGACAGAATGCTTAATCAAAACTCATCTTTATTGACACGTCGTAGCGTGTTTTGACGAAAGAAATTCCCGTAGCAAACCGCACTAAAATCAGTGTAAAGAAGTACTAAAACCTGGGAACGTCCTAATAACGTGAGCTTCTGTGAGGTATAACTAAGTTACTTTAACTTACAGTAGAGCTTGAAGGTAACAGTATTAAAGGGAGTTGTACGTGACTTATTGAAGTAAATCTGTAGGTATAAGTGTGTAAAAGATTTCTGATAGGAAATAATAGGTTCAGAAAGTTTGTGTCTCTATTAAAATAGAGTAAGTACGAGTAATGACTTACCAGCATATACAAAAGTCGAGAGGACCCCTTTCTCCTGCTGGGGCATCCACTGGCTGACCAGGTGGTGAGTGCTGGGGTATATGAAGGCTTGCGTCAGACCTTGCAGCACGCGACACCCACATACCAACTGCCAACCTCCCTAAAATCAAACATTACTTTATGATCAAATTTGTTCGCCATGGTTTGTAAATTAGGTCTTAACGTGATTATGATTTTGACATAAGTTTAAAAATTGCCTTTTAATTAAGTAGTAGCAACGTTTATCGATTAATGGAAAAGCTGCAGTTTTAGATACTTATGTTAAGTGAAAACATACAATTATAAGTTTACAATTTTTAATAGAATCTTCTCGTAAAATACCTAGATCAAATGGTCGGTTATGATACAGCGTATATAACATTTTCTGCGATCTGATTAAGTCACATGCATAAATATCATTATTTGCCTTTGGCTGGTTCGTGGTGCTATTTTATGATGGCATCAAGGCAAGATAAATTATTCAGTACAAAGACCAACAATAAAACTCACCCAAGCAGCTCCCATCGGCAGTATCAGAGATATGATGGAGTTGACGACGACGGAGATGGTGAAGAGCACCTTCCCTCCGAAGCGGCAGGCGAGCTCGCCCGCCGGCACCTGCAGCACCACGTAGCCCCAGAAGAACGACGACAGGATCACAGCCTGCACGCTGTGCGGCCAGTCGAAGTGCTGGAATGTGAGAGGGTGGAGATTAGGGCCACGGCAAATACTTTTTGAAACCAGAACTAACAGTGTGCTTTTTTAAGGCCACTGGCTACTAAGTACTGAGTACTCAGAATGGAGACTGAGTGGTCTTAAAACACACTGTACTCCAACGAATTTCTACCATAGGAGAACTACAGAGGTTATAAAAGTAAAATCAAAGAAAAATGGATGAGGCTTCTCATTTTCTAGACGTTGAGTTTTGGAACGTTTTTAATCAAATTATAATGCTTATAACATTTTCTAAATATTTAAGTCTGTTTTTAATCATGTAATTCTAAAATCAAATGACACTTTTGAATTGATATTGAAGAGAATCTTAATCAAGTATACAACCTTCTTACATAATGTGCTGTAAGCTAAATAAAAAGTGATCTCTTTGTAAAGATAAACAAAGGTCGTGGGTCAAGTGGCATTAAACTAGATAAATACAAAAAGGCCGATGTATTTCAGGTTCAATGGATTGCTTTATCCGATGGAAAGTACCTACGAAGTTATTTTAGTAAAGTGTAAAAAAAATATTATCAATGCATTCGCAATGCCTTATGAAATAATCTTGAAAGTAACAGATATTGCATGCGTTGTTATGTTGCATCATTATGCCTTCAATTTTAAAGTAAAACAGCGGTCTGACAGTATTAGTTACATGTACCTATTAAAATCATTTCAGGATTACCTGAGATTTATCTCAAAAACAAAAAAGCTCAACACAACAAATTATAACAAGTAACACATTTTACAAGGCCTATGTGCGTTATTTCATTACTTACGAGCATAACACATGACGTCACAGCATGAGGTCGCCCATATCTAAGGGGCGGGGCTAGCGCAGATTCTGACCGAGTGACACGATAAACTTTCCATTCAACTATCTACGAAGTGGAAATGGCCTAAGAATGCATACAACATTTATACTGTCTTCTATAAATAGATGTCGCAGTAACACTTGTTACAGATAATGTATTTAAATCTGGTGGAGTCTCGTGGGCAGAAACGTGATTAAAAATTGATTGGCTTATCGATTTTGTAAGCTAAATAAAAATTGCTCGTAATTATGACGACAGAAGACATAAAAAGTATAACATTTTTGAATAAATTAAACAATTATATAAGTACAGGAAAGTTGATTTAACGACTCCTACGCATTACAGTTACAAGAATACAGTTCGTTGAATGAAAACAAATTTAACCTTTTGATACATTAATAAGATCAAGAAATTACAAAAAGAATATTTTATTTATTTTTCTATTATATTGAATGAACATTGTTATTTCCGTTTCCATAAAATATTTACGATACAGTCTAGGTCATAATTGCCAGCTTACTAAGAAAAGCTCTCAATTTTGACAGCTTAATGTAGGTTGCCAAGTTCAATACCTGATGATAACATTGTGAGTTTAGGTGCCAAGTCCTTCACAATTTATGTTACTGATACATTTCGTAAAGCCTATCATCTTTACAGGCTTAGTATTATAAGTCTAGGTATCTGTTTGTGATTATGTCGTGAAAAGTGATAAGCTCAAGAGGATCTATTGGATGAATACTGAAAATACAATCTGTTATAAATAGCCAGTAAGGTCACTCAAAGGTAGCGACATAATTATATTATACTTACGTATAAAAATTTCCTTAGTATTCGGTTGTCAGTTTCGAAAATAGTTTGGGACTTCAAATTCAATTTCATATCCTATGCTTTAGATTGCAAGGGTTTTTATTAAGGGATGAACATTCTAAGATAATACAAGAATCTTGAATTGGATAGAGACCCGAAAACCCCTGACTACAAAGGTTTTCGGGACCTGTTCATTTATTTAAAATCTTGTTATTTTACCAGAAACAAAAGATTTTTTCTTATATTCAGTTTGGCCTATCCTAACCTACAGACATACTTACCTTGATGAGGTCTTATAGAATGACTATCTTACTAAGCTGTATTTAAATAACTAATTTTCAATTGTTTAAATAAAACATCAGAGTTTCCTATTTCTATTATTAGATTTATTCGTTGCTTGTGAGCGCAATAAACGCAGGCTGAAAATAAAATGATTCCAATAACAATATAACATTAATTAACTTTCAAACGTTTACGTCAACGTTTCAAATATTATTTATTGGCCTGCATGAGAAATACATTTTCATTTTGTTTGTGTGTAATTCATGGTTATACGATTTTGATTGTTTCAATTTTGACTAAAATATTAAATTAATAAAAGTAACAACTTTTAACTATAAAATGTAATAAAATCTTAATTCAAAAAAATATCTGTAAGCTAATTTATTTGGCACAAATTTCCGTCTCGTATGTCTTTAATTAGTTGCTCTTATGAAAAGTTACTTTGTACAGTCATAGTAATGATAGTATACGATGTTACTTTAAAGAGTTAAATGAGGCTTTCAACGGAGGGTTTAAATTTTCAAAGATTGGCTTTTATAACATCAAGCCAGGATATAAAGCAACTAAACTATATTACTAACACAATGGTATTACATAAGTGAGTCTAATAAATTATTCATTAGGTTCTTCAAAAGCCAACAAGTAATGTTCAAAATAATATTATCTGTCGCGTCTGTCTGTCTATCCATCTTATCAATGAACTTATCAATTTTATTCCCCTTTACTTCTCCAAAATATAAACAGAGTCACATGCTTTTGTTATGTTTCATAATTTTACTACCTGACCTTTGCTACATTAGTATGATAGGGTATTTTTATATCGGTGCGTTTAAGAGTTAATTTTACGAGCCAATTAAATGAGTGAATCGATAAGATTTCGTGCATAGTTCGTAGTGCGAAGATTGTATCCCTTTGATCTTATGAGAGACCTTAGTCAATGGAAAATTTTAAATTACTTTATTCAAATGAAACAGAAACGCCTTTGAAGAATATTTGTCTGTGAAACCACGTGGGTTTTCCACCTCCCACAACTATATTTTCAAAAGTTATGAAATTCCGATATTTATAGTCCATGCATAGGGGTTTTAATGTTAAAAGAACTTACCCTTTTCTCATTTTTATGGTTATTAGTTCTACCATTATTCGAGATTTATTTATGCTCTAGCTTTTCCTATCAATAAGTAAGTAGAAGTACGCAAATAATTTATCAATGAAGTAGAACTTTTGCGACTGAAAATAATTTTGTAAAAAACTAATTAATGTTTTACGTGAAAGTAAATACAAATTTAATAGCAATTTATTCTGAACATCTTCCTTACCATAGAACTGACTGTAGGTATAAATTTATAATATTATTAAATCATATTTATCTGAACATTTGTTTACAAACATTTCGTTTGCTGATAACTTTATATTTTTTTCTTCACATTAGATTAAAATTTGTTAAACCATGACTGAACAAAAATGTGGATAGGTCCTGTTAATGTTTTATTACCCATATTCATTCGTATACAATTATAATATAAACAAAGTTCTCATAACAGGAAATGTTCGACAAAACATAATATTTCTACGTAATAGTATATTTGACCTAAGTTTCATCTGCATCATCCCAAGGCGCCAGCTATTGCATCACCATTCAAATATGTTATTGACGCATAATTTAAGATAATTAGATCAGCGTCAAATGGGTATTATGATGAGTGAATACAATACACAGCACGAGTCTGTGACTTATTTTGTAACAACAAACAAGTTCCGGCTGTACACGTGCTAAAGCTTGCATTAAGTTTTTTTTTTACAGAAAAAAAAAACAAAAATAAAATCAAAAAAGCATATTAAAGAAAGTATCCATAGAGTTGTCAAAATATTTGTATTAGAATATTTTTTATTTTCATTGTAACTCTACTTTCTCTACCTACAAGTTCATGGTGAATTTGGAAAGACAAAATTTTATATTTTGTGCTGTAGTACATAGTTCTGATAAAACTGATAGTTCTGATTAAAAGTATAAAAAAAAACTAATAAATATTGTTTGTTATATTATGAAACGCAATTATTTATATTTGTAGATATATGTATACCAAACATTATCCATAAGTTTTTTTTTCTTCTTCAAATATTAATTAATTTACACAAAACACCGCAATAATTGCATGTCTCATTGCATATAACTCACTCACAAAAATCAAACCTCAAGTCAAACGTGTTACTTTTTTTTATAGAGCCTGCGTATAGGTATATACTGCGTATATAATATCTTTGGTAGGCCGGCTTCCTAAATAGTCCCACGTTATACATAAACAACCCCACTGTTGGGCAATAGCCTCTTCTTCCTTTCAGCCTTCCTATTTCAAATATATCTTCTGAAAGAGTGGAGTGTAATTAGTATACTATTTTATAAAAGACTACAATATAGCCTTTCAGAACCATTCGGGTTCTGAAAGCTTATCTTAGAATTGTATATAGAGTTGGTATACTGTATGGTACTCACAGGGTCCTTCCTCTCGTCCGTCATATCGACGATGGCCATGCTCATGTTGACCCTCATGGTGAATGCGAACAGCATCCCGAAGAACAGCAGCGCCGTCTGCGCGTGGCGAACACCCAACCCCTCTGAAGCACACGAGCGAAGAAATGGTAAGGAACCCCATTTAATTAGGTTGGTTAATTTTTATTTCCATTGAATTTTGGCTATGCTAGAACTGTATTTTTAGCCAAGGAGCCATTCCCTTAGCTTGCATTTTGTTTTGTTTAGCATTTTGTGAGAGACACTTTAGTAGAGAAGTGTAACGGGCTGATGATCGTCGGGCAGTTCTTTGCAAAGTAATGCTGTTATGGAAGGTGGATGAAAGATGAAGCTTTACTTGAGATTGAATAGATATTTGATGGAGATGATAATTATGATTATGATGTCAGATCTTCTTGAATAACCTCACAAATGTTGTGTGATAGTGGTTTTGAAAGGTTTTGTCTGCTCTAAATTCTGCATCTGTTTGGAGCTTGGTGAATTGCAAAGATTTGAAGGCACGTAACATTTAAGAGATTAGTAGTGAACAGTGTGATGGTTGGTTTCATTAATCAACAGAATGGTGTATTCCTCAAGGGGTAGAAATGTAATTTCGATTTTGAACTTTTTTGAAAACTGGTTTTCGGTACTTTTATATTTTGTCGTATTTATATCCAGTACGGTTTTATGAATGTAAGACATCCAATTGGTTTTTAGCAAATACGTATACTTACTAGGTCTTAAAAAGTCCTTTTCGGTGGTGACTCCCATTTCGATCGTCGTTGTTTAGTAGTTGTCACTAAGTCACGATGCCACTACTGCACATTCGCGCAGATCGGCGCCAAGTGTCAATATGACACTAATCATGGGCACAGGCCGACACTCGCGCGTAGATTCAACAAAATCTATGGAGACGATGCTCTGTTGTTTATTTACTTTTTTTTTTACAATTTTACCTCATATTGTTTTGTTAACTGGCGCCAGATATTTATCAGCATTAGCACCTTCCGTACCTGTTTTCTAGATATTAAAACTTTATCTTTGTCGTATTATTTTTGGCACAGCCGTCGTGGTTCCGCTACGGCGACGATATTCTATCAGGTAACTAGAAAAGCAACTCTCAAAGTCCTCCTACAAATCAATATTCTGAACAATACAGTGAGTACTATAATAATAGGAGACTGACCACGAAATATAACTGGTAACGTAATGAACATCAACAATTTAAAATTGTTTGATAACAAACTAGTCGGCAATAACTGTAAGAAAGTGACACCACCTAAATTGCTGAATCTATTAAAATAAGTCTCGAAACACGAATGACACAACACACCCCCAAAACATTTATCTATCTTTACACTCCACGTATTTTCTTGTTCTGAAATTTGTAAAATATTACGATTACTGGTACAATCATAACCACTCTCGATAACCTCTGTCTGGTGAGGGCGCGAGAATTATCAACAATTTGTCACATAAAACAACATTTAAAAACCACAGGCACGGCAAAATAACCACTATTGCGTGGTGTTAAGAGTTACAGTAGCTGCACGTAAGTGGTAAAATTTTGAGCTTGTTTGGGCACCGTCATTGACTTTGGTTTTGAACGATGCTATTTTTATCGTCAGATAACTGTGATTACTTGCATTAATTAATGGTATAGAAGGCAAGAAGGTTTTGCTTTTTTATGCTAATACTTTTATTTGACGTCTATTTTGAATTTGATAACAGTTTTTTTTTAATAATCAAATTACATCAAAAAGTTATATGATTTTGTCCTTCGTTGTAGTTAAGATAAAATGTTTATAAGTATTTACGATTACATTATTTCTGTGAAAATATCTTAAACGTTATTGATATTATAATTATCTATTTAAATATTTTTAAACGACTTTCGCACTAAGGTAGAGTTGAACACTCCTCCTTGTGTCGTAGGGAGTTTCGCAGACGTCAAATTTACAAATGCACAAAGACACAATTTTTTGTCCTACGCGGGAATCGAACCGGCGTCACGAACACTCGGCTATCCGGTTCCTTAGTTGTCAAGCCACGCCAGGGGCTCACGGGCGGTAAAAACTCTGACTCTCTTAATTACCTTCTATTATGTTTTGGTGTTACAGGTGCAGAAGCCAAAATGAATGAAGGTGAAAATGATTTTTTATTAAAAGCTGTATTTTATCACGTCACAGTCTGCCGCACAGCAGTGGAGACACTTAGACTCTGACAGCAGATTCGCCTTATACCAGGAGAGTGGTTTTAATAACTCATTGCCATGCAGTTCACTGCGCATTCGTGCATTGAAAGTCTTATCTTAAGCGATTTCTTCCAGACTAGAAGACAATACTTTATTCAGGTATTTAAGTTATATAAAAAAAGATGCTTATAATTAAATTAGCTTATAGTAGAAATCTCCTTATCTCTGTTACTTTCAACTCCATCTGAAAAAAGGAAAAATAGTGTGAAAAACAACCCTCAACGTGAATAAATTAAATTCAATTATATGATTTAGTCTTACAAGTAGTGTAGACAGAAAAATGAACAAACAAAAAAACCGAAGCGCTTTCAAAATATGTTTTTTTTTTTATGTCAAAATTAGAACAATTCTGTCTATAGATGTTTCATTTAATCTTGTCAATTTCGTGGTTTGATAGTTGCCGCTGTCGTGCATCGGTCAACGACGATTCCAATTGTTATTCTGTCCCCTTGTTCTATTGAGTGGGAAGCCAAAGGGTGGACTGCCATTGAAAGCGGGGGAAATTTCAGTTTCGTATAAACATGCCCCGATAAAAAACTCTCAGAGTTAATATAATTGCTTAGTGACGACTTGAGCTCATGAAATATCAACCGTACCTACTTTTTATAGTAATATCATTTTACATAAAATCCATTAAGTTTTATCTCGCTATGTTTTATATTTGAACTTTTCCACAGCTATTTCGAGCCAATTAATTAAGATCAAAAAGTAACTGGATATAATCAGAAGCCACACTTAAAGAACGAAAGGTTATCAACCTTTTGAAGAGGTAGTTTATCAAGTAAATATACCGCTCTGTGATATAATTAGCTCAACCGTCTTAAACGTGCGCCTAACTTTTAGTTAACTTAACCCGTTGAATCAAAGTTGGTATCTCTGAGTTCGGTTAATATTTATATTATCATTCATTACAGTAATTACTACTAAGTAGCATTCATGTATTATATGGCATATTACTTAATAAAGTGATAGCTAATATCGTTATCATCATACATCTCCTAAACAGTACGAATTATCAATTCCTCGCTGGCAGTAAGACCCCGCCTCAAAGCTTTACGTAAAATGAGGAAGCGTTACACAAAGGCACTTCAATCAAGGGATCTGTGGGGATCCTCAATCAAACGATGTTTAATTACGCTGCTATCCCACCGCGACCGAGCCAGATACTTTGATACTCATCGCAAGATATACTCCTTTCTTTGTTGTCTAAGACATGATTAAGATGTCTAAGACAAGCCGTCGGTTATGTTTCAAATGAATTTGCAGTGGCTTTTCAAACTGACAACTACCGAAAACTATTTTAAAAATAAAAAAAGAAATTTTTATAATCCAGGACTTTCACACGACGCCATCTAGTGTCAAACTAAGTAAAGCTTGTATTATGAGTACTGGACACTGGATAAACACACTAAATACATACATATTATAACTATTTGCCTATAACGTGTAATTTTATACGCAGATACAAAACTTAATTAATGATCGTTCTCGTTACACAAATATTTTTCCTGGATGGGAATCGAACCCATGACTTCTGGTATAGCAGTCAGGGACACTAACCACTACAGCAAAGAGCCAGTCAAAGTTTATGACAGGTAAAAAAAATTGAGAGTTGTAAATACCTATTGTATGTATATCGGTATTGTTTGAAGGTTCATTCCATTTCTGCCTCTCGCTGGTGCCGAAGATGAGATACAGAGTATTGCCAGCGATGTAGAACGCAGCCGTCATGTAGAACACTTTGCGCCATTGATAGTGATCAGTCTGTTAACAATGAAACATTAATATGCTGTTTCAATTAATTCAAAACATTGTACAAAGCAAATCTATTGCTGAAATGAATGAACAAAATTTAATTCATGTTGTTATTAGTATCATAAAGTAATCCTGCTAATAAAATATAAAGAAAGAACAGTATTACTACAAAATTTTGGGATCTACTTCCAGTAAACAACATTTACAGCTGTTAAATAAGAAATAAATAAATAACCTCATCTTTCAAGATCGCTCCACAGGCAAGAGGTGCAAAGATAGAGACCAGAGTTGCAGAGCCATTGGTGATGCCCATCAGTATCCCAGCAAAGTTCGGTGCCATATCCACGTGCGCTAACTAAAAAAATATAAAATTGGTGTAATGGAGGTAATTTGCTAGTACGTCTAGTACACAGATGTTATAAACACATTCCGTTGAAAAAATTACGCCTTCATCACTAAAACATGGCAATATAATAATGTCCCCTGACCGATTTCGGCAACGGCGGCTAGTGTTACTATGACACCAGCCAGCTACGCAGGACATATTATAGTGCACAGGCGTGTGCGAAACACAGGTGCACTTTCTATTCCTTTACTCTCATAGCCCGATGAGACGACAATTCGACACGACCGGAGATAGATCAGGCGTAGAACCCAAATTTTTACGTGGCTTCCGAAACACGGAGATAAATATACTTATGTCTAAACTAAGCATATTAATACGATGTTTAACGTTTTTCTTTGACATAAGTAGTGATTTACAACTTACAAAGAATCCAGTTATATGACCAGCGTTCAGGCCGACCGCGAGAGACAGCAAAGTTACTGCTAACACCACGTCAGAAGGAGAATACAGTAGTGCTATTAATGCTAGTGCTGGTCCATAGAAAGCTGAAACAAAAATATACCAGAATATTATTAGGCTCTAAGAAAATGCATATGGTAGACTTGCTTAAAGGCTTACTAATTTCATGGAAAGTTGTTGAACACCCTATATTTTTTGTGTATCACTCTCTACTTTAAGGGATTTTGCTCAAAGGTCTATCGCAGTTTTAAAGAATAATGACGATTGTCTCATTTCTACTCACACATAGTATTACAAATCTTCCTCGTTGCGGTCAGGCTGAGCCATTTCTTCTTCAGAACATAATCTGGGATGATTCCGTACGGTATACTCAAGACGAACATGACAATGTACGGTAATGCTGATAAAACTCCGTTCTAAAAAGCAATAAACATTAGAACACATAATTTAATTGAAAATGAAGTAGTATTTTTTCAGTTCAGTATCTGTCAAGATATTAGTTTTGACAATCATACATGTGCATATTATAATAACACAATTATTATCTTGAGATAAACTAAATCTGTCTGGCTAAATATTTGTCGTCAGACCACTTTAAGAATAATACTATCATGATCGCGATAAGACAGATAAAAAGATACGTAGGTATAACGTAACCAACCTCCTTGATATTGACACCAAGCACTTTGTTGAGGTAGGAGGGTATCTCGGTGAGCATCGTCCACATGGTCCACGCCTGGCAGACGTGCACCAGGATAAGCGTCACGAACGGGATCGACGTCCAGATCGAACGCCATGGAACCGGTAACTTTGGTTTCTGAATGGAAATACTAGATATCAATTTAATAGGATGCCTAATTGTTCAAAAGGGCGGAAATATTGAAGGCGATTTTTCTAATAACGAGTACATAGCTAGGTATGTTATAGATTATAATAATATGGTTTTGTTCACAAAAATGACATTCTAAAATTATTGCAGAAAACTGGACACAATTTTCTAGTTACATGCTCGTTTGGTAGTGTGACTTGCGCGATGACGTCGGATATAACGTGTGGAAGAAGAAGACATGCTGCGGCGACCCTAAATAATAATCTTTTACAAAATAATTACAGTAAAAAAACGTATACCTTAACCTCGACACCATGTCCCAAAGACTTTTGTATATAGAGTCGCTCTTCATTACTGATCAGCTTAGAAGCAGCTGGACTGTCGGCTCCAAGCAGCACGTATGCAGCTGTCCAGATGGCACCCGACGCGCCGTTAACGTAGAAGATGGCGGGCCACCCCCAGCGGTCGGCGATAAAGCCTGACACTAACAACTGAATAGCTGTCCCGAATGGAGATCCTGGAAAATACAAAGAAAGTACCATAAAACAAATTTGTTGTCTGTAAAAATATCCACACTTATTTTATACATAGCACAAACACACTAACAAATATCGTAACTTTTGTTCAAATTAATATTAATCACAATGTTTTGTAGCCTGATCAACTTGACTTTTTTGAACCCTTTTTGTGTGACAAATCGTAGTTGGTTAATGACGCTCGGTGGATTCGCATTTAATGAGGACAAGTTAGAAAAGCTATGTTTCTAAAGATGTTTCAGTAAAAACGTCTAACGAACTTGTCTTCCACTTTTGTTCAAAAACTTAAAAAGCTCAATTTATCTCTGCCCAACGGAGCCATTAGACGCCTTTTTCACATAGTTCTGTCTTTTTATTGGGTTCAGAAATAACTGGATCTTAACCAACTAGTCAACTACGTAATGTTACGATTAGTAGGGCTTCTATGGTCAAAATACAGGACGAAATCTCCATGCATAATTTGTGGCTTAATAAGTCATAAGTTTAATGACTGCATAATGTGTATAGTTGACTCACCAGCATAAATGAACATTCCCAAGGTGCTCTTCTCGCTCAAGGGCGCCCATTGGCCTATCAGATGGTGCGTGACAGGCAGGAGGAAGCCTTGCGACATGCCCTGCAGGACACGGCAAGCGCAAATCCACTGCCATCCACCCTGGAAAATTTCACCCGGAATTTTCTAATCATCTCAGTATTCATGAAAACTACGAACAGCCACAAAAAAGTAAATCATCTGAAATTCAGCTTCTACCTAGGGCCATAAATATCTATGTTCTAAGATTTAGTACTTGTTCGGAACATTATCGAAGAAACGGTGAGATAGCCCAGACACAGATCTCATACTGTGTAACCTCAACTGTAGATTTGGAGAGTTCACAGGCCATAGCTGTGTAACAAAATTGAAGTTCTGAATATTTGTAATAGACGTCCTCAAAAGTTCGGATTTTACTTTTGCTTAGTATATATACTATTGAGAAGAAAAAAAGATTTAAGTATTGTGCACTACTGCAGTGGTTCTAGTTTTTCCAATCTTAATTACTACCGTATCTCACAAGGCGACCTGCTGCTGCTACACGAGATACCCTTAACTTAGCGAGACTTAACTTCTAGCAGTATTAAGTATGGTAGAGTAACAGATTGCACGAATAGCCGACGTAGCTGAAATAGGTCACTACGTCAATTGTGTGCGACGTGTCACGGGTTCGTTCCCCGCGTACAAAAAGAAATTGTGCGTTCCACAAATTCTTGTTTTGAATCTATCTCTGTAAATGTGAATTGAATGTTTGTGAAAATACAATCGCGATACAAGGATTAAATTCTTTAGTCCGAGAGTCGTAATTTAAAAAAAGAAAAGACTAAAGACGTTATATAGAAGTTTTACAGTATTACATAGTAAGCGGCGATCGGTATGAGCACGGAGATGGCGGCATTGGCCCCGATGCACAGCGCGATGAGCAGCTTGCCGCCGACGCGCGCCGCCAGCATGCCGCCCGGCACCTGCAGCGTCATGTAGCCCCACGTGAACGACGACAGGATGATGCTGCGGGTCTGTAGGCTCCAGTCGAACGACTGTCAAACATATTTATTTAAAAAAAAATCATTTATGTCTAAGTACATAAAAATACAGTGTAAAAAATACAAAGAGAGTAATAGAAAAAAAGCAAAACTAAACACTAACTTATGACTTAAAACTAGTAGCTAAAAGAAGTAGCTCTCTAAATGCTGGAGTGAAAAATATTGATACATAAGAAAAAATTGCTTAAAATCACAAATCACATTCATCATCAAGGGCAAACAGCATTGGAAATAAACCGGGGTGTGAAAAAAATAATAATTAAAATAATACGTTTTTCTTTCATAATATTTTAGCATCTTCCAATTTTACTGGTGATAATTTAAATATTGCAAAACGTCTAATCTAAAACAAGAAACTCAATAACTTCCGTACATTTTCATCTTGTGGATCTGTCATAGCAACAATAGCTATGCTGATGTTGGCGCGCATGCTCAGTCCCAGCGTTATGGCTAAGAACAGCATCAGGAATTGCACATGACGGAATCCCAGGGCGCTTCCTAAAACAACAACACTTATAAAACACGTATTTTATATCAAGTGAAATGAAATATCAGAAAAGACAAAAGCCTAACCACTGAAGTTAAAAAATTACCCTGACTAAGACTTAAGTAGAAAAAACAGTCCACAAAAACTAAGTCCTATCATTCAAAAATTAAACCTTCCGCAACCCGTCGAGTCAGCTCAATTATAGTGATTAAAAACTCTTTTTGAGTTGAAACCGAAAAATCCCAAATAGGGGCAAAAAGCCGGCACCAAAGGATTAAAACTTATAAATTTTACCAGCATCCTTGTTAACTTTATTTAAATCCATGATGAACACCAAAAAGGAGAAAATCACTAAACACTTCACAGTTTCACCATCAAATCCCACATGCTACTATAAACAACTGTACCAGAATATAGAATATTGTCCGCCCATATAATTGTAGATAAAAACCGGTGAAGTGCGAGTTTGACTTGCGATACTGCGTTTCGCGAAAATAAGCTAAAGAAAAAATAATCTGCTTTTTATTTTATGTTGTACCAAAAAAGTAGGGAATTTCGCAATTTTTCCTTTTCCTACTTTCTATCGAATTTCAAGATTCTAAGTTCACGAGAAGTATCTGTAGGTTTAGATTCCCTTGCAAATGTCAAAAATTTGCGGCATATACGGCCCTATTACGGCTACAGTTCTAAGATACAGTAGACCCGTGTATTTTAAATTATTTTCACACGCGTTTCTGAAAGAAGGTATTTGTCAAAGAGATAGATGGACGGACAGCAATGTGATGTTATAAAGGTTCCGCTTTTTTATTTTAAGGTACGGAATCCTAAAAGTAAGTATCTCCTGCATAATGTCAAGAAGGTGAAAGATATCTTTATAACAAAGATAACATCACTTGTAGATAAGTAGTTGCATACGAAAATGCATTTTTATCTCAATCCATTTTCACTTGAGTCCTTTGTCGAGAGCACGGTAAGAAGTTTCAATGCCACATCATTTGAATTATCAGAGGGTCATCCAACACGTCATGTAATAAGATAATTGCAGCTGTCGAAGCTAGTCGCCAAAAAAAAACAAAATTTTCACAATCAAAACTTCATAACTCTGTAAAAAGATCTTGGAAAATGGTACGAATTTAGTTCTAGAGCAATTTAGTTTCAAAGTAAAATAGTCTTAAAAGACGGTGTAACAATGTTACTTGAATTATTGTAATGACCGATAGCTGTCGGTAAGCATACAACACTAATGTATGTAAATACGAGTACACACTAGCGTGATAATATACAGCAGACTTTATCTTTCTGAATTACAAATACTGAGAAACAGCTGAACTAAAATTATGTTATTTTTAAGTGTTCCAATACTATGTTATTACTAGTTGTTATCAGCGATTCTGTTCGCTAAAAAAATAGGGATGAAAAGTAGATGTTGGTCGATTCTCAGAGCTACTGAATGCATAACACAAAATTTCAAGAGAATCGGTCCAACCGTTTTGGAGGAGTACGGTAACTAAAATTGCGACATGAAAATTTAATTCATTAGATTTTGATTGCATTGCAATCTTTACTACAAGGACGGACAGACGCGTAAAGCGACTGTGTTTTATAGTAGGTTATGATGTCATGATAAACTGTTTTGTGTTTAAATATGGCTGCTACATTTATATTTGACAATACTTTGAATCACTTAAATTTGAGTAGGTATTACTATTCTATAATTTGATGTAATCAATGTATGATCAGCAAACACGGGAACACTCAGGTATTCTATTATAATATCGACGGCGCAGTAAGTGCTGGCAAAAGGAATCGCTGAGCATTCGTCCGTGTAGCACTCGGCTGCTCACTTTGTTGATTTTAGCTAATTGAGTGGTACAAGTGACAAGCAACAAGCGGTAGAGAGGAAAAGTAAGGATTTATTTACATTAAAACTGGCTGACGAGCCTGTTGGTCTAGTCGTTAGAGGCCCTGACTGCTAAACCGGAGGTAGTGAGTTTAGTCCCCACCCAGGATAAATAATCTCTATAATAACTGAAAACGGAATTGAATGTCTTGTTGAAATAAAGTCTTCGTTACATCGTCATCGCTTGATTAATATTTATTCTGGTTACATGATTAATCTAACTAATTGTAATAACATGTGGAAGATTCTCTCTTCTAATTTTCTAATTTACTATTTGCTGTGCCCATCAGGGTCCACGATTGCTACCATGTTATTTATATTACCATCTTATCTTTACATTGTGGATTTGCAATAAAGAATTATGATTATGATTAAAAAGATGATAATAGATTCCATCCGTTTGCCATCAGAGTTCATCTTCCGAGAATCCTGCTCACGGCTCAGCACAGACCACACCCAAGTAATCCAGTTCGTTGTCTTACTTGACGTTCCACAAACAATTTCGTATTGTCACTGACATCGGCATGATTCCACGCAGGTGCGATAGGTATACCACTTCCCCGACATATCAATATTTAAATAGTTTTTTTAAATAATGGACTCAAAAAAATCTTGTAACCATTCGCTTATCAAATACACCAAAATCCAAAACACAGACACTCAAGAAACGAATTTCTACCTTAGTACTTTGACACAAGTACCAAATTCAAATAACTATCAGTTTTGTTCGCACAATTTATTATGAAGGAACGCTAAAGGGGAGAATAGCATTAAACATTTATAATTGACACAAGAAATGTCACCATCGATAATTTGTACTGTTTGTAGATATCGAAATATTAATACAAGGGGTTATGATTGAATATTTGATATTTTTGGAGAGCCTACTCGTAGTTAAATATGTATTAGGTGTAGGAGTAAATGTATGAATAGCAATAAGTGACGTGTATGGAATACGTATGATGGAAATATTGCGTTATATTTAACAGACCATTTTGCCTACAGATCTTGCAAGTACACATGCAAAATCTAAATGTATTTCAAGTTATAAAAAGTATTTAAAAATTTTCAAGATCACATTTTGTATAAAAGACGTACCAAGTTAATTACCTAAACAAAATTGGAGTATGCTTACCATGTCCTACCTATGTACCTACCATACTACCTACTTCAACGTGGCACACACGTAGTTTCTTCGCGATATAAACCACTCGTACGAATCGCTCGTATTCTATTAAAGTTTGACATTTCAGATAGGTTTACAGCGCTCCGAGAATCTACAGTTTTAGTAACACGAGTGGAATATTTACGCTATTAGACTAAAAACTGGGATGAATTTTGCTGATGAGTTTGCTGGTATAAAGACAGTAAAGTGTAAAGAAACAAAACTATGTAGAAATTAAGTGTAACCATTTCCAGATGTGAAATAATTAAATGTTCTATATTTTAAACATCCTCACTTGTTTTGACAAACAAACAATTTACTCCATTCTTTCTTTATATTGTAAAAAAGTGAATAAGTAATGTTTTTTTTTTTAATTTCAATTGTAGGCTAGTTGACAGGAACGCTTAGTGTTATACGATACAGTTTCAGCTCTCAAATATAAATTGTCGTTATTCTACCAAACATTATATTTAAATAGTACATAAATACGCATATTACATAAGAGAAAGTGGTTTTTCCTATCTGAAAATATTAGACCCATGCGGGAAAACAACCCGCAACCCTTATTTTACAAAGACAAGCATCTAACTGCCCTTAACGTGCCCTTCCGACCTTAAATCATCCCTTTTACCCTAAGTAAAAGAGTTTAATTGAAACGACACTAATTAAAATAAAGTGAGGCTTGTTGTGTCTCAGTAGTGAACACGGACTCAACAACTGTAGCGTTGATTGATTTCCATAATTGACGACTATATTCTATGCTAAGACTATAATATATTTCTACTAATAGTATAAATATAATAGTTTGTAAGTATGGATGGATGCATGGATGTTTGGTACTCTTTTCACGCTCAAAAGCTCGATGAAATTTGGTTTGGAGTTCGCTAACAACCTCATTCGTGCGGGCAAAGTCGCTTAATTAATAAAGTATTGCATACATGTAGATTTTTAAGACGAAATGTGTTTATTTTGATGAACTTGAAAAACTTGATCTTCCTTTTATAAATTGACATAGCAAAGAGTATATAATTTACAACTTTGCTTCGACAATTTTGTAAGATTACGCTACGTACCTAACTACAGCATAATTTTTTTTTTTTTATTACAAACTGATGCGTTTCATTTTATATAAATTAAAACACGCATTAATGTTAATAACAGCTCCTCTCGCGGAAACACCCACCTGACAAGACCACCTTGACGCCAAGAAGAAAGAAGAAACCTCATTAAAACCAACCTTCTTTACCGTTTACAAAAATGTATGAGTTGCACATTCATTAGCACCCCCATTATACTCATGCAACAAAGACATTAGGAAACAAAAGCTCGCATAAGCACATAGACTTACGGCCCGGCGTCGCTCGCCTCACAATACACCTGTCTCTGATGAGTGTTGAGCTTCACAATGTGTAGGCCTATACAGTAACCAATCACTAAATCGGGATAAGAGCTGTTCGGAATTCGATTAAGTTTCTTTGTCGTATTTTTTACATTCTGCGGGCGCTTGTATGGTACCTTAGGCTCGCAGTGCTCCATTATACACGATTTCAATTAAGAATGCCGCTATATAAATAAAATGTCTTTAAGAAAACGGAAGAAAGAAGACTATTAAGATTTTTTTTAACAGTTTTACAACATTGTCTTAACTATTTTAATATAGTTTTATTTCATAACTTTGTGAACATCACGTTACATTTTTATTTCTACCACATTTAGAAGAAAACTAAAATGATAAAATAACCAAAAAATAAAAAATAACTCACACAAGTCCATAAAGTACTGGGACTAGCAAAGCACTTAAAAACAGAAGAAGAACATAACTCAACCACCAGACGCAATGGCGGAGTTTAAAGAATAACCACAAAAACGAACATTACAGTACAAGAACAATATCTAATTGCTGCCGACGCCGGCGTTACCAAACATTCGTGAATCCTAAACATCCCTAAACTATTTCAATCCCTTGGAAGTTGGAGATATAGGGACCATAGTTGTGAAGGGAGGCAGTAAATAAAAATAATGGGTGGGACGATTAACGCCGGAGCGGAGCCATCACGCAATTAATACCGGTTAGTCGCAAACTGCTCATATTTAATTCAATTTGTTCGCGTTTATGCTTCATCTGGCGGATCATGTCGGGATTACGACGCCTTACGCCAGGTTAGTGGTGTGTGCCGTTCTCACGCCCACCTTAGTTTTACTGAAAGGACGTCGACCTGAGTGTCCGTAATAAGTGAGCCGACATAACTCGCAAGCTTTCACAAGGATGTACAATTATATTGCTCGTATCATGGAAAACGTTACACATGATTCTTATACTTGTTCTGGTTAAATACCTACTTGGTGGTGGCAGCTTCTTTACTAAATTCAAGCGGTCTTAAAAATATTCACACTCGTCTTTTCAGTATGAAGAGGGATTCCACAATCAAGACACAACAAGGAGTTATGTCTAGATAAAAATAAGAAAATTAGAAAATTACATAAAAACTTAACACCCATCACGCACTGCTATTCGTAGTTGGCATGCCTTCAATCCTCGGTAATCCGCAGTCAAATATACACGCCAAGAGAAATGCCATAACGCTAAAACGTGCAGAGGGAAACAGTCCAAATGATGCAGTAAACACAATTATCTTAACACAGCTCCTCATAACTCTACCACTAGTGGTTCCTAGTTCCTGTGGACTTACCTGGGATCCACCGCCAAAACTTGAAGTAAAACTGCAGCTGCTGTAGAAACGAGACGGTGCACTATACGGTGTAAAGCGCCGTCTCTCTTTTACAAGGGATATAGTTTTGGTTTTCGAGTTGGTGGTAAGCGCCCTGACCTCACAGTGTTTACGGCCTCATTCCCCGTCCCTACGTAATGAGTGCTGTAGTAACACATAGCTTCACACGTAGTTTGAGGGGTCTGATGTGGATCCTTAATTGTTAATTCCCTCGAGTGGATGGCTCTTGACCTCTGAGGCTTTAGTTGTGGATGTTTCATTATATAGCAGTTGAATTGTATAGTATTATACTCCTCACGGTAGTTGTTATAAACTAAACATTAACATAAGACACTCAGTCAGTCTAGTGGCGCAAAGTAAGAATGCGGAGGAAGTCTCAGTGGTTTAAAAATATACTGTTTGATGCAATCAATTGAGAATTACTTTTTGTAATACCCGGATATTTCCCACAGAGATTTAAAATTAAATTCAATTAATATTCATCTTTTAATTAGAAAAACAGTATTTATTATGTTCCCGTTTTCTTTTACATTCGTTTTGATGTTCTTAACTGCTTATCCGGATAAAATGAAATATCTTGTTATGTTTCCTGCTTAATACCAGTAAGACAACACTCAGAACATTTTAAGTCTCTTGTTTCAAATGAAATATTCCAAGGATCGTAATACATTCAAATATACATAAGAAGATGCTTTCATTAGAATAACAAAAGAGACCGGGATTATCCTTACTTTTAGGACGATGCAATAATTTACATGTTAAGCCCTTTGTACCTACTAAATTACATCCGATTTATTTAATTTAATGCTTAAGTACTAGGACTTAGAGATCAATTTCCTGTATTACGAAGACATGTGATAAAATTGTGGTAATCAAAGCTTACTGGTAAATACACTCATCCATTACTTAAACCAATACTATATATTAAGTTATGATAGTATACGCAATATACTAAACGATATGTACAAAACGCCTTTCTTACATCTGGTTTATACTATAACGTGATTACTTTTGCAGAAACTAATAGCATTCCTTTACAGTTAGGATGTGTATTATTATCTTGTGCGTGTTTAATTGCTACGTGTATCCGCGCGTGGCAATCCACGCACCGATCATACGCAGGAGACGTTGCATGGTGGTTCAGATTGAGTCGGAATGAGGCTGATACTATCCACTTCCTCCCCCGAGGAGGTGTATTAACGAAGATTCCCCCGCCTTAACAAAAAACAGCATTTACTGTGCTCGAGAAAAAAGCTGAACTGTCTTTACCTTTACATCTTTACCTTTTTACAAGTTTTTTTTATTTGATAATAAATATTTTTATTAAAACACTTGAAGATCCTTTGTAAACTCAAATTACACAGTTTTGCATTTCCGAAACACTGTTATTGACGGCTTTACCTTACCTCGCGTTGTCCGCAACACTCGTATCGAAAGCAAATAAAAACACAAGGTTTATCTCTTTGTGCAGCCCTTTGGCGTGTGGAGCACGTTTGTCACCACAAAGTAATCTGAAACTGCTGTTCTTTGTTGGAACAACCCGGTGTTTTCTACTAGTTTGCTTGTAAATGGAGCTTTTGCGCTGAAAGATAATAACTGATAACCTGTTGCTGACCTGCAAACACTAAGTTTCTTTGTTACTGTTACTTTGACCGACTTTAGTGGTGAACAATAGTGTTTCCGCTTAACTACTGTTTTCTGTTTATCAACAGTTATTTAAAATAAACCTCATACAAGAAAAAAAAGAAGCTGTGATGGCCTAGTGGTAAGACCGCAGGACTGCCAAGTTAAAGGACTTGAGTTCGATCGAATGTTTCGAATGTTGTGTGAGATGTTACAAATAAATAACATGGCACATAAAAATGTAGGTCCTGCGCCTGATCTCTCACCGGTCGTGTCGGATTGCCGCCCCATCGGGCTATGAGAGCAAAGGAGTAGAGCGTGCACTTGTGTTTGCGCATACGCTTGCGCACTGTAATAAGTCCCGCTTAGCTGACTGGTTTCATAGTGAAACTGGCCGCTGTGGCCGAAATAGGTCCGGACATTATTATTATTATTACAAGAAAGAAATCTAACTTCACGATCTTAACTTCTGGTGGAAGAGTTTGTCGTCATGTATTAATATCCAGGAGATAACGTATACATACTTACCCAGTTATGTAACAATTGAAGTAAAATAACAAACCATATTAAGGTGATCGCACACATATCCGAACCGAAAGCGTCCTATCAATTTTTAAGAATTCAGTATTTTACCTCTTTTTTCACAACTGACAAATTTCCTCACAATTTGGCAGCGCTGTGCAGTGCTAGTGCATCGTTATTGCTAGTGCTTCTAAGCTCTATGCCATAGCGTGCATAAATTAGGTTTATGTAGCAGTTACTATTTAATATTACACATTCCTAACATACATTAGAATTTAAGACATTTTGTCTTCGTAATATATGATTATAGCCTTTCGGCTGTGGAGCGCGGACGCTATTTCAACATTATAGTCAAAGATTTAGTAGTTGATGTGAAATTTTTTAAATAATTTGTTTAGGAAGCCAAATTAATGAGTTGAATAATTTTTGCCAGTGAATAAAGCAAATCTTGCGTTGTTTGACAAAACTACAAGATATGAAGATACTCTTAAATTATATAGATCATCAGTCAGTCAGTCATTTATTTCACTTTATGTAACTTCGAAGCTAGCGCCTGTGTGTGGCATCCATACCAAAGTAAATACACACTTATGCTCGAAGAAGTACAGAAGGCGTTTCTTCGATATTGATATAAGCGTAGATTTGGTTAATATCCATTTATGTATCCGTCTAAATTCCTTTTAGGTGCCTTCAAAAAAACAGGAGTGGATTAGATTGCACTTGGTGCCGAATCACAATTTAGATAAACGTTCTCAATAAGGCCTTTGCACGTTGGACCTGTGTCACCGTGTAAGACTTTAAAAAAGACTTCCCACGGGATAACTTTACGGTACAGGTTTACAAAACAAAATCGTATTAGCAACTTGTCCATCCTCCACAGGTTTATTTGATTCCCTCCACTCGCTCTTCCGATTACGTTGGAGCAGGTCATTCATAAAGTATCGCGCTGTAGTAGTTAGTGGCATCGGATAGCTTTTACTGCCATTGAACTTTGATCGTGAAGCCCACCAAGTTGTGAAAGAGAGACGGCGCGATGTACGGAGTAGAGCGGCGTCACGTTTCTGCAACTGCATCAGTCTTTCTGCTAAATGTCGTGGTAGGCCCCTGAAACTCGAACGCGTAAAGCCATAATGCCTTTTGAGCTGTAGCTGAAGCTACACAATACGCTCAGCTATCAAGGGAACATAAATAATAAACGTTACGGACGTGGACAGCGTCTATTGTCGCTAGGATTTCCTGGTGGATACTGTAGATATTCTCGCAACACTATGTGCCCATTTCTAAAGTGATTAGGCATCATGAGGCAATTTAAGTATTCCTATTTTGACGACGACAAACTTTGAAGTAGTTTCAAACATTAAATAGACAGAACTACTGATGTGTTTGAGCAATCTACTTGCAATTTTTTTTTCGTTAAATATTCTAAGTAATCTGCATTTACACGACTTATCATTATTGAACTTCCTTAATATTTTTTAAGATTTTTTGCATAATTAAGGCCCTTTGTACACGAGGCAAAGCGAGTCCCCCATGACTACATTTCTACTAGACTTTAGTCTCCAATCGACTACCGATCTAAATATAAACCTTATGCAGGTTTGTTCACATCCTAAATGACGTTTAAAAATTAATTCTTCTATAGTATTTTCTTTGATGGGCTATAGGTAAAGCTCAGTAAAGCAATACTGGCTTTACGCATTTCGGAATGTACCGTGAATAGCCTGAATAGCTGGCGCCGCTGTGCTAATGATTGAAACACAGATATTTGACGGTATCGACCAAATGTTTGACATAGATCAAACCGCTATAGGTGCTAATCTAGCTAAAGTCAATATGTTAGATTGATATTGATCCTGTAATTGAATTTACTTAACGAAATATTAACGAAATTAAACACAAAAAAGTTTTACTTTAAATTTAGATCATCGTTTGCGAAATTAATAACCACCAAAATGAACTCTGTGTATTTTGGAAAATACTCGAACAGTAATTTTAATTCTACTCGTTACAAATTTTGCAGAACATTACAGATCATAAATCACATTGTAGTTCATTGAACTCTGTATATATCATGTGCTTTGTGGCTTCGCTAGATCTTAAATGGTCTAAGAATAATTGATGAAGCTGATATAATTTACTTGAGGTAGTTAGTAAATGAAAGCCTCATAAAGTACAGAGAACTACTTACTACTAAGTTGTCGACATAACGGAATTAAGGATTTATTGAGTTTATGTTTATTCAAGTAATCATTTCACTTTAACATGACGTGATAATATCATTTTTGTTCATTAAATTGGTCTTTTAATTTTGTACAAGAAAGAAACCCGTCGAACTTCATTCTTTTTTTCTTAATGCCAGCAGTTTTTTATTAATTGGTACATAAGCGCTATACAACTTGTAAAATATATTGCAAATCGTCAAATTTTGCTAACCTAAATCTTATAAAACGATTTGAGTTTAATGCAAAAGCTCTACGTTTTGCTTTTTTAGCTAAACTTTTTCCAAAAAAGTTAAACTAAAAAATAGAAAAAATAATTAGAGCTCCTTTACCAAATAAAAAGGTGAGCAATTGCTTTCAGTAATTGATTAAGTGTAATCGTTGTGTCACTGTCATGGGCAGGCGATGGATGTGGAGCACCTCACATCTTGTCCACCGACTTGTAGTCCCTAACACAATCTGAGCTTGGCTGAAACTGAGCAGTTTTAGTTTTCTTAGAGGTTTAATTTGGAAAGAAAAGCTGATGCAGGTCTAGATATAATTACCAAAAGGAACCGTCATCGTTTTTATATTTATTTATGACTTATGGAAGTTAGTCACAATACTAACAAACGTAGAGAATCACATCAAATACAATACAAAAATTAAACTACAACAAAACTACATTTTAATTAAACCTCCACCGTTTCTTCTGTACATAATGGCGGGATTTGCGTAGATAGATGACTGTCATGGCCTTCTGTCACACGCAATTTTGAGGGGAAAATAATTTGAAGATCTTTTGGAGAAGTGAACACCTGAAAACAATTTATCATCGTTTAGTATAAGTTAAGTACATATATCAATAACAATGTGACGAAAGTAGTATAATAGCACAGAAAGGACCAGAGAATTCCGTGTGGTGTCCGGATATAAAGAATAGCACCACCCCATATCCTCCACTGGGTGTCGTAAAAGGCGACTAATGGACCTTAAGACCCAGTGCACTGTAGCAAGCACCTTGGGTCACCCGAATGGTGGCGGGTAAACAACCAACAATTGCATTCCCAAAGAGGGTTAGTGTCAGGCAGGCGGCCGACTATAAAACCATATCCAAAACTTTAAACAACATGTCTAGAAGACGTGTTGCGCCGTCCCCAAGTGAAATGGGATAAGGGCAGGAAGATGACGAAAGGACCAGAGAACCGATACACGCCTTTCAAATTACATTTATTCAACGAGCAATTGAAATCATTAGATTTGTAATTGACGTTTCTAAAGCGCGTTCTTATTTCAAGTGATCTAAACGATTAGATCGCTTTAAGTAAGAGCGTTTAGTAGTGGGATAGAGAATTCTTCTTGTTCTTACATAGTGTGTAGCGAAGTCTCACCTTTATACACAAGCGTTTCAAACTTACTCAAGGCCTAAGACAAAGATGATTTGATTGAACGATTTTTCGACATCCCCATTTACCGCCATCTAGTATAGCATATTAAGTAGCTTGTGTTACGCGTACTAAACATCCTATATACATACTTATATATTTCTAAATACATACATATTACAGAAAAATTATACCCAGACGCAGAACAAAATAAATGATCGTGCACATCACACAAACATTTGTCCAGGATGGGAATCGAATCCACGACCTCTGGTGTAGCAGTCGGGGCCAGTAACCACTAGACGAACAGGCTCGTCAATGCTAAAGAAGAACATTGATTTTAATATTATGAGATCACGTTTTTAACATAGATTTAAACAGTAAATGTTTACTCACTGCGGCAGCGGTGGCGCTGTTAAATGGAAAGAGTTGTTGCCATACGTAGCACCGTATGTACCGTGCGCATCAATAGAATTCGTGTAGCTATTGTGTGGCTCTGAAATAAAAATATTAATACATTTGACATTCATTTTTTTGATAACCCACATGGATAATAGGTAAGCATAAAAAAATATTTTATTTTACGCTAATTTTCAAAATTGATAAACATAATAATGAATCGAACTAAAAACCTGATTTGGAAACCAAAGGTTGTTAAAACAAAAAAAATGTAACCGATGCATAACAACAATGCATGACAAAACTCAAAGTACACCAAAATCATGAGTGTAAATAAAACAAACTGACAAACCTGGAGCAGCGTATGAGAGAGCGAAAAGTAAAAATGTCAACAGTATCGCGTAACGCAACATCTTGTTTAGTCAAACTCACAAAGATAATATAATGAAACTTTTCAAAGACCGATATAAGTATATAGTTGTTGGAAGAGGTCATCGGGTCAAAGAGATAGGGCCCAGCGGATTCTTATTTCGATGTCCAACAAGTTTTTTTTTTCTTTATAATAGAAGACCTTAAATAAATAACTTAATAATCAGTACTTTTGTTTGGCTAAAACCGCGTCGTCAAAAAAAAAATGATTTATCTGATAAAACAACATCTCTATTCTCTTTGCGACTAGTTTTACGTAGTAGTTATATGCATATAAAGGTAAGTTATTTCTCGTTGACTTTTCTTTGACAAAAATCAATATATTGTACGGAACCACAAACGTCAGACAGTATTATTGTTTGATTACCTTAAGGTGTGTTTGCAATGATGATGCGACTGGTTGCGATTGCGCGGCTGGCACGCCAAGACAAATACGCACAGGACACGACTATGCACAGGATTTTTGTTAAGTTTTAGTTATTAAAGCTTAGGCGTGGTTTCAAATTCCATCGTAGTCGTAAGCCATTATCGGTTTGAGTACAGATGTACAAGTTGTGTGATTAAGTTTTGTGCTACAGTGAACATTGTAAAGATCAAAAACTGTCGGATATACCGGTAAGTGTTCGACCAGAAGTAAAACGCGACAGTGACTTGTCTTGGAACGCCGGGTCTCTGTGCGACTGTAGGTATAATAATAATAATAAATAAATAAATTTATTTATTTCTCTTCCACAAAGGTAACTTAGGCTAAGTTTTACATATTTTTTTTTTTTAAAATAGGTATAGACACAGCTTTATGATATCAGCTATATCTGGGTTCACCAAATTAACGGTTTGGTATTTACCGTGCTCGTCACTGTAGTAGATAACTTATCATCGCTTAGTCATTTCAAATTCAAAATACTTGTTTTGGCCCCACAGGAAAAAAATATAACTTAGTTTTAATTAGATAATTACAAGAAAAAAATACAAGTAAAATATGACTAAGCAGCGACTTCATATTAGATAAGTTATTTTCCTACACTGGACAGTCCACAAAACAAGAGCGGGGGGGGGGGGTATTAAGTATGTATTAAGGGTTGAAGACATATAATTTAAGTGGAAATGATTATGATGTAGTGCGCGAGAGACGCTTCCAAAGTGGTAGAATGTACCCCCCATAACCCCGTAACATCGAAAACGAAAAAACCATGTGAATGTTACTATGCAAACTTAAAAATTAAATGAAATTTGGTTTGAAGGAGATGTAGTAAATGGTTTTTTTAACACGCCATAAATCGTTAACCGTGTCATAAGCGAGGCGGAATAGCATTTGGCTGCTTTTTTTTTGTTTGTAGAAGTTGTTGCTAAGCAAACCGATATTGGTTTTATTGATGATGAATGGAACTGTGCTAATGATTAGTATCAACCTAACATATTTCACGTCTAGATTAAACAGCTATAAAATATTCCTACATTTCACACAAATAAACCATAAACTGTGTTGCAGTTCATTAAAAGAGTCATTGACTGGTATGATTAACTTGAGGTAGGTGGTACATGACTGGCTTGTTGATCTAGTGATATTAACTTTTAGGGGGGTGAAAGGGAGGTACGAAATTAGTGTGAAAGTTCTATGATTTTGATGATGGACTCATCAATCCTGTTAAGTATTGCAAAATTTTAAATGGTAAAGTCGAGTAGATTAGTTAGTTACTCAATAAAAGTTAAGGGTAGAGTCAAATGAAATCTGTCTTCAGAACATGGCTCATGAATACTAAAACAGGAGAGTGTAAGGTCCAACATGTAGGGCACTCCACAAACTAACTCGTTTTCATCGAGTAGCGAACCGCATGCGGTCAATACATGAGTACCTAAAGGGAGAAGTACCTTTACAAGTTTTTTTTTTATATGTAACAAACGTAAACCCTAAATAAGTAAAGGAAATAACACTATAATAAGCATGCCAACTGTTAAAATTATGTCAATACTAGGAATATCTGAAAAGATTAAAAATTTCTTCTAAAAAAAATTTGCTAAGACATAGGAAACAAATATAGACGAGATAGGTATAAGCGGAGCGTCCAGATTGTCTTTATCAGCCATTTTGAATGCCTCGTTGAAATAAGATCTTCGTTACATCGTAGCTTGATTATTCTTTATTCCGATTATATTAATGTGATTCATTTAACAAATTGTAATAACACGTGGAAAATGAATACAGATTACTTTGTAAGATGCGGCGAGTTCTGTACTTCGTCTGTTCTCCATCTCGATTCATCTTCCAAGAATCCTGTTCACAGCCAAGCACAAACCTCACCCAAGTAATAGAGTCTGCTGTCTTACTTAACGTTTCCACAAAACAATCTCGTATTGCCGCTGTCATTGGCGTGATACCACGGAGGTGCGAAAGGCATACCACCTCCCCGACAAATACATTACTCCAGGGTACACCACAAAAAACAAGACTTTTAATATGTACGTATTGCGAAAAAAACAGTTTGCGTGTAGCTAAATAAACAGGAGCTCGTGTTGTGGAGCCATTCCTAACCTAAAGTACCAAACAGCCGCGGTAGTTTTATCTTAGAGCATATTCAATTTGGATAGTCCTGTTCACTGATAATATTGAGAGCTTATTATTAAAATAAAGTGACTATTATCAAATCACTAGTTTTTAAGTATAACTAACTCTGGACAAAGACTCTCATTTTCTTCTCTCTTTTACTAAATTCTTATTACTGTTTTATTTAAACGTTTTAGAGAGTGAAAAGGAAATAGTCATTTTCAGATATCAAGTTAACATGATCTATAATACAACTTGCTTAATTTTATTATTTTTATTAGCTGTTAGTGTCCCACTGCAGGGCAATAGCCTCCCTTCCCTCCTTCCGCCTTTCCCGGTCTATAGCTAACTGGGGCCAGTTTTTTGCAATCGAATTGAGCTCATCCCGCCATCTCCTCCTGGGTCTACAATGAAGTCTCTTTCAGATTTTTGCCGCCCAATGTGTTTGTTTTTGCATTCTTTTTTTCTTTGTTAATTTTTCCTAATAACAATTAATTTTTCAATCTACTCAATACTCAATTCTTTATTAGCATCTATCCCCAATCTTTCTATTCCTGAATGTTATATTCCAGGTTTGGTCGTCGGGCAGAACTTTTAGCTAACATTTTTCATGCGAAGGGTAAAATTTGGCGAAATTCCGTTTTTATCCCTTACCTAGGGCAAACACGGCCTTGTACCAATATAACAGGGGTCCAATGTCTGACGTTTTGTTAGTGATTCGGTTCAACGGGATTTGTAAACAAGCGGTTTACATAAGAGGATTATCTTTCTTTGATTTATTAAATCTGGTAATCGTGGTAGCGGGATTGTTTAAAGACTTAAGCTTCTTTTGGCGGTTTCATGTATAAAGACAGCTATGTAGAAAGAGTGAGAAGAATATTTTATCTCTCCGGTCGTGTCAGATTGCCGCCCCATCGAGTTATGAGGGTAAAGATACAAGAGTGCACTTCTGTTGGCGCACACGCTTGTGCACTATAATATTATTATATCCTGGCTAGTGTCATAGTAACACTAGCCGTCCTGGCCGGAATCGGTCAGGAGACATTAATGTTAATCCTGGTCTTAACCTCCAAAGATGTGTTGATATAATAATCTAGTATACTAGATCGCACAGACCTACTAACACGTGTGTATAACTCTGTAGTGTGGACGACTTAAGTGACAAGCCTTACTTATCAGCAAGGCGGTGTCTTCGAAGCGCGGAACTCTCGCGTTGACCTTGTTACACAGTAACTGAGTTAGGCGCGGCTCCTGACAATAACTTGCGAGTCCGACGAATTGTGTGCTTAATTACTTACGGCAGGTTGTTTTGGAAACTGATTGTATGATGCATAGAGTTCTACGGAGAGATCTAACAGTGGGATACTACATTACCTAAACAAGGATTTTTTGTTATAATCAAGAATATTTGAGATGAAACAAATGTCAATAAAAGAGATTTAAGCCAATCAGATACTTAGTACTTAGTAGAAAATTAAGGATATTCAAGTTTAGTAATTCAAACAAGGCGGAAAAACAAACCGTCAATTTTTTTTATTACCGAATTACAATTTCCGATATCTTACTCAAATACACCGGATAAGTGTCTGAAGGAAAGTAAGCCATTATTAAGATTTCTTTTAATAAAATCTTCTAATGATCTTTTGGGAGGGTGAGAGCCAGAGAATTTTAAATTATAACAGTCAAACGAGGACTCTTTAAATATGGTAGTACTTTCTACTATAGTTATAAACCGTTTCAAAACGGGGTGCCTCTAAATACTCCCTCTATATGGATAACTTATAGATTTGCTACTAACAAAAACTACAGAGATAACAAATACATTTTATTAATTAGACTGACAGAGCAACAAATGACATTACATCGTGAACATAACAATATTATGATGATCCGACAGATGAAATCAAGTATCCCAAATTAGCTACACTGGCGATGGTGCTGCAAAATCCATCGGTACGATATCGGTTCTTTGAGTCTATTGACTCAAAAAAATAATAATAGGGGTGGTCCGTTCCATTTCCTTTACTGCGATAATTCCGGTCCGGTCTTGACTTACACGTTAGAAAAAGTATTTTTATTAAAAGATCAAAATTCCAAAAATAAAACGGTAATTTTAACGGTTTTTTTAACACGCCATAAATCGTTAACCGTGTCATAAGCGAGGCGGAATAGCATTTGGCTGCTTTTTTTTTGTTTGTAGAAGTTGTTGCTAAGCAAACCGATATTGGTTTTATTGATGATGAATGGAACTGTGCTAATGATTAGTATCAACCTAACATATTTCACGTCTAGATTAAACAGCTATAAAATATTCCTACATTTCACACAAATAAACCATAAACTGTGTTGCAGTTCATTAAAAGAGTCATTGACTGGTATGATTAACTTGAGGTAGGTGGTACATGACTGGCTTGTTGATCTAGTGATATTAACTTTTAGGGGGGTGAAAGGGAGGTACGAAATTAGTGTGAAAGTTCTATGATTTTGATGATGGACTCATCAATCCTGTTAAGTATTGCAAAATTTTAAATGGTAAAGTCGAGTAGATTAGTTAGTTACTCAATAAAAGTTAAGGGTAGAGTCAAATGAAATCTGTCTTCAGAACATGGCTCATGAATACTAAAACAGGAGAGTGTAAGGTCCAACATGTAGGGCACTCCACAAACTAACTCGTTTTCATCGAGTAGCGAACCGCATGCGGTCAATACATGAGTACCTAAAGGGAGAAGTACCTTTACAAGTTTTTTTTTTATATGTAACAAACGTAAACCCTAAATAAGTAAAGGAAATAACACTATAATAAGCATGCCAACTGTTAAAATTATGTCAATACTAGGAATATCTGAAAAGATTAAAAATTTCTTCTAAAAAAAATTTGCTAAGACATAGGAAACAAATATAGACGAGATAGGTATAAGCGGAGCGTCCAGATTGTCTTTATCAGCCATTTTGAATGCCTCGTTGAAATAAGATCTTCGTTACATCGTAGCTTGATTATTCTTTATTCCGATTATATTAATGTGATTCATTTAACAAATTGTAATAACACGTGGAAAATGAATACAGATTACTTTGTAAGATGCGGCGAGTTCTGTACTTCGTCTGTTCTCCATCTCGATTCATCTTCCAAGAATCCTGTTCACAGCCAAGCACAAACCTCACCCAAGTAATAGAGTCTGCTGTCTTACTTAACGTTTCCACAAAACAATCTCGTATTGCCGCTGTCATTGGCGTGATACCACGGAGGTGCGAAAGGCATACCACCTCCCCGACAAATACATTACTCCAGGGTACACCACAAAAAACAAGACTTTTAATATGTACGTATTGCGAAAAAAACAGTTTGCGTGTAGCTAAATAAACAGGAGCTCGTGTTGTGGAGCCATTCCTAACCTAAAGTACCAAACAGCCGCGGTAGTTTTATCTTAGAGCATATTCAATTTGGATAGTCCTGTTCACTGATAATATTGAGAGCTTATTATTAAAATAAAGTGACTATTATCAAATCACTAGTTTTTAAGTATAACTAACTCTGGACAAAGACTCTCATTTTCTTCTCTCTTTTACTAAATTCTTATTACTGTTTTATTTAAACGTTTTAGAGAGTGAAAAGGAAATAGTCATTTTCAGATATCAAGTTAACATGATCTATAATACAACTTGCTTAATTTTATTATTTTTATTAGCTGTTAGTGTCCCACTGCAGGGCAATAGCCTCCCTTCCCTCCTTCCGCCTTTCCCGGTCTATAGCTAACTGGGGCCAGTTTTTTGCAATCGAATTGAGCTCATCCCGCCATCTCCTCCTGGGTCTACAATGAAGTCTCTTTCAGATTTTTGCCGCCCAATGTGTTTGTTTTTGCATTCTTTTTTTCTTTGTTAATTTTTCCTAATAACAATTAATTTTTCAATCTACTCAATACTCAATTCTTTATTAGCATCTATCCCCAATCTTTCTATTCCTGAATGTTATATTCCAGGTTTGGTCGTCGGGCAGAACTTTTAGCTAACATTTTTCATGCGAAGGGTAAAATTTGGCGAAATTCCGTTTTTATCCCTTACCTAGGGCAAACACGGCCTTGTACCAATATAACAGGGGTCCAATGTCTGACGTTTTGTTAGTGATTCGGTTCAACGGGATTTGTAAACAAGCGGTTTACATAAGAGGATTATCTTTCTTTGATTTATTAAATCTGGTAATCGTGGTAGCGGGATTGTTTAAAGACTTAAGCTTCTTTTGGCGGTTTCATGTATAAAGACAGCTATGTAGAAAGAGTGAGAAGAATATTTTATCTCTCCGGTCGTGTCAGATTGCCGCCCCATCGAGTTATGAGGGTAAAGATACAAGAGTGCACTTCTGTTGGCGCACACGCTTGTGCACTATAATATTATTATATCCTGGCTAGTGTCATAGTAACACTAGCCGTCCTGGCCGGAATCGGTCAGGAGACATTAATGTTAATCCTGGTCTTAACCTCCAAAGATGTGTTGATATAATAATCTAGTATACTAGATCGCACAGACCTACTAACACGTGTGTATAACTCTGTAGTGTGGACGACTTAAGTGACAAGCCTTACTTATCAGCAAGGCGGTGTCTTCGAAGCGCGGAACTCTCGCGTTGACCTTGTTACACAGTAACTGAGTTAGGCGCGGCTCCTGACAATAACTTGCGAGTCCGACGAATTGTGTGCTTAATTACTTACGGCAGGTTGTTTTGGAAACTGATTGTATGATGCATAGAGTTCTACGGAGAGATCTAACAGTGGGATACTACATTACCTAAACAAGGATTTTTTGTTATAATCAAGAATATTTGAGATGAAACAAATGTCAATAAAAGAGATTTAAGCCAATCAGATACTTAGTACTTAGTAGAAAATTAAGGATATTCAAGTTTAGTAATTCAAACAAGGCGGAAAAACAAACCGTCAATTTTTTTTATTACCGAATTACAATTTCCGATATCTTACTCAAATACACCGGATAAGTGTCTGAAGGAAAGTAAGCCATTATTAAGATTTCTTTTAATAAAATCTTCTAATGATCTTTTGGGAGGGTGAGAGCCAGAGAATTTTAAATTATAACAGTCAAACGAGGACTCTTTAAATATGGTAGTACTTTCTACTATAGTTATAAACCGTTTCAAAACGGGGTGCCTCTAAATACTCCCTCTATATGGATAACTTATAGATTTGCTACTAACAAAAACTACAGAGATAACAAATACATTTTATTAATTAGACTGACAGAGCAACAAATGACATTACATCGTGAACATAACAATATTATGATGATCCGACAGATGAAATCAAGTATCCCAAATTAGCTACACTGGCGATGGTGCTGCAAAATCCATCGGTACGATATCGGTTCTTTGAGTCTATTGACTCAAAAAAATAATAATAGGGGTGGTCCGTTCCATTTCCTTTACTGCGATAATTCCGGTCCGGTCTTGACTTACACGTTAGAAAAAGTATTTTTATTAAAAGATCAAAATTCCAAAAATAAAACGGTAATCTATTAAAAAACGCCTGGAGAGTATCATGGTGGTGTGGAAAAATATTCTAAAAACGTTTCTTCTAGTTAGTCACCGTCTCTTGGGCAATCTGAAGTCATCTTGTATCACACGCAATTTTGAGGAACAAGTATTCCAGCCAATCTTTGGAGAAATGAACACCTGAAAACAAAACGACATCAGTACTAGTACTTCAATGACAAAATGGAATACACATAGAGTAACAGTATGCACAATTGAAGTTCAAATGGTAAATGATGGAAAAACTAGGCATAGAAAGAACCGGAACCAACTCGAATATTAACGGTACCACACGGTGAATAGAATTCTTGTGAGTCCTCTCCACATCTTCTCCAATGCCTTTTTATAGAAAAGACATTGAAATGGCTTAACGCAGGCCTTTTTACATTAAAAAAAAAAACTTATTCATTTGTGTGGTCCACCACTAGTACGAAGAGTGTTGTAGATGTAAAATCAAGAAAATATTTCACATCTTGTGGTACGACATCAACAAGTAGCACAACAGAAAGCATTTAGAAATTATGAATATTAAAAAAAGTTGGTCAGTCCCTAAAATCTTTTTATTTTTTATTCTCTTTTTTAACGACTCCCGCACTAAGGAATTTAATCCTTGTATCGCGGGGGGTTTCACAGACGCACAATTCACATTGCACAAAGACAGCCAAACTCAGAACAAGCATTTTGTGGATCACACAAATTCTTGTCCAATGCGGGGATCGGACCCGACGCGTACAGTGGTAATTGGTGTGGTGCCCTATACCACTAGGCTATTCGTGCAGTCATCTGTTTTAAAATAGAATTTGAAACTGTAAATGTTAATGATACTTACTCTCGCACCGTTGTAACTGTGTTTATGTTGAATGCTTTATCACCGAACGTGGAATCGGAAATAGAGCTGGCATCAATACTATTAATGAACGTTTTATAATCTGAAAGTAAAAAAAATCACTTTTAATTATGAAAACTGAAACGGGATTAGAGATCGCGAAAGAAATATTAATTTTGAAGTTTTAGTCAAAAGCAATTTTTTCTCTTAATCTTTGTCTCCACGTAGATTTAACACTATGCCACTTTGCCTTTAAGACAAGAATTCGTTGAACTTTGTCGATTATTTACCAATTCTATTTATCTGCATGGTTATATATTATACCTAAGTATCGCACAAACTATGTTATTTTATAAGCACAGTTTAAACTAAGAAAATACCAAGAGTATTGTAAAAAGTCAACTTAACAAACCTGCGTATGAGAGAGCAAAAAGTAAAAATGTCAACAACACCGCGTAACGCGACATCTTGTTTGGTCACACTCACTACGATATAATACAACTGTTCAGAGTTATTCATACTTTCTGATAAACGTAGGATTTTATCTCGTTGTTTTGAAATTACTACATTACAAAAAATAGGGTTCAGCAAATTCTTTTTAATAAACCGCCAACCTTTAGGTCGCACTCTCAGCTCAGTTTTAAGCATTTGTGTATATTATATAATTTTGTAAACACTTTAGTTTTATAATACCAATGTTAATTTACACTAATATTTGAGTCACCCATTTTTTATGTAAAATATGTAAATATAAGTAGATCATCTGCTTGTCGAATTAGTTCGAGTCTCGACGGATCGAGACTTTTTCGATTTTTTAATACTGAAAATATCTAATGAATTGTGTTAAAAATGTGCTAAATCACCATTGTACGTAAAAATAAATGATACATTATGTATTTTCTTTTGCGATTCCTTACGTTTACTTTAGAAATCGCATCGATGTGTCAAAAATAATTATATGCGCTGCACAGGTCAGTTTGTTTTCAGATACTGAAACTTTTTTTTAAAGCTCAAATAAAATCAGTATTTTTTAACGGAGTTACAGACGTCAGACTGAAATAATCTTTGTTTTCCTAAAGGTGTGTCCACACTGACTGCCTGTACGTTTTTCCACAGCTTTACATCATCAGAATCAAAACAAAAACAAATACAATTTTAAATTGATAAAAAAATAGGAGAAACCCAATTCAAGATATGAGATAGGTACTTAAAGAAGACCTAAAGATAAATCTACAGTTAGTTACGTTCTACATAAGTCTGACCATTAGAGCATTGCAGAGAGAGTTAGGCTACATATCGCAGCTGTAAAACACTGACAAGCAACAAGTACGCTGTCGCCGAGTATTTGCCGCAGACTGCACCAAACTACTGGGTAGAGCTACATATATGAACCACAACGACCGTCACTATTGCCACAGTATAATAATTATGCTGTGTACATAATATACTCTTACTCTACGATAGTAAATAGTAGTAAAAAAAAAGCCGGCCAAGTGCGAGTGGGACTCGCCGCTGAAAGGTTTACGATTAATGACATATAAAAATCTACTAATACTCGTTAAACTAATTTTTGTTGAAAGCTTGTAAGGTAATGTGTGGTTCACAAAATACGTCTACTTACCAAGGTTTAACATTGGTTCGTCATCATCATCATTTTTTTGCCCTTATCCTAGTCTATTTGGGGTCGGCGCAACACGTTTTAACATTCACTCGTATAGTTTCGGAAAAAAAAGCTGAGACATTTCTTAAGTGGCAGTTAGAAATTTTACCAGGCTATTTTTATAAATGTCTTTATCCCCCAAGTACATCATGTTAATTAAATATATGGCTATAATAATTATAGGAATGATAATTAAATATAGGAATGAATAAGGTATTTTGTTATAAATTATGTCATCAAAAATCGCGTGTCCCAAACATCATAATACTTTATGTCTTATTCCGAACCTTACATTTTATAGCTTACCTGAAAACTAATAAATAAACTGTCATTCACATCAGGCATTGTAAATGGGATTCAGTCAAGCAAAAATGACGGATTAGAAATCGTCGCGTGACTCACGCGATATAATTTATTACAACTTATTCATGGTCAAGAACGACCTAAAATATACAAAACTTGGTAAGAACACATGAACTTAATTTAACAGCATTCTATTTTTATGAAGGTTACGAAGCGAATCTTCCGATTTTTGCGAGCCAATACGTTGGGCATAGGTCCATTTTACGTCAATCTCCTGGATGTCTTGTCTGTATATCCGTTTGGTTTTTCAGATAACTATATTTTTCAAATAATGGAACTGGAGTAGAGTATGTTTCTTATCAACGTTGTTTTAATAGGATTTTATTCTCATAATTATAGTCGTGTAAAATAAATTGTACTTAATAACACTCAGTTCAAGATATTCACTTAATTAAGAGGTTTTAATGACTAATTTCTTCTAGAAGACGATATATTACTATAATCCAAGAAGGTTAGCAAACTTTAATGTTTGTTGCTTTTGAATATAATTGTAAAGAATAATGGAGGCTAAATTAATAATACCTAATAGCAAAGTGAAGAAAGCAAATATTATGTAAAGAGATCTGAGAGAGCTTTTTATCTGCATTTAAATACAATAGTTTACTAAGTAAATTTAGAAATTCACGAATCATTTTTGGTTTGTTTAAAATGATACATAGTTAAAAAAATGTTTAAAAAGTTTCTATAATAAAAGTGTAAGCGACTAAATAAAGAAGATGACTAAGTTCTAAACGGTAGCGATTATATTATCGCGGTAAAACCCCCAACTTACTGTATCCGTTCCTAGTATTCTCCATATCAGTCAAGTGGTTTAATCACGAATGCTAACAGACAGAAAGAAAAAGCTATTTTTACATAGTACATTCAAAACTACAATTATGTAATACAATAAAACAATTTATTGCACGTGCAGTTGCGTAGCGGTTGAACTTAATCCTGGCTAAGTATCTCCGGCGTACTGCTACAACTGTTATTAAGGGCTTCCGCGCTAGAGGTGCGAGCCCACTATTGTAGCACAAATTGCGAGTTGCGTACTAGAGCTGTGCCCACGCGTCCGTTATATTTCCTTTTTTCCTATTGATAAGTGTTAATGTAATGGTTCGCGAAAGTGATTGCTTTTTTCCTCCATTATGTGTTTTGTGTTTGCCAGATTTAGTTATTTTTTCTTTCCTCATTGTCGATAAAATTGGTTTTCATTATGATAGCGTTTTATCTTCGATCGTAATACTAACAATACGAGTACATAACCTTTGTATTCCACAAATCGTGAAGATAGATTAGTAGAAGTTAAGGAAAAACTTTTTTGGGTGTGGTTAAAACAGTTGTTTGAATAAATACGGTTTCAGTTATAATAATTCTTTTGAATACTTTTTATGGAAAAAAAGGAATGAATTATATGGCCGTCTGTCACTAACAGAACTCGTTAACTAATAACAGCTGTAAAGTAAATTTGAATTGTTAAAATTATTTAAATTTTGCTTAATTCACATAAAATATAGCCTTTTGTGCTTTAATACTTGAATTTACAAATTTTAATGCTACTATTACGGCCGAAACGACTTGACAAAAAAGACGTTTAGAAAAAATTTCTTAATTTAAATCTGTCGATTGTTGTCAATTTAGAATTCAATATAAACTTTTTTTTAAATATGTTCAAGAAGCAAGTAATTTCCCAACTGCCTTATATTAACATTCGATTATCATTATTATAGAAATATTGTACTAAGGTTTGGTCTATTTCTTTCATCCCCTCGTCTCGTCACAAGTGCGCGAGAGCTCACTAATTACTGGCAGAAAGAAGTTACTAACACTGTATTTGTTTGTAGATTATTACTTATCTGTCTAACAGTAACAGTCCTAGAATGTTATTACACATATCGAATCTTGACGTTCCTGAAATAGTATTATTCTCTTTTGTAATATCTTTGCTACTTTGATATTGCTTTGCTTGTCTCAATTTACCTAACTTTTCTTTATGTTGTTAGGTACATTCATACTTTTTATAATGTTCTAGAACTTTTAGCATACCCATTATTTAGCTTTTAGCATTTCTTTTATCATATTTGTTGAAGATCAAAGTCAAATTCGCTTAAAATTACAGAATCTTAGCTTCCACATTACAATGTCACAGTTCAATCCAGTTCTGGAAAACGTCAAGAGCTAACATAGATAGTTTCAGTTAGCATAACTTAACCGGAGCTAAAATGTGGTGGAGTATCCCCTCACTAGCCGTGAACTGAGCGCCTGCTACCACCTCTTAAAACAAAACTGTCGTAGTTGAGGAAACGAGACGGCGCTATACACAGCGTAGTCTGTCTCGCTCTAACAACTGCAACAGTCTCACTTTAAAAAGTGCTGAAGGCCCCCAGCGCTTGTTAACCGAGAGTTTAATTGTTAACACTATTTTAAGTTTGTTGTTTAATTTAAATTGTTCCTCACTTTTGCACTTCCGACATAAATATTCAAGTTTCTGCGTAAATGGGTCTCTTCTGGAGGAAACTTCTGTTTGACATGCACTAGTACTTCTAGGAGAGAGTAGTGGGAATAACAATATTTTAATTATATTAATGTGTCTTATTGAATTATATTATTATTAGGATGTATATGATAGTATTTAATAGTAAAAATAATAATATGAAAGATTTTCGTTCCGTGTTTTAAAAATAGTTTAGTTGTTACTACAGGTTATTATTAATTGATTTACCTATATCAAATCACTTTAATATGAAATATATAAGAGATTACACAAATTTAACCCAAAAACTACAAAACACTTGACACAAAAATAACAAATCCCTCAAACGTTCTTAATTCACAAATAATCAACACTAAACTAATAGGTACCTATCTACAACGTACTCTTAGTTCGGTATCCATAACGCGCCACCATTCCCGGGGGTCGTTAGCGCGAAACACTCGCCCAGAAAGATTCAAGATTGTCCCGTCGCAACTATCGTTTGATCCCAACTTGCCCCGTCAAGGGAGCCCTGTAAACTTGCCCGGACAAATGGCTCCACCCAGGAGATTAATCTAATAACATTCCTACTAGGTTTATCTTTGATTAAATCTATAGGGATATTAGTGGAAGGGAATTTAAATTAGTTTCTAAGATGGTATTTAGAAAAGGCTCGTTAATATTGGTTCTTAGAAGTTTTTATTCATTATTCGGAGATTGTTAAACTAAAACAGTTTGGCAAAAACCTGCGAAGAAAATGTTTTTAATCTTCTGTTACGTTTTTATTCATTTCAAAAACAATTTGTTTGCAGTATAAATCAGTTTGTCAGCATCTAATAGCGTGTCAATCTGTTGAGTGAACGGTGAGATGTGACGCAGCTTTCGCTGAGATGTATTGTCTTGACAAACGAGGTCCGCTGTCAACTCATAATCGTAGTGCCACATCTGTAGGTAGTATACAGCTATGGGTGAGTAGAGTAGAACAAAAATTTACAAAATACTACTTGGATGAATCCATCCAGAAGAATGGCCTGTATTTTGCACAAAGAATTGTCACAGCTATTCAACGTGGTAATGCCGCTAGTCTTCTGGGTACGTTTCTCGTCATTGATGGAGACGACGACATATTTTTTGATGTTGTGTTTGAAACTAATAAACAAGATTAATTTTTTAACTTTTTTAATACCAAGACATAAAACACGACATAACGTTTTTCTCTAGACATTTCTGATTTCTTTAATTATTATTAGCCATTATACCTTAGCAATAAAATATGCGGGTCCAAATGTACTTTTTGTTTTTCTTCAACTTTAGAAAAATATCTGTGAACTGAAACGCATTTAAACAATAGAACGAGAAGTTGTACAATTTTAATAACAACTTCCCTGTGGCGTGGCTATTCGTTTACAAATTCTGGGCATTTTTAGCTAACGATGTCTGCGCGATACTTATCAGGCCTGCAGTTGTGTGGTGTAAGGTAACAGTATGAAGACAATAACAACCCTTGTTTTTTAGGAATTACTTCTTGTTCAATGGATATTTTTAGTATGTATTGTCTAAAAAGTTAAATGAATGGTAGATGAAATTACCTTGCATATCTTACATTAAAACAGACTTCATCTTTGGATGCTTTGTCAAAAAAAGTAAAAAAATAATAATCAGTCATTTACATAAGTCTAAATCCGAAAATTATATTAGGAATAATCTAGCACAAAACTAGACAACTCTGGGGGCCCGCCACTAAATCTCAAAGTAAGTAAGACGGCGCTCTACAAGGAGTAGAACACCGTTTTGCTTCTACAACACCAACAGTGTTACTTGAAAAGACAGTAGCAGTCGCTCTGAGCCATGTAACAAATATCTAGTTTCACTAAGGTCTAAAAAAGACCATCTAAAATAATTCAATAATTCTATTCCCGCTGCCGCTCACAACTCGCATCCTACGCACACTACTTGAACGGAAATTAAACGCTTTGTGTAACGTTCCTGCAAAAGAATGTTCTGTGAGATAAACGTAAGAAACGTTTGTTTTTACTTGCATCGCCCTACCCCCGGCCTGTGTTGCCGCAGAATGTAATTTATAAGCCTCTTACACACCCCACACCAACATACCTATTATAAATAACTTGAAACCTATTATTTTCGTACAGTTTTGTTTTTCTTCCATGAAACTGTATGTGATTTTATATTCAAGCTTTTTTTATCAGTGCAATCGTACTAAAAGATATAATCGTTCATTTAAACATTAACAAAATATTTCATAGTACATGCTATGGTATTTGCGAGTATTATTCAATAAACTTAAGGCTTACGAAATAAGCAGAGTATGGTTTATTTTTCAATTACTTCTAAAAAAAGTTGTGCTTATATTTTATTTTAAAACTATCTAAATTACTTGCATGGCATTCTTTGTACCAGTGTACTTGTTATTGATCATAATAAGGGTCAAATTCATTTGCATTCGGTATATCGTTTAGAGCATTACGTATTCAGAAGGCATATTCTATCTCCAATAATAATAGTCTCGCAGAGAACTAGTTTTTGATAGCTTTTCTGAGTCGGCAGGTGCGACAAACGATGCGATTAGCTTTTGCGCGCTCGAAATCATTTTATTATTATCTTTTAGATACAAAGTAGTTTTAATATTTCTGTCATTTAGTAGACACTAGGCAGGATTAAATAAGTAGTATAATAAATTATTTTTTGTAAATTCATTTTTAATAGCTTAGAAACGTATTTTTGGAACGAGTGTTTCTTATGAGCTCCAAAAAATATTTTTTCGATTGTTTGAAAATAATAAACTGAAGTAGCAATAAACGTACGCATAAATTTTGGCTCAGAACTAAAACAAACACGATGGAATCCATAGCAGTAAGTCCAGCCTGTTCGGAACGTTCCTAAACTTTTATCCAGATATTGAAAAATATGTAAATTGTTAAGCCCTGAGGTTGTACTTTCTAAATTGGAATATAAAGTAGCGAGAGTTACGTTTATTCCGTTTATTTTTAACTCTCCCGGTGTAAAGTTAGTCTATACGGGCCGAACTCTAAGGAATCAGTTTTACTAGCATTTTTCAAATAAGGCGATTAAAAAACGGACAAGTGCTAATTGGAATCGTGTGTCGAGCAAGGATTTCGTATTGACTAGCAGAAATTACTGAAATATTGAATGATCGGATTGTTTAAATATTACCTTTTTTCAGTTTTTGGACTTTAATTTAAACTAGTATAAAATTGGATGAGGAGTTTCTGGACCTCTAAAAAAGGGTAATACGGCACACGCTAGACTCGCAAATACCAATAATGAAAAAAAAAATCGGGCCTTTTAGCTTTGTGATATCTAGTACTGCAGGTAAATATTCGTAAAATAGTAAACAGTATAGTCACTGCGCTAAGCGGTAAGTAACTATTAGTGTCGTTAAGGCGCAGACGATAAGTTTCATAAAAAGTAATATCACGCTTATGTAAATATACCTCTTCAGTTTTACGATACGGTCACAGTGGGAACATAACATTATGTCTAATCATATGCACTAGAAGAATAAGGGTAAACCTTGGCTATTGTTTATAAAAACTACTAAAAATATCTCAAACTTCCAAAACAAAATCGGCCAAGTGCGAGTCGGACTCACGCACGAAGGGTTCCGTACTATCCATACTAGCGTCTACCTGTTACCGTTTTTAATATTGTGCTAAAAAAATACGAAGAAAAAACATGATGTGACATGGGACACCCTTTATATTTTTCTTTTCAAGTTTTAGTATTGGTTGTTATAGCGGCAACGGAAATACATCATTTTGTGATTTTTTGCTTTCTAGCTATTACTAGGTACCTACAAAACCCTAAAAAAATAGATAGTTATTGATAGTCAAGCGCTTTAAATCAAACTGCATAATGAGCGGATATCGGGCGCTGACAAATTGCGCGAACTTCGACTCGTCATCCATTAAGTAATGTCAGAGTTAAATGGTCTTAGCAAAGTGACGATTATGAACAATCATAATAACTGGAGATGTGAAAGCTTTCAAATAGTTATCACCGCTGTGCCAGTCGGAGTGGGGAGTGTTAGGTTATTTTCGTTACGGAATTTCTGGATTCGGTCCCCACGCTCAAGGCCCGCGATAGAAGCTATGCAATAGATTAATAATCTTCTAAACTTAGTTTCATTTGCAACATAGTACCGTCAGATGACGTCTCATAGAGATAAAATTGTTGAAACATTGTAGAAATGCTCGTAAAAAACAGTTCACACCCATTTAACATCAGGAACGTATGTTAAAGACAGCCGCGTGCCAAGCGCTGGCAATTATACTGTTCCAGGCCATTACTCAGCCACGAAGACATGTCAGTGCCAATGAAAACATAGCCATTAAATACTCTTCTCATGCATACCAGTATAATACTTATTTCGATGCATAGTAATAGATATGAAGAGTAATAAAAGACGCTGTGATAGCCTCAGTGGTAAGACCTTAAGACTGCCAAGTCAAAGGTCTCCAGTTAAATCCCCACGGCGCGCACCAAATTTACCAATGTTGTGTGCGTTTTAGAAACAAATATCACAGCTTCCGTGTTTCGGAAGGCACTTAAAAATGTGGGTCCTGCACCTGATCTCTCTCCGGTCGGGTCGGATTGCCGTCCCATCGGACTATGAGAGTAAAGGAATTGCGCTCACGCTTGTACACTATAACATGTCCCAAGTATCTGGCTTGTGTCATAGTAATACTGGCTGCTGTGACCGAAATCGGTCTGGATATTATTAATAGAAATAATATTAAGTTTGTCAGTGGATCAAAATTCTGAACAGGTCCTACACATGTTGAACTTATGTCCCTGTGTAATCACTGGGTTTGTATGTAATCACAATGCCTTTTAAAATCACAGGATCTCTTGTCTTCGACAAGACGTTATCCGGTGCATTATTTCCTATTAAAAAAAAATAAACGCCGAAAACAACTACACTTGTTTTTTGCTTAACTAAGCATCGTACATTATTTTTTACCTTAACTTCATAAACCTCTGGATATTAACCTAATTTATTACTCTACGCTGTCTCAATTAAGCTGAATCCCTTAACGAGGCTCGGCAGACGTTATAATTTTTATCTAAAAAACAAAACATCTCTGGTGTGAAAACGACCGAGCCTTTTATGTTTTCCCCTCTTATTTTAATTACGTAGCTTCTGTGTTTTTGCTACTCTGCACTTTTTATAACATAACATGATGAACATTTTTATTTGATGTTGATTACAATGAGTTTTGTACTGTTTCTCGAAATCCGCGTCGAATAAAGAAAAATATAGCTGATGTTATGAGATAACTCTATGAAAACTAAATAGAAGTGCAGAGGAGTATTAAGGGAAAATAAATTATTTCATAATATGAAAACGTTCTTATCATCTTATTATTTTACCTTCCTAAAGTGTAAAAGATAGGTAGTCTTTTACACTTTAAAATAAAATCCAATTCAAAGAAAAACAAGAACAAATTTTCAGAATTAACTTAAAACGAAGTTCAAAAACAATTCGTCAAAAGTTTCAGAAAGAATAATCAGAACAAAAAGGATTAAATTCTACCAATTCCTTTTAAGTAATTGCCACTAGGCGACCACGTCGTTACGGCCACAAAGGGATCCATTACTGGTTCGCAATGAGAATTGGCTCGGTCGCCGCACGTCGGCTCGTTGTGAATGCGCAATGGATGTCACGCTTCTATATTACGTTCGGTGATCGACTACATCCGTAACTAGACCGACTCTTGCGTTTGTACGTGCGGTTTTCTAAAAAGTAGCGTTCGAAAACCCTAAAGAGAAAATGTAATAGAGCTAGAACTCGTGTACGATAAAGTACATTAGCAACATAAAAACTATTTTCGACAGAGCTCACAAAAGCTTTATGTATAAAGCAAAGTACTCACTTTTGTCGTAAATTTCTAACATTCTTGAACAATTATGTTTTATGCAGTGTGCAAGTTAAGCACCCTATGGTCCTTTATCATTTGAGTAACAAACTTCTCGCTCTCTCCATACATTTGCAGGTGTTTTACCAACTAGAATACTAACGACATAAACCGTGAGTATGCACCAAGTACATTAGTGCTGCAAATATCAAGCAGCGCAGGGTAGTAATTGTTGTAAACTACATTAATTATCCCACAACTGCGTTGCTTTGCGACCAGAGAGTCGGTATGATCGCATCGGAGTGCACAACTCCCCACAACTTAGTAACTTGACTACTTAGCCCGTGACGTCACATTTACAACACTATACACTAGATATTGAAGTTCCTAAGAGGATTACGAAGACTTTAAAAGCCGGTTGACGCGGATAATTGCTAAAACTGGTGTCAGCAGCGCCGGTGTCGCGATGCCTTGCAATTTATTTTACGTTCAGTCCGTTGAGATTTAGGAAGATGAGCGCAAATTCAACTTATCCTATTCTTTTAATTGCTACCGTTTTAAGAAATTAAACTCTCGTGTTTTCGGAGTTTTAAAGATATTAAAGCATTTCTGCACCACAGAATATGTTTGTCCTTTACACGGATCGAACTTGCGGCACGTCCTACATAATGCTGATTAGCGTGAATACCGTCAGAGTTCAACTAGGTATGTCACTGCAATACTACAAATGTAAAAGGTGGTTAAACTGGTATGTTCGTAAGACAAAAACAATTGAACTGAATTTTTAGCTAAATCCGAAAATAGCAACGGAGACCTACGTTATAGCAACAATTTTACATTTTATTTAAAAAGTGGCCGTTCATCAGTATTTTACTCGTCACCGTTAGGTAAATGTGACACAAATCAGTGTTCGGGAAAATGTAATCATAAAACTCTCATTTGAATTCAATCAAGGGCTCTTACGTGATATGGGCGTAAATAGGAACTCGGAAACTGTTTTGTAAAGCCTAAAATATTGCCTACTTTATATTCACCGAAAATAAATATTGATGGAGCACTATTAAGGTCGGTAAAATGAAAAGTCTGATGTTATTCATCGCACATTTTCAGCGCAAATTAATGTTAATCCAGATGCTAATCCATGCTAAATTGTAGATATTTTAAATGTGTAATGCTAAATAAAAAAAAATCCTAAAATTTTACTATTTTTAACTTTATTATTATTTTAATTCACAGGATTCTTATTTTTAAGTTGTAAAGTTATAGGTGTCGTATTACATAAAGAGGTCTTGTTACAAGCTGTGTTCCTATTTGTATGCAATTTGCATCGCTAGGTTTTCCCGCCATTCATCTTGGTCTGTTATGGGCCATAAATCAGCCCGGGGCTACCAAACCGGTACAGCAGTGTTTTTATTTGGTTCAGCGATATCCTGACATCACTGTATTTTGTTCCATCATTTTTGGAGGAGATTTATGAACTCCCAGGCGAAGGTAGTGCATGAAAGTGATTATTTTTTGTTATTTTATGTACGTAATTGGATGTCCATTAATATCGCTAGTTTCTCCTAGAAGAACCGCATTGTTGTTACCACTTTAATTGTAACAAAAAACACTATTTTTTATTTTTCCTTGTCGTTTGTGAGAGAAAAGATCTACAATTGATGCTAAAATGGTAAACGCCAAAATACCCGGTCACGTAGTGTGTTTTGCACATACACTTTTCCGTCGTTAGTGACATCTGCTGTGGAATACATTGACAACTCGGCACGTACCGCTGCAGACACTAAAAGATTAACCCAGCGGTGTAATGCAAACTGCACGATGTTGTCAACAGATGCGGCCTGATACGTTTGCTGCAGCCACACTCTACTGCGACAAAATTTTATTGCACTACTCGATTTCATATTGCATTTTCTATCTCAAATGTAATACGAAAAATTTACATTTTATTATAAACTTGTAAAATATTTTAGAATATGTAAAGCTTGGATCTTTTATCGTCTAATGTATAAATAGGAGTTAGAATCCGTCTAGATATTGTCACGAGTAAACGGTCGCGTAGTTGATACGATGGGAAGATGAATGGTTGCAGATAAAACCAACTTTTCGGATAAATAGATGGTGAATGTTTGATGAGTAAACTTGAAACTTTGATTTTAAAGTTAACTAATCAAGTATACATAGAATATATGAAAATGTGACTTGCATTGGTGTGTAGAAGTTTGATAATAATATGGATGGATAATATTAATCTTTATTTTGATTTAATTACATGAGCACATGCAGTGCATTAAATCAAATTAATTTAAAAACTCTTAACATTTCAATTTCGCTATAAATCTTCAAGCTAAGTGAATAAAATGAGTTAATGTAATCTTTGCATTTCCTTATCAAAGTACAAATTACCTCGTTTCTAAAACTTGACTATATCGGGAACTTTCCTCGTGTAATTGTAATGGTATTACGGAACGAGACATCAGCGCGAATTGTGACGAGCGCCAAGTTTTTCCCTTTGTGAGGTAGGACCGGAGGAAAGGGACTAACCAAATATTATTAAAGGATTAACTTTATCAAATAAGCTTTAGGAAAGTTTCAGAGTAATTACGTTAATCATTGTTTCTGTCTGAGTGTTTTATGGTAACGATAATTTTGTAGGTACGTTTTTTAATTTATTCATCATCATCATCATTCCCCCGCCCTTATCCCAATCATTATTTAGGGTCGGTGCAGCATGTTTTCTTTTTCCCCACTTCCTATCTTCACGTTTTTTAATTTATTATAGACATTAATTGTTTATCAATTTAATTTAGATAATAGGTAGATGTCCGCATCCCAGATTTTACGGGTACATTTTTATAGCATTACAGAGCAAAACCATTCTTTCACATTTTGCGATTCATTTTTCACAAAAATAGCTCTTGAATCCTGACTATTTTCTTTGTGATCGCAGTATTAAACAGGTGTGAAATAATTAGGCTTGAAAGAGTTTGCGAATTCCTATAAAAAAATCAATGCAACTTCAAAAAGTTACTGTCACCAGGTATCAGCATAACGTATATAAACCAGTAGGCTTCGATATTTCAGGTCCAGCGCACTAACTCTTAACCGTCCTCTGTAAGCCTGGTCGTAAAATGCCGGTGGTCCGGCGCCCCGCCCACCAACGGACGGCTGTAAACGTTTAATTTGTATTGCATTCATTAATGTAATTGGTCAGTGGCCGCTTTAATTAAAGTGAAATTAAATAAATTGGTAGCCTTTGCGATACTGCTGAAAATGGTCTCCCAGTTACCAGGTAGGTACATTAAATGTACACTGAATATTTATCACTGGGCCTCTTCGTAAAATTAAACTCTAGAAATGAATAAAATACTATTTTTTAATATATTTATGGCTTAGATTGTTCCGTGTGAAACTAAATACTTTTGTAGGATATTTTTAGCGTTCAAAACTTTGATACGCATTGTTTTTAAAGACTTCAAAGTATAAAACAGATTTTCTATTTTTTTTCAGAATTATACATACTTATTATATATTTTAAACTTCCATGGTAAAACAATATATAATTGTTGGATCGCAGGGGCTTTTTCAAACACTCAAACCATAAGCACAAAAACACTTATACTCTATACTCTGAACAAGTAATTGGAGTGGATCATAAAAATCATTGTTTTACATGATGATTGACCAGCTCACATTGTACATAATTATATTATGTAGAAGGCAAAATCGCATTGTATTCTACGATTTTCTATGCGTGCAGTCAAATATCTACAATCACTAGCGTAACAGCATACAAACACTGAAAACCAGACCTGCCTCTGCCTATTACCACCACACCACATAATACGCATTGTTACATTAAATCCACTTAACTCCAGACAGTATTTAACACTAATTAATCTAGTACCAAGTCAGTACCAACTTACTCACTACTAATTATAGTTGCGGTATTCAGCATTGACAGCAGGCACATTCAACTTGCCACTAACTGCGCCGCTTACCTCAAATACTATTCTGAACTAGTAACTTAGTACAGTAGCTACTTGCACTTGACTCTGCTACAACTATTCTCTAGTGTTGTTAATATGAATGTTTAATGTCCTATGTGATGAAGCGCAGCTATGTTATGCGATACTTATGAAATATTGTCAACTTTAACTTTAATATAGTCAATAGAGTTTTAGAAAAAGAAATAATGAAAAAGAAATATTTCCCAAAAGTCAAAAATAAAAATGGTTTTATGTTACTTCTTTATTTGAAATTGAAATCATTTTTTCTATAAGTAGAATAATTATATCACTTGTAAATGTCGTAAATATGGTTCAGCAAAGAATATGTTTACCTCGAACCAAAAAAATGGAAACTAGAGAGTCTGAAAAACCTAAGGGAATTTAATTAACAAAATATTTTATGTCATGTTTAAAGACATCTTAACGAAAATATATATTTCGTAATCGCTTGATATCATCTTGGACGTGGAGCTAACGAAATCGTAGCACTAGGAGGAACACGTATGAGAACACAAGTTAGTTCCCGACATTATCATTTGCTGCATGATAAGGACTTCAGTTTGCCAGCACTTGGGTATCAGCCAAAATTGTAGAGATGAATTCAATGAACCATTGATAATTTGGTAAAATGTGAAGTCACGTAAATGCCTTGACAGTAATTTTTAATATCATCTCACGACTCGAAAAAAATCATTTTCTTTATTTTTTTTTATTTCTATGTGCTACAGTGTAGCAGTTTTCTTAAAAAAAAAAAACACTTAAGTGTAGTCACGTAATCAAGCCTTAAGTGAAAAATGGGAAGGATAAAATGCTCTATGTACATTTATTTTGCAAAGAATATTTTCTGCTGAAACATGCACGTTTGACAGAATTTTATACTAAAAATATTTAATGTCGAGTAGAGCTAACTTTCCTTTGCCAACCTTTGATGCCAACGTTAACGTAAGGGAAACCAAAATTAAAAGTTGATTAAAAATCCGCAAGTTTCATAACAAATTTAAGGAGGATCTTGTTGGACCTCAGTTTTAAAATGATGAAGTAAATATCCTTTGACGTCGAGGAAGTTCAAATATTTATAGAAGACTTGCAGAATTCCAACCTACATGTAGTAACTTGAGATACCAAAAATATTGAAATAATGAGAAAATGAACAGAAACTAAGATTCCTTTTAATGGGTTATCTGCGTGCAGGTATCATTCCCACGATCGGACGGCACCGATCGTGTTAGAATTTTAAGAACTGAAGTAATAAAATAAAACCAATACATAATATTATGTTGTCTATTTAAGACTACGCAAAATTAACCAATTACTTTGGTTCTGACAAAAAAGCCTCCTTCACTACGCATGTCTGGACCGAAAACACCAGACTAAAAATGAACGCAAAAACCTAACATACATTTTTCATGAGATTATTACTGACAGCGAGTCAATTGAAGGTTTATTTCCTTTTACAATCAAGTCGACAAGTTCTAACACAAGTTTACTTAGACCTAATCCCAAATAAACGAAAGAAAAGCGGATCAAAGGATGAAGTATCATTGGGGCGAACCTACGAAAACAAAAGACGACCCACTTATCAAAAACCATTTTGTAATTCACATGAGAATAATATTGGATACTGGTTACCATGTAGTTGGTTAAATAAAGTGAATTTATAAATGCTTTATTACTTTTCTGGTGACTGTAATAATCTTGTTTGAAAACAAAAGCTGTATACCGAAATCAAATGACACGTAGATACCTGAGGAGTTTTAATAGGAAACCATAAGCTAAGCCATATTTTTTTTTGCGATTAGTTCTGTTACGTAACTAACTTTCAATATTTCATTAAATGTATGTGTATGCCATCACTCCACTTTTCTAAGGCCCTTCTTAATAAGGCCAGACTATACCTACATAGCAAACTAAATTACAATATTTTTAACCTTAACAAAATTTAAGTGATACAAATTGCACAGAAAAATATAAGTTACGAGTTACAAATTTCAAGCACGTTCTTAAATAATATAATTTCGCTTTACTTGGTACGAAATTTATAAATTAGATTTAATTTCTTACGTGCACTTGGCAGTCGCATTAATTTCGTTTAACCATAAAACTAACAATGCATAAAGTCTAAGTAGTTACTTCTCATAATTACCAGCTATTTTCATAAAACAATGCAATTTAAGAGCTCTTTGTTTTGAAAATAAACTGCTTTTACGTACGAGTGCACAGTAGCTTTTATTTATTATTTATTTTATGCATTTTGCTCACATAATTGCAATCTAAGTCCTACCATCAAATGCTAAACATAATTTCAATCGCGATGAGATGAAGATAACGGAGACGAGATAGACAAATTGTAGAGCAGGACCTCTCTGATATTTTTGCACGTAAAGAAATACCAACAGCGAAACCTTAATGTTAATTTCCAAGAAACAAACTCTTTTAAGAACCATATTATTTAAATAATGAATTAATGTCACTATAGCACATAAACGGGTACTCAGCTATGTAGATTATCAATTCAATCTCTCCAACATATTATGCACTAGTGACATGCTTAGCTGCACCGAGCTCGTACCCCGGAATATTGTGTTTGCAGTGAGACGTCAAAGGCATTTAATCAGAGCTGTGTAGAAGCCGACGGCATATAGCTGTCATCTGAAGGATTGTGACATGACTGTTAACGTTCTCTTGATAGATTAGTGCAGGATTTCTTGATGTGACTCTACATTTTTGTTGGTAGTAAAAGCACGTTAACATTAATTATACACGATCGGGTAGGGTTTGTTTTTTCATTTGTTTAGATATAAAGACTTGCGGAATGTTGTCAAAATCATGTAAAAGACATTAAGATGATATAAATATAAATGAAATGGAGTGTACTGGAAATAATATTTTTATAAGAAATGGACTATTGCATGACATAAATTAAACGTTTAAAACTTTAAAATGAAAAACATTTCTTTTACCTAGAACGAAACACTGGGATTCCTAAGAGAATATTTATATTTTAATTTTCTCTGGAGATAGTACTTAGTTGGAAGATAAATTAAGGAAAATGGTTCCTTTAGTTTATAACACCGGTAATAGTACGTTTCTCTATAGGAGGCGAATACCAGGTGGATATTGGAATGGAGCTTGGTTAGGTAGCGCCGGAATTTCAATGTAACGTACCGCCCAATTTACATGTAGCTCTAGTAGGTTATCTTCTATAGAGTTCAGCCATATCTACATTTCACGCCAGAATTTGGGACCATAAAAAGGCCCGAAAATACAGCAACATTTTCTCTACAATTTTCAGTCTTTAAGTTATGATTTACTTGGACATAAACTGGGTTTTGACACATTATTTGACGTGTTTTTTTTACAGTTATCATCCATAAGATCCATAGTAAAATTAAAGTTTTTTAGTTGCCTCCTATCTCTACTTACCTTTCCTAGTTCACATACATTTCATTAAAGGAGGAAGTACATACTAGTTCACATACATTTCATTAAAAGAGCCCACCTCTTTGACGAATTGCTTAAATTTCGGTACTATAGTAGTAAACACTTTACTTCTTAATCGTAACATAATTAACGTTTCATAATCTCCAAACAGAGCCAAATTTACCACATACACATGTGATTACATTAAATAGTACAGGGAGAGCTAGCTCTGCAGTTGTGTATTTAAATTTCGTGTTTTTCCGTAAAGTCCGCAGTGGCGTTACAATATATTGCGTCTGTAATGAACGTGATGTTCCCGATGCTTCGTATCGCAATAAAATAAAAAGAGTAAAAGCCAGTGTTTAATAGCAGACCGTGAAATATATCAAGTGTGATATATTTCACGGTCTGCTATTAAACACTGGCTTTTACTCTTTTTATTTTATTGCGTCGGTAAAGCGATAAAACGTTATCACAACAACAAAATATTTTGTTTCGTTATCGCAATTAAACCGCGTGAAAATGTTATCAGATTTTTGTACGATATTTTGTTTTTGTAACACGCCTATATAAAACTCCGCAGTATCATAATACCTTACAAAATGCTTGCAACTGGAACATGAATCGCCTAACTCACTGCAGTCATAAAATATTCTGTAAATGTTTTAGCGTTTTGAAATAAACTGCACGACTCACGAGTTTTACTAATTACAACTGCAAATAAAATTGCATTTAAATACATAAATATGTGAATATATAACAAGAGGCTTATTTATTTATGATACGAATTTATAGAGAGCATGATTTTACCATTAACACGACTTATCAAACTTACTGATAGCTAAGTGCTCTAGGTGCTAGTGTGCGAGACACAAACATTACATTAGTACTGAAATTGAATTTAAATGTCTATTTAATCTATAGCAAGTAGTAAAATAGTATGAAATATTTAATATTCGGTAACAATATCATTGTCTTCAAAACATATTAGAAAGTAGTATTTTGTTACGAAAAGTAACTTATTATTGTAAAGATAATCATTTTAATTATACCTACGATACGATACGTCATTGTAAATTGTGCAATAAATTGTTTTTGAAAAAAAACCCAAATAGAAAATACTTTGATAGTGACACAACAATAGGTATAGTAAAAGATTATACAGTCCACTCCCGTGTAATACTGATCGATGTTGCAAAGATTTTGGGTACGTTTTCAGATGCCTTGTGACGGCTAATTACGAAAACAATTAAGTAATTGGTGCTCTCTCATCGTTCTAATCCGGAACACGTGCGGTCTCACGTGTTGTGCAGACGGTGATAAGATAGCGATGCAATCTGTGCGACGCTGCAGATTGCTGCTGTGTTGAAGGTGTACAAATACCTTCCTATAAAATTTTGACTGCTTGCTTTAATATTTGTAAGTCACGGAACAGACTGGATTGGATAGAGTTTAGTTATTGCTAAGGTGACTCTACCAACAAGAAGGAGAGAAGTTTACTATTTTTTAAAGACAGAATACGTACTCAGTGTTTTTTTGGAAATCTGTCTGATTAATTAGTTTTTTTTTGTTTATTTAAATACCTATTTGCTTGCTATGTCACGTAACTCATATAAATAACACGTCACTAATGGACGGTCTTTGACATCTATTTGCCTTTACATTTTACAGGGCAGAGACAAAGTTAATGAGAACAAACTCAAGAGCAACTTTACCGAGTATCGTTTGTAAATGAACGCTAAGTATTATGATTCCAAAGTTAATAGTTGTAGGAATGTCACATGCCTAGAGCGGTTAGGTTCCAAAACAGTCTGAAGTCAACCCACAAGTGAGCGAACGCGGTGATTAATGGTTTTGCTCTACAATATATCATAGGAAGCATTTACCCAGCATTTAGACTTTAAAAATCGATTCCGAAACTTTCTTTTTTGTAGCAATAAATCTATTTATTTATATCATGGAGTAAAGCACACGATTTAAAAAAGACTCAAAAATTTTAAAATTTAGAAAAGAGATATTTCCTTTAAAGTCTAAATATAATTAGTGTCATTGCTTTTTTATGTGCATTCATTGTAGTCTGTTTGTTTCTTGTTACATCTAGTTACTAGGTATTAAAAAATTATTTTATTATGTCTTTGTAATAAATATTGACAAAGTTATTTACAACCTACTATCAATGCTACTGTTTTGACCTAGTATTGATTAGTTTTATAGACAAGAGTATTAGTAGTAATATTATCATAGAGTGTCGATAATGTAGTAAAATTATAGCAATACCTAAAAACTTTGTTTATAGGACGATTTGTACGGACTAACGACAAAAAGCAAGAATAAAATAATCATAAGTATTCATTTACATTTTTATAAACTTAAAAACTATTATTCGCAATTACAATCCTAAATATTTTAAAAACTTTATTTGACCCAATTATTCTTACAAATGAACTGCGCGCAGAAAAAAAAGACGGATTGTTTTCCACAAGTGATTCATGAGCTATCCATCGCATGCCGCGATCACAGCTAATGACCGTGTCTCCCGCAGAAACGAGTGATGTATTACACGAAATTGTTTGAGTCGAGCACGAATTTATGCGCGTCATTTTACAGAAAGCAACTGGTTGTTTTATAAATAAAAGAATAAATATTCATGTGGTGTAGTTTGTGTCATAAAAGGTGTTATGGTGAGGTCAATGTCAAACTGAAATATAAACAACAGATAAAGGTTTTTCTTACGCCTTGTACACTTTTTATATTTAATGTTGCTAGAAGAAGATAACTTTAAGTTACTTCATATAAACCATAATGCGTTGTCAGTTGTGCCAGACCATAATGCAACTTCATATTAGAACTTACTGTACAAAAAAAGCAGATGTTTTTTCTCATACATAATTATTACACAATCAAAACAGTAGATGTGAGACGACATGTACTGCACTAATTGCAGAGTAATTAGCGACAGTCCCTCAGCTGCGTTTGTCAGTATGCTCCCACACAAGTGAAGCACTTGAAACTAATATGTATGCAAATCATGACAATTTGCACAGCGATGAAGATACAACATACAACATAGGAGTGCAAACATCCAGTACACTGTGTACCATGTTTGTAGTTCTGGTTCTCAGTAGTTCTATTGGATTGTCAAAGTAACATATAAGTTACAAATAAACGACCGTTGTTGGTCTAAAGTTAAAGAAATAGTGGGACAGTGTTTTCTTTCAATTGCTACCCCGTTCTTGTTTGGAGTATCCCAAAATACACGTCTATTCTTCTCTCTTCTTTCTCCTTATTTGGCTGGCTCATTCGCTGTTGGTTGGTTCGATTCCCACCCAGGACAAATGTTTGTGTGATGAGCACGATCCGTTGTTCTGTACCTGGATGTAGTTTAATAATCTGTATGTATTTAGAAGTAGATAAGTAGGTATGTTTATCAGTTGTCTAGTACTCATAACACAAGCTCTGCTTAGTTTGAGTCTAGATGGCGATGTAAAAGACGTGGATTATTATTATGGGTACTATTCTATTTCTCATATCGTCTTTGATACAATCCGTAGATCTCATATTCGGTCTTGCTACACTTCACACTTACAGACTCCTTTTGTGTTATCCTCCACCGTATTAAATGCCCACCACAAACATCTTACTTCTCACCTTCTCATTTTCGCGCTACTTTCAGGCGTTCTCTTAGTACACTTTACAACGAGTATAAAGTTGGCTTAAGCGCAGGCTAATAGTATACAACGTGTTTTATTCTACCCCGAGAATATTAGAAACTCTACCTCAGTACTTGGAAATAAACAAGCTTTTCTAAGAAAACAATAATAATATTGTAATCTGAAGAAGAAAAAACCATCAATTGGTTCTCCAGTCCTCAAAAACTATTGATCAGCTGATGACCATTTTATCTAAGTTTATCGGGGTGTTTTTTCGCTTTAAAAGGTTTTTTTTTAATTGATTTTAATGATAAAAATGTAAGTATTTAAATGAACCGGTTTTATTAAAATCTCGTAGGTGTGAATCATAATATCGTTGTCCTTTTAAATAAAACCAAACAAATACGTTACTATCAATTAGGTCACATTATTAAGGACTATTAGATTTACCTAAAACTTAATCCAAAAGGATTTACAACCAGACGGTGACTCTTGATCTGTCCTTATCTTGGTATCGCTATGCAAATATGTGATTTTGATGAAATTATTCTACTTTTAAAAAGGATTTATCGTCCATCAATGTTTTAAGCCCATTAATTAGATTTTTTTCCGCCTAAAACAATCGACACTCAAGTTGATCAAAATTAAATGTGTTGAAGTGACATGTAGAAGTCATTTGTGACTGATCGTAGAGGAATATCAGTAAAACGATCTAATTCTAGCAAAAATGTAATTATCTGTCTACGCAGGAAATCATCGAGCTGGTTTTCCACATTGTTATTTATCTTTCAAATCTCACGATAAGCGCTGTGTTGTGTCTCCTGATAAATAACATTAAATGAACTGACGATGGATTAAATTGATTTGATTATTAGAAACATGGTGGCTTGTCGTGGTCGCTAGCTGCTTGTGTCTGCTGGCGACCACGGCAAACGTAACCTGGTCAAAACGTCAAACCATAAAAGGTAAAAGCATACTACGCGTTTATTTCGATTTTCATAATTTTATTATGAACATGCAACGCGTAAGTTTAAAAGTTAGCAATTTTCTTGTCTTCATTTGATACATTCGTTTATAATACAGATTTTTCTTTTAAATCCTAGTTCCTTTATTTAATAACACAACTCAGCACATTTTGTTTCTTCTCACTTAAATCACCTTCATAACATTTCCCGGTATTCTCCAGGAGCCATCTCACAATTATTGTTCACGAGGATTTTCCAGGAAAATCTTTGTTCTTCTTTCCAATTTAATTGAAATCATATCTTTCTGTGCGAAGACGTTTACAGTATGAACTGTATTAAATTAGTCAAATTACTATAAATACAAATATTCTACGACTTTCACACAACGTTATCTAGTCTCAAACTAAGCAGTGCTTATATTATGAGTACTGGACGACTTATAAACATTCTTATATATTCCTAAATACTTTAGATAAATTACACCTAGACACAAAACAAATAATCGTGCTATTCACACGAACATTTGCCCAGGGTGGGAATCGAACCCACGACCACTAGTGTAGCAGTCAAGACCACTAACCACTAGACCAACGGGCCAGTATTTACGTATTTTAAGATCCTTCAATTACAAATAGAAAAGGAGAAATTCCGAATACAGCACATTAATCTTGTCGGGACCTTAATGCGAGGACTTGGTTCAGGCGACATGTATAATGTATCAGTGCGCTGATGAGGTCACTGACCGCAGACGCGGGCTTAGCGTGACGTCACTGTTATCTCTGTCTGTGGGTCTGTGTCATGGTTAGACTGTGTCTTAGTCGTTGAAATCTTACGCAATGATTATCTACAGCCATGGTAAACATGAAACTATTAAGTTTTGATTTCTAAGCGTTCGTTTGGAAATTAATGAAAATCCTTCGTTAATATTTTTTTTTCAGTTGTTTCAACACCATTTCTGGGAAAAGACCTTTCTTCTTTCAAGCTGTATCTTTCTGAGGCAATGTGAAACTTTATGCCCAAAGAGAACACATAGCCATCTTGCGGCTCTCATCATGATGTGAAGCCATTTCGAAGGTAAAATAATCATTTACCTTATTTGAACAATTAATCCATAGATTTTTATCAAAGAGGAAACTTTAATATATTTCTAAAATTAGAAACAATAAGTAATTTAATAAAAATCGATCAATTTTAATTAATGTGTCAACAAAAAGAACGATGTCAGTAACATCAATCAATTTAGCAATCACAAATCAATTAACTTGTATGTAATTATGAAGTTACAATGAAAACCTTTGAACAGCGGTTCACAGATATTTTATCATCGATCAAAGTGCCAGTTAATTTGAACACGTAATAAAATTGTAGATCAACACTTTTTCAAACGTGCTTTTGTTTTACGATGAAGACAAATCATAAAACCAATACTGAGTTATACTTTTTACGTTCCCTTTTCTATTAAAAAAACAATTGAAAGGATCAAATAATAGTAACCTCACTAAGTACCGCATAGTTCTCGTATCAGATGTTAATTAAATACAGTTCTCCGTTACCTTTGTGTAAAACAACTTGTTATAGAACTTGGAATACAAAATTTGGATAAGAACTTTCGCTCTATGGAAAAAACAAACACCTACAATTACAATACAAAAAGAACATTTTGAAACGTAATGCGTATCAACGACCTAGTTTATTATAACCTTTATAGAGGTCGGTAACTTCATTATCTTGCTGTGTTTCTTTTTTTTTTTAAATAAAACATTTTTTGTCTTTGTGTCCTGATAGTAATTTCAAGCACAATTTTAATCAATTTCAGATCACTGGTTACCATCTTATCAGTGTGTTTTGTTAAAGAATTGATGACAATCGAATTACCATGAATATAAATAATAATTAGTATCAATCGAAACAGTGTCGATAAAGAAAATAATTTTGTAATCGTGACTCTACAACGCAAAATATTTCGCTAATTAGTATGAAAATCCGTAATAACCAATAAACCGGATTTTTCACTGTTGGCAACAAACGCGTTTTTTTTTTCGTACAATTATAATCTACATAAAAGCATAAAGATCACAAAACCTACAGATTTACCTCAGATCTTCTTCTTCTTTCTTTTCTTCGTTTTAAAGGCCTCTAACATGCCTAAACATACTTTTGGAACATTCTTAGTCGTGCTGTTTTCTTCCACCGATTTTAACCAGCTTATTTTTTTGGCTAATGATGGTCACGATCTCCAATCTATGTGCAAACGACTTTGATGATGATGATGAACTACTTTGTAATCCACACAGTAATTCATCATCATCATCAAAGTCGTTCCAAGAAGACATCGGTGCCTGCCAGGACCTGAACCACAACGGTCATACCACTAAGCTTTGTAATAATATTTTCTCTCAAAAATTTAGTTGGTTACACCTTATCCACATTTGCATGCTCCGCGGCTAACTCTCCCCTGAGCTTCTTTGTGTGGTGTGTGCTTTGTGCTCAGTACTGTTTAGGCAGAACAATGCTGTTCCAATACCTACGCTGACAGTATTTATGTCATGCTGACGTTTAGCTACAGCATTTATGATGCTTCATGTTCTAAGCCTTTGAAATGCATATTATTTCGCGTATTATGTTCTTAATACCGAATGATATAATAACCAATGCGTTTATGGAATGCACATGCCTTAATTATAAACTTATAATCACTTGTTAAAAATATTAAAAAATAAATCGTGAAATCAGTAGGTACGAAAATTAATAAACTCTGTAACCAGGGATGTACGTAAATCAACCAAGAACAAAAAGGGGCGGAGATACTTGTTTACTTTGAAATTTCGATGGTTTAATTTCAAATCAATTTTAAAGTTTCATTTGCAATACACACAAGCATCAAATACTAAGAAAAAAGAGAGCAAAATTTACATAAAAAAAATACTTTTAAAGTAAATAAATTTAACAATTCCTCAGATACTACGCTAGTGTATTAATTAAGAGAAACAACTATGACAACTGTGCTGTCTGCAGAGAATCTAAAACATTTTTATGAACTGCTTATTATCTTGAACAAAAAGTAAAAAGTGACTGTTTTTTCCAAGGAGGTCGCTCACAAAGACGCGAAGAAACTAATGTTTACATTTTTCATAACTTGATTATCTTGGAATTCTACTGTTTCTTATATTATGAAGTTTTGTGCTTTTTACTTTTTAGAATTGTAGAAATATTTATAATAATTATATTTTTTTAATATCACGACAAATATAAGGAGAAACAAAGTTATTATAGTTAACTGAATTTGTCTTTAGCATGTCAATGAAAAACAAAATGATTCAAAAATATTTAAATAATCAGACACCCAATTTATCGAGATTAACACAAACAGATTAATTAACTGAATAAATAAATAATTATCAACGCTGAGAGACGTAAGGGCTCACAAAAGCCTACTTGAAATAAAAAAGCGACTCCCGTACTAAGGAATTGAATCCTTGTATCGTGATGGGTTTCACAGACATTCAATTTACATGCACAGAGGCACTCATACTCAGAACAAGCATTTGTGGAACGCACAATTGTCCTACACGGGGATGGAACTCGCGACACGTTGCGCGTAGTGGTTACTGGCATTGATGGTACCTTATACCACTCTGTTATCCGTGCAGTTTAGATTATTTTTTTGATAATCACCAATTACAGCTGTAGATGAGTAAGTAAGCCGCTTTATACCTTATAGTGAGTCATCTCACTTTCACACCTGCAAGATTTACTTTAATTATAGTAGATAGTAATATAACCCGCAGGTGTACTTATTTATCACAAATCTTCAACTTTTACGTTCTATTAACAAGTAGTAAATCCCCGTACTTACTACAATCAGGTGTTTATATGTACGAGTATCAAAATTTCATTGTATAATTTAATCTTATAATAGATCAATCTAGTTCTTTGTCTGTCCTTAATACGGGTATTTTATTCAATTATTTTTGAGATAATAAATCAAGATCATCGATTACTTTTAGTGTATGACAGATACACTTAAATTATTCGATAGTTATGTTTAAGGATATCGGGGTCATGATAACCTAAAATCTTAGGAATATTTGTAACATTTTTAATGTTTACAAGAACATCTAGTTTTCAAATCTTTTTAACTTAGTACAGTAACATCGTGATGTTTCAAGTGTGTCGATTCGTATAAATAACAAAACTAAAGATAAATACAAAGGTGAAGTGTCCGTAAAGCATGCTCAGCATATAACATAACAAAAGCATGTTCCGTTCCCACAGACAAACCGTGTAAACAGTTTTGTGGGGCATAGATTTAAGATATAGAGTTTAAGAAATCTTGTAATAATAAATAAATAAAATAAAAAATAATAATAAGTTGCTTGTCAGTTGTTATTCTTTAAAAATGTAAAAAAATGTAATGAAATCTAGATAAAATCGTGTTAAGTCTAAAGTATTGCCAATTATTAATATTATTAAATGTTGTGTGACTTGGCCGTTAACCTGTACCTACTAACTTATAAAGAATGTTCAGCGGCCAGTCATATAACATTAAATATAATAATAAAGAAATCGCGGTAAGGAACCTTAGACTTGGCACGACTTTATCTTTAACAAGCAGCTCCATCGAGACTTAGCTAGTTTTTACAGAATGTTTTTGAAAGGATCACATTATAACTAGTAATGGACTACTGAAATTAATAATGATTCATTACTGAGCCCCGTGTAGCAAGTCACGGAGCTAGGTTCATTTGAATTCATCTGACATCGCAGTAGGCACGAACTCACTAGGAACTGGGAAAAACTTCGGCCGCCAATAAGCATTCCCCAGACAACTTGTAGTCGTCTCTTATTATGGAAATGAGGCTATTATAATAATCTGGATATTAGCATTATAAAGTGATCGGGACACCAGGTTTTTTCATTAAACAGAAAAATACAGAATTACTGTGGACTAAGGAAGACAATTAACTTATGTACTGCAAGTTTTCTTGTAAAGTATCGGAAATGCAGTACCTAGCTTTACTTACATTACATTTTCTAGTGTAAGTGTGTCCTACTTAAGCAGATCACTTACACTAGAAAAATTTATGTTCTAACTCCTCACAGGATGGATTTTCTTTTTGAATGAAGTGGATCTTCTGCCCACGTTATACTTATTGGTATGTCTCTCCCTGATGCCAATAAGTAATTGAGTTACACGAGTATTGTGAAGAATCTGCCGAAATTTGACAATTTTAGATATTTATTTTATATCGAAGTCTACAGTACCTATTTCTGATTTTTAGCTATTATTTTAGTATTTTTGTTTTATACAGTTTACATTCATGGTATTCACGTTCGGAGCTCAAAAAAACCAGTAACATTAAAAAAAATGTAAGCATTTCTGTATAAAATCGAGGTTTCTATTTGAATACAACAAAACAAATGAAAGTAAAGATCAAAGTGAAAGCCAAACAACAATTGATCCAATAATCTTCATTCCAATTGAAACATATCGATAAAGGGAAAAGGGAAAGAAAAAGTTACTCAATGCCCAATTTGAAAGTCAGCTGACAATCCCAGCCAATCAATTAACATTGGATGACATTGCCAGAAAAAAAAAGAATCAGCACTTTGTTAACAGAAATATCTTCGTCGAAGGCTTTTTGTTCCTTGTTTCGTATTCGAGCTCATTATAAGTTTACGAGGGGCCTTGACCGTACTAAAGTTTAGGACAACTGTAACTATTCTATTGTTTTTTGATAGATCTATCAAGGAAAGTTTATGTTGGTAGCGTGATTGTTTTCTCGCGAGCTGTGTTCGTTTTGTCCGAAAGAAACTATTTCTAAATAAGTTAAAGCAAGATTTTTTTCCTTATTATTTTTTAACCTGATAATGATGATGACTATTTTTAAACCGGAACCGCTGCGATACGGATATTAAATTATTTGTAATTAAATATTTTTTTATGTTAACTCTAACTAAAAACTTACAAAATCTACCAAATTGCACTAACACACCCATTGTTTCCGTCATCAGAAACATAGGAACGTAGCGTTTTTCCTGTTTTAATGCTGAAGTACCATTATTTAGATAAAAGACAGCCAATCGACTTGTTATCGACGCAAATTAGTCAAATTGATAATGCTTATTACGTATTACGATAACTTTATAGATGTTTACAATGTTTTAAAAAATGCTGCGAAGGGATGACTGTAAATTTTACTAGATGTGTACGGGGGTGTACCCTAAGCGGATTCTATTGTATTGTTGCAATTGTGGAAGTGTGACGTCGCCTTATACAGCGTAGACTGGCTTGGCAGCATCTCGCTTATACGATAGCAGCAAGACTGTTAGCTTGGTAGTAAACCCCCAGTTACACCGTACAATGGAAAATTGAGAACCTACTTTAAATGACACAACATCGATCAGACATTCATCACGTTTTTAGACAACGGACTTTGATTCATATCGGAAAGTTTGACGGAAATATATTAGATTAGCGGTTAATCCGTTAATTACAAACATTGCGATGTATCACGCCTTGAGCACGTGGGACATGTCTGAAAGCATACTCACAAGAAAATGCATCGTAAGCCGTCATCATGAGAATTCATAAATTATTTTTTTTTCCTATAAAAGGTATTCACGTACGTTTTATCATTGCAACTAAAATTAGTCATTAGATTAGTACAAAAGAACTTTTATAGGTATTCCTCGAGTTACTTTTTGTTGATAACGGTCAAGGAAACGTAAATTTTCGTTAAATTACAAAATACAGAGGATTACGATACTACTCGTGATAAGTGAGTAATGTTTTACGGGTTTTAATCTCTGTGATATTATGATGAGTATTTTTGTATGTTTTTCCTCCCTCGTTAAATTACTTGTTTTTGATAGTATCTTAATGATAACAAAATAATACAGACTTGATTTTGTAATTTTTGTTTAATTTCCTTAAAGGATTTTCCCCGTATCGAATAATTACGTTACACGTTTTAGGACTATCACTACTTTTACCTGCTAAGTATTGAACTGTAGCGTTTTAATAGTATCCGTTTGTTGTTACTGTAGATCCTAGCTCCTGGATCTTGACTTGCCGAAGATACATTAAAAGACAACGTGAGTCGTATAAAAAAACAAGAGACGATCATAAATATTATTTTGTCAAAATGTTTCTGGTAAAAGCCCGCCCAACCGCATAGTTTTAATACAGCAACGTACTGCAGCATTTGTTAAACAATAGCCTATAATTCAGCGGTGTTTCTATGAGTACCGTGTGGAGGACAATGCGTCACAATTACAGAGGTTATACATGTCGTGACGTCACAGCCCCTGAACTGAATTGTTGCTAAACGTTACGCGACTGATTTATTAGATTTATGCTCGCAACTGTTTGGTGAGCATTGCGCATAATATATGAGTGGAGTTATGTGGCTCTTATTCAGAGCTAAAATTATCAATTTTTTTTTTCAGATAATCGGAAACGATTTTACGAATCTATCTTTTGGTGTCTGTTATTGTAACACAGTGAATATTTACATGTTTACTGTCTACTCACACGTATTTATGGGGATAGCCTAGCTAGTTTCAGATCCAACCGGAGTTCTAAATAATAAACTGTCGCGGCGGAGTTGCGATTCGAGTCAAAACTAGTATATCCTGATAAATACTAATTAATCCACCAAAACAACATATCATTTATTTTAAGTTCTACTGTTAAGTAGTCAAAAAAACAGCGGAAGGAACTTAACCAACAGAGGAATCAATAAATACGGAAGAATGAACTTAAGACTAGTTTTGGACGACTTGACCGTATCAACATTTCACTTAATTTTAAAATTTAAGGATCTTTGCCAAAGCAATGTTGACCAAAACAATTGCCAGAAAAGCGTAACTTTTTAAATTGAACTTCCATAAATTCATTGGCACTGTTTCCTAGACAGTTTTCTGCCATTGCAATAAAGTAGTCGGAACTTCAGACGTAAATAATATAAGTGCGGGTAAATTTATTGAGCCGTGTATCAAGCTCAACGCGCAGTGAATGTCCACTACAACTCTACAAATAAACTTTGTTCTCACCTAATTATATGACGCTTTTTTAATCCGATTATTCATTGTTCTAGCTGCAGATTCCAAATTTGTATTTGCACTCATTACAAAATGTTTTTCTTTCTGAAAATGTATACTTTCAGTTGTTTTTTCTTGTTGTCGTGAAGAAAAAATATCATTAAACTGTCGTTGAAAATCGTGTGATGCAATTTTTTATACCGTTGCCGTAGTCATTCTTAGACCGGAAAGCCTAAAATTGTATTCTTATTACATTTATCAGTGAAAACCTAAAGATGACTACTTCAAGGCTAATTGGAATTACTGATACAGACAGATTTTTTTCAACAGTCATCGCTGATATCAAGAGCTAAAGCAAATTATTGGTATTGGTCACACAACACACTTGTAAAAAGTGATTGCTATTTAATTTCTTTATTACATTTTATTGTATAACCGCTTATTCAGCAGAATGTGACAGATACGTTTCCTTACTTTATCAACGTCATGCCAAAAAGGGAAGGAATGGTTTTCTTAATATTTGCTGGTTATGTAGAACGAGTTCGTTTCCAAGTGTTTACGCTTTCGCAGTCAATTTGGTGTTGTCGGCTCGTCACGTCGTAATGTGGAGGTTCCTTTAGAAACATTAAACCCTGTTTCGTTTCAAGAGCTGTCTCGGCTTTAGATTAAAACGTTGATGTATTTATATTAATGTCGTGTTATTTTTTATTACGACTGCCTTGTTTTTGCTTATTATGACGGCTCCAGAATATTTTATACGGTATTTTATATTATCTTATTTTATTTTCTGTCTCAAGTAAGGCAAAAGGTTCGTGTATCTAATTGTAACATTTGATATCAACAACAGGTATTTTGAAAAAAAAAATACAGATATAGTGATAATATTTAGAGTTGTTTTTGCGATACTTCAGCCTATTTGAGCGAGTTTGACCTCAGCGAGACATAATGACATACCTCAGCGAGTTTGACACTGGTCTTCATGACTTTCAAAAGTGCTGCTGAAAAATAGCCTAATACAAATAAATGACTTGAGAATTTTACTTACTTAACGTATTATCCCAAATGCGCTTGAGTGAGTCGTCGAATCCTTTAATAAATTATTAATAATCCACCTAACGAAAGTTATAAAACGATTAAGATATTTTTACTGAAATAATATTATTATGAAATAATGCAATAGGTATGTCGGGTGAGTCACTGTCTAAAAACTACGGTCTGGTGTAGTTTTGCATATCAGTGACAAAGCGTTCCGATAAACAAATATTTCTTTATAGTCCAAAGTGTAGGACATGGTACAGTTATCTAAGATTCTTATCTGATCAATAGACCAAAGTTTCTGTTATTTTTAATTGTACTATGTACTCGTTCAAAGGTTGATTATATTTTATTAATTTAGTGTATCTACATCGATTTAAATATTTTCGGTAGAGTTTAGGTAACAAGAATTTAAATTATTGTATTGAAGTCTTATTCATCGTTGTAATTATCCTAGTTTATATATTTTTTCTAAAAAACATGTGATTAAAAGCCGGAACTATATTATCAGATTAGCATAATTCCAATACATATTCTTTGTTTAATTTTTACCTATTAGATTAAGAATATTAGAGCTGATTTAGGTTTTTGCTATATTTGCCAAGGTTTAATGTATTGATATTGATTTAGATATAAATCTTAATCTATAATTATCTATTTTAATTCTAAAGTACGCACTTATAATGTGTTACTCTGTACCTATGGAATCTACTTAATATTGTTGTATAAACACACGATACGAATAGTATAGAATGTGTAAGCCATGCAGATTGTACACCTGCGTGTGTTCATTCCATATTCTATTGTCAATATTTACTTGTATATTACCTCAATATAAACATATCAAATGACCAATCGATAGCCGGAAACAACGTGACTCACAAAATACCAAAGACAATAAAACTCAAATTAGAAACAAATAAGTTTTATCAACAAAAAGAGAAGATAAAAAGTTAAAATTAATGTATGAACAAATCCAGTACTTAGGGATTAGATAGATGACTTTGCCGATAAATTTTATTAGTTTAAAACGTATGACAAAACATTGTAAATGTTATCACATAAAAAGGAAATTACTGTAAAATATTATCTGATCGTTATATAACGTTGAGGATAATGTCCAGTATTTCCTTACTTTATTCATAAATACTAAAAAGTCTTGCCTGTGTTAGTACGATCAATCAAACATTGATTGCATCGCGATATGAGTACTTTGGTCGCGGAAAATATCACTAAGATAGAATTAACCTGTGTACGAGTAGGTACATGGATTTCTGAATCACACAAATGCACTAGGCGTGGTTGTTAACCCACGTTTTTTGTTGTTTATCAGCTTATTTCAAAATATTAAAGACGAAGATAGATAAGATAGCAAAAGAAAATGTTTTTCTTTTGGTATTTATTTTCTTAAAATTTTCTGCTCTCGCTCATCCATTTTTCCAAAATTTTCGTACCAAGTTAACATTTAATTTCATCGGATCTAGGATTAAAAATAGAATCAAAATTTTAGCAATAGATCTTTAAATATTAATGAAAGTACATGGTTGGTTAAAACAATAAAAAATAGGAGATACAACATACGAAAAGAAAAAAAAATATTTTCCAAGATAATCTATTTCTGCTAGAAACGAATTATATTGGAGAATTTCTTTCTAACTAACACATTACTGATATTATTTTATTTAGGTATTTAGTTTATTTCATACTCTCAGCTCTCACGTTAAAGTTACCTTCCTTCCAAAATAACAGTTTGTCATTTTTATTAGGTCCTCTGCGTTGTGGCGAGTCCGGGCCGCATGCCCAAACCTTTGTGTCAGGAATTTGTTTATACACACAACCCATTAACTTTATATACACTTGGAAAAGGATTTTACCTTTTACGATGGCGAAAGTGAAGTATTGTTATAGGTGAAGCCATTCGTTAGTGTTTGCGGGCCTACGATAAGGTTGCTTTACAGATTGGCTTTGTATCTTTCAGTTTACGTAAGTAATTAACGAATGTACTAGGTGGAGAGTCCAACCTGACACGACGAAACCGTCGGCTTCTATCGGCCAACGGTGACGCGCTGTCGATGCGTGATGAATTGCTATGCATTGCCACGCATTGAACAAATGCGGGAGATGTTACGCGGTGGTTTAAGTTTATTTAGAGAAACACTACACATCTACGCACGTAGTAAAAGTTATTTTCTTTCTTTCTTTCTATTTCTTTCCCCGAGGAAGTGAGTGTCTATGAAGCTTATTCCGCCTTGACAAAAGAAAAAGGTAACAAAATCTGAATCTATTTGTACACCTGAAGCATTCCACCACTAAGGAAAGGCTGTTGCGATTGTTGGGAAACTTCACGTCACCCGTCTCGCTTTTACAACAGCAATAATTTATGAAGTGGTAGTAGACCTCCTACGCACGTTTGTAATAGATTACAAACTTTTATTTTTTCTCAGCCGTGTTTATTACATTGTATAAAAGTATTTTTAGATTTCTATTTTCAGCTCAGGGCATTGTAATAACATCGTTTGATCGATTAAACAAATTTAAGACAAGACAAATTGAAGAACATTATAATTCACAAATAGCTAAATTGGAAATATTTCGAGATTGAAATTTTCTCGTTGAACTAATTGTTTGGCACATGCGCTCTTGCTCTGATTGATTTTTATTTACACTCTGGTATTTTAGAGCGGGGATGGACAATCAGTGCGGAATGTCAGAATTGGGAAAGGGACCGTTTCCTGGAACAAATATCGCCTTTGAGTGCCCCGGCTACGGACATGGAATACTAATCTTACAGATTTACAACAATTTTGTATGTAAGGGTGTGTAGTACAGCCTGTTTTTATTTCGAAATTGTTTCTGTAGCAAAAAAAGCCAATTCCTTCTGAAATCAATTTCGTTTTTAGTCTTTGCGTGTTTTAAACAAAAACAAGACTTCAGCAGTTAAATATAATGTAAATGGACGTTTCGATTTGAATACCTAGGAATGTATAATAGGCAAACTGTTGATTCAGCATGACTTCAATTTTATCTAACAGTAAATTCCGAAATTCTACCTTACTAGCTTGAGATACATTATAAATTCGTATACAAATCTAAGGTCACACTAAGTATGATTTTTGGGAAATAATCTCTAATGATCTAATAGTTTTCAATAACACGGCAATCAATCAAGGCGTTATCGTTTAATAACTGATAGCATTAGTAAACCGCCGAAGTTATGGGATTATTGTAGTTCGAGAAGTGATTATCTTTCGCACGAGCTGCTCGCTTTATTTGACTAACTTTATCCCACTGGTGTTTACGTGAGCTAAAATAAAGAGCGGTTCTGGTTATAACATCAGGTGTTGGTGGCTCGCTATACAACAAATAACCACTCGTGCACTAATTGATAAGTCATGAACACCAGAACACCATGAAGGGATGACTACTCCATCATGAGTGATATGGTCAGAGGAATATGCATAGGTGTACTTGTAACTGAAAGACTGACTGCATAAAAGAAGACAAAAATTTAGGTAGTGATTACGTCAGTATATGTGGATTTTGAGTCACAAAGATAAATTACCAGTGGTAATTTTCAATTTTGTTTATTGCATACAGTTTTATAAGCATTTTTTACTCAATGTCTGGCTTGTTATTATTATTGTAATTTGTTGTTGACAAATTAAAAAATGACCACTTTATTTTGATTCGTTGTTGTTTTATAATTTTATGCCGCGAAATTTATGGGAAGCAAAATACCTATTACAGACAAACAAGTACATTTACATGTAGGTATGAATGTCATCTATTATAATTATAACAAATCACCAATGCAAAAATCTTTTAGCTACGTCAAAAACGTCATCAACATCTGTTTAATATCAAATCATCTAATAAAAAAATCTCACGTAATAGTAATATGTCATGATAATACAATTAATATGATATAAGTCACTTTAAGCAGCTATTAGCGTTAATAACATTATATTATTGCTAAGTCCATAGGTCGACTTGACTAATCACGATTCGTGAAAGAATGTCCACATCATAATTACCTCGTATTGATAAATCAAATCATTATCTAGTGACGTATGCTGTACAGGAACACAGCTGCGAGAAAAAATAATTACATAAACATTGAAAAAATGTTAAATTGAGCCTTTTATCACCAAGCGATACAAAAGTCTGGAATACTTGATGTCTTAGTTTCTAACGAAGTGTGAAGTTAAACTTTCCTTAGCTTGCATAGCAATAGTCGTTCAGTTACTACAACCGGGTATCGAAGACTAACGGCCTAATATTTTCCAAGAAATTAACATTTTCCTGCTTTCAATAGAAATTATTTTTCCTTATACTTTTAGCTTGTCATAATATTAATTTACCTACAAGTGAACTTGTTAGTTCCTTATAGATACAATAATACTAATCCTCAGTAATTTGATTCAACAAAAAGATAAGTGTATCCGTGTTAACATTTCAAATGAAATAGTAAAGTTGAATGAATTGTTGCGTCATTGTAGGCCGCTGGTAGCGCGCAGTCGAATTATTCTACCACTTATGGATATGAGTTATAGGCATGCAGATAAATACAATGAAATTATGATCAGCCATAGACATCCAACGTCTAAGATGATCATGAGGATAATCTGATCCGCAGCGATTTCTTGTAGTAAAAATAATAAAATGAGTATATTTATTATAGACGACAAACGGGTCTTATTTGCAATATAATTCGATATCTTTTCTCCCGACGTTTCGGTCGAGTTGCACCGACCGTGGTCACGGGTGACCTCAGAGCCGTTGGTCGTCTAAAATAAGTCGCGAAACTTTACAAACGTTAATGAGCAGATGTGTTTGCTAATATTAAAGAGCCGGTGTATTGAAGACCACGGCCCAACACTTTAGCTCCATAGTTCATGGAGATGCTTGAACTCGTTGTTAATTCTCTTAGTTCGTCGCTTTCTCTAAAGAAAACAACTAAAGTAGCAACAAAGTATGTCCAAGCCTCGCTTCACATTTTTAAACTTATGATTCATCAATACACGTGCAGATAAAGATTTTCTTGATAACTTCTAACAGACAGATGTGAGTCACAGTTATTTTCATTTTCATTTAATCTGGTATGATTAACATTTGTAAAAATGTATTTATGTAGTGTAGTAAAACGTATTTTTTTTAAATGAAAAAAAAAATGCATTGTAAATTGACCTTGAAGTGGAGTCTGTTTCTACTTTACACTTTAAAGCGCAACTACATAGAATCAGTAACGTTTGAATGTGCCTAAGAAGGCCCGCTTTTTTATTCTAAGTAAGTTTTCGCAGGCACCTTGCACCAGGCACCCCAGTTTTTACGTCTAAATAAAATGGAAAATCATTTAAACCCACACTCATTTTCGTACGCCAAAACAATTATGGTTTAAGCCTGAACAAAAAGCTTTTAGAACTAAAGGAATGGTACAGGTCTATAAATATAATGCTCACCGACTACTGCGGAATTTTTGCGTCGGCAAACAGTAAAAAACGGCCAAGGAACTTTGGGAAGCACGTCGCTAACACATTGTTTGGCCATTATTTATGGTTAAACTAGACTTTATACGAAAATTTGTTTCGGGCACACCAAAAACCAACACTAATATGGTCAGAAAATTCAAAATGCTTGATAAAAACAATTATAGTGCAGGAAAATATCGCAATAACCTTTGCTTTGATTTCAAAAATTTAAATTTGCGTATTAAAGTTCAAAAACACTATTAAAAAACTAATTAAAATAGAAATAACGCATCTGGAAATTTTGATTCCGGCACTCTTCATACAAAATGATGATTCGATGTAACACATTTTCAAACCGTAAAATTTTTTGCTCATTTTATGTTACAGGGAAAAACTAATCTCTACATTAAACTGAAACAATATATTATTATACCTGTCAGATTAAATAAATAAACCAGTACCTCATGTTTTTGTTAATTGTTAATCCTTCACTAATTGCAGTTCTGTGTACAACTGCATTTAGAGTGGAGCAAAACAGAAGCGCTGGAACCTAATGGTTTGAAATCAACATGCAGTTAACAAGCTTGGCGATTACTACTAATTCCCAGTTATAGACTCCGCAGTATTAGCAGCTAGATCTAACATGTAATCAGGTACATTACATTAATTAAGAAGAGCAATTTTATCCATGACATACTTTGTTTCATTTTCTCTCACGTGCTTAACTTCAAGACAAGAAACCAGGTCCTTTAAGGCTTAAACTGGGATTTAGGTTCAATATGCAGAAACCTTGTTGAGAACTTTAATCTAAAATGTTGATAAACTTATGAATGAATAAACTTATAATATTTTATATATTTTTTTTTATGAATCTCAAACTACAAATTGTTGACACAATTTTGTCGAAATCATTTAAATAAAAAATACTAGCCTTAGGAAAACATTCGTGTTATGCGTTTTTTTTATTTTACTGCTATATAAATAAAGTTTTAAAAGAACGGTTTGGTCAATGGAGAGGCGCTTTGGGGGTTTAAGCTGGTAAGCGTTGCGCTGACGCTTCCCAAGAGTAACACGAGTCCGCCAGGATTTCTTCCGGGAAATAAGAAGTTGGGGGAAAGAGGAGATTGTAGTAGTAAGATGGTTATCTCTCTTTTTTTACGACTTCGAATTAATTGTTAAAGGTCTGTCCCACTGCTTGGCAAATGGCCCTCTACAACCCTTCTATTCCCTAGTCTTTCACTTCCTTCTCCCGTAACCTAAAAAATGAATACCGGAAAATAACATGATTAATATTATTTGTAATCGGAACAACTCGCCTACCGCGAGCGATCACACTCATTTGTTTATCACTGCTAAAAACAATATCGATAAATTAGCGAGATTAAGGAGTTATCAATCAGTTACACTAAAAAGCAGTATCGCTGTTTATATAAATATTTTTATGAAGGTTTTTGTCGTATTAGCAGTTTAGTGGGCGATAGGATCGGACGCGATGGGTGTTCATAATTATATATTGGTTTTTCTACTCTTAAATGGGGTGTACGGTATTAATCAATTGCGTGGAGATTCAGTGGACTATAGGAGTGCCTTTGACCAGGATTTGTACGAAGATGTGTTGAACGAAGATCTATGTAACCGGCAACTCTCGCTATTGATGAATGGCACCGAATATTTGGATTGTAAGTACTGCAATAGATGTTTTTATTGGCACAGAATTAGGCATATTTTTCCAAAAAATCTTTGACCTACATTTTTCAAATGCTTTATTAATTACAATGTCATAGTTATTTTCATTGTTGATGTTTACCTATTCCCAAAAAAATACTTAAAGTTTATTAAATCGATAGAATCGTTGTTTTCGAATTTTGAACGAATGGCTAACAAGACAAGTGGCGTAACTCTCACATCATTTAACACATTTACTTTAAATTATTATTTTTTCTCAATTAAAATATTTCAAGATTATTGAAATCTTCGCTGAATTATTTTTTATTGACCCTATCAATGATAACAGTCATTGACGAACATTAGTCTTTATCATTAAATGCGCAGGTGGGAATGTAGCTCAAACGTCACAATCTAAGACCCTCGCTATCTTAATACGGACCAGTAATCCGATGCTAATCTAAAAATCTATAGTATTTAATGCAAAGCATTGATAATTCTATTTGAGGGAAAAGGGATTTATAAAAATGGTATAATTGTACAGTAATTGCTTTGCTATCATCATCTAAATGTTCGGCCACATTTAGATGATGATTTAATTGCTTTAAATACTCGTAGTATAAGGCTCTAATTTTTTAAAAGAAAAAGTTTGAATTTTTCATATAAATAATAATATAAATGTTGTTATAACTAAAATTACCTAAATACATTTAGTAAAGTATGTAGGATGCTGAACTTTAAACACTTAAACTAACTGGTAAGGTATGCTGTCAGTTTCGCGATAGTCTCTTATACAATTCATGAACTAAAAAGTTATCTTTAAAACATTCATGATACTTGTATTATGCCGGCTGTGGAAATTAGCAATAAAAAACATACGATACTACTAAATATAAATGTTGCCTACCGATAAGATATGCCATTGATTATAACAAAACAGAGCCTGTTATTGTGTTTCAGTAGATCTGCAATAGCTACTTATGTTTTTTCAAAGTAATTTCCTAAAATAAACCATAAAGTAAAGGTTTTAGAGTACAAATTTCTAACACAAAGTGTCTAGTTTCACTTTTGTATATTATTTTTTTACATACTAGTATAACTAAGAAAACTCTGTGTCACCTCTCTACATGAAATTATTCAGTAGGCTAGTTCTGCATATCTTGACGAAAGCCTTAAACTCGTCTACCTTCACGAATCTGCTCATACTTTACCTTGTAACATCATAATGTCAGTACTGAAACTTGTAAAATCCAAATATTTGAATAAAATACCTAATTATCAGAAAAATTATTCCACGTGACTTTAGCTCACGTTATTTTTCAGACACATTCAATAACAATTTACGATAAAATTTTGACATGTTTAGCAGAGTCATTAAAAAAAATCAAGAATTTACACGTATTGGTATTAATTGATTTTTCCAAAGCGATTGCGTTGATAAAAAGGCTTATCGACTAACAATCTTGAACGACTCATCCATTTTAGGAAACATTTCAGTAATTATCGCTAGTGACAACATAATATGTTCACGACAAGGAATTTATACTTATTTCAACCTTTGAGATGATACATGCAAATAACTGACAACTGAATTTCTTACTTACTAAAATTATCAAATTATCGAACAAGATTTATGTCAAACTCATTTACACAAATTCTATTTTTCGTGTCTCTTAAGTTTTTTTTTACAATTCTGACTTCCAATTCTTATTTTTATCATTTACATCTGAGCAGTTTCAATAACAATGAATTTTCCATTTTTCCAGTTCTCGACGCCAGCGGCAAGTTCCCAAGTGGTTTCAGGCAAGGGAACTGGCACGACTTCGGAGACTACTTCCAGTGCCTCGGCATAAACAAAGTTATAGAGAATGTTGAGATCCCTGGGAAATACTGTGCGGTGCAGATACCTCTGACGCAAGATCCTTTTGATATTCCCCAATTCCCATCCACTCCTGGGCCCGATGGTTGGCCTGAATGGCCTGAAGATTGGCCACCACTCTTCCCAACTGCCGCCCCATCTACGGCCTCCCCTGGAACAGACCCCGAAGAAGTCTCATCTACAACTGAAGCTGCTCTAGGCCCACCGACAGACGATCAAGTGAAAGCTTATGAAAATTACATGAGACTGCAAGCCTACGCCAGAGGAATATCTGGACTTGCACCAGAAGCACCAGAGTCAAGGTACGTACATCTTGGTTTAAACCAACAGAGAATAAGAAGATTTTCAAATGATTACTAATAATTCACTCACATAGCGATAATAAAACCTGACTTAAATTAATAAAATAATTTTATATTATTAATCTAACTAAAGTAAAGCGTTTGCAAGAGAAAGTCGTTTATCCTTTCGAATATGTAACACGTTAAGTAATAAGTTTCAATATTTGTTTCAGGTTTTTCCCAATTATCATAACAGCAAATCTTCGGTCAATGATAGGAGTATGCATTCCTAGAGCATGCACACCAACTCATGCGATTGATTTCTTCCAATCGAGGATACCTTTCGTGAACTTTACTTACAATGAGTACTACTGCCGACTTCCCGAGGACAAACCTTTTGCAACGGCTGATATTGTGGCCATGTAAGTATTTTTTTTATTTAGTTCTCATTTTGCTAATTATTTATTTTTAGAATTATGCATGTTTACTTCTTAATTATGTTCTTTTTTATTTATGTTTAAAACTTTTCTTTTCAGTGTCATCTTCGGAATCATCGGTCTTATAACAATAATGAGTACTTCTTATGACTTGTACCAGACATTCGTACTAAAGCGAGGTAAGTTTGATGCGTCATGCTTTTTAATCCACATCTTTATTAAAATATTGCAGTTATTTGTACTGTTTATGTTTAATCACTTTGGCAATCATATAAGAATTGTTTGTTTTGCTGTATCTACAGTTGCCACTGCGCAATTACTTAACTGAATACATAATAATATAGATAAAGCCATTTGCAAGATTACAATAATGGCGCATAACGTTTCCATGAAAGATATTTCACAAGAAAAAAAGTTTCTCCCACAAATTTTATGCAATGTTCTCTAAGAGAAGTCTTATTTAATTTCTTCCTTTGTCTTATACTATATCACAATTTTCTTTTTTCTAGATGCCCAGAGGATCAACCAGATTTACGCGTGCTTCTCCGTGTACACGAACACCCGCCGTACCTTGACCTTCAGCTCCTCACCAGGAATGCTGGAGTGCGTGGACGGCATCAGAGCCATCTCCATGTTATGGGTCGTCGTCGGACACACTTACAGCATGACCTTAATTGGTTTCATTCACAATACAGTAGAATTTATGGCTGTAAGTATATCTTTATTGTACCACTTTCCAATGTTGTCTGTTATCTGTTCGTAATACATTCAAAAATCCAGAAGATTAAGAGCTCAAAATTAATCTAGTCAGGGCTATTAATCATTTTAATTTGCGTATTATAAAATAATAGGACTACAAAAACATATTTCAATGTTTTGGAATTGGAATGAAATAGACAATCAAAACGAATATAATAACGACCATTAGCATACTTTAAATAAACACGTTTTACTAATTTGATCAAAATCTTTTGCTTGCAGAGTTTATCATATTTCAAAAGCACATGGGTGACTTCGGCTCCAATTACTGTAGACACGTTCTTCACGCTTAGTGGTATCTTAGCAGTCTACACGGTCATCGGGAAGATCTCCAGAAGTAAGTTCATTTACTATTAAAATGTATCTATCTGTATTTATTTACATTTTTGGATTTAATGGAAAAAAAATGTTAGACTAATATTTTGGCAATAGTCTGTCAATAAGATTACATATTAAAGCTGTTTTGGCAAAACTGGTATTTCCGTAAAATTTATCAAAGGCCATTAGGGATTACAAATCGTACTCTAATTTCGTCATTGGTTTTATCACATTTAGGAGATACAGACCTACTAGATTGTACCGGAATAGACTGATAAGGCTAGCTAAAAGCGACATGAAGATAAAAGCAATCTAAATTTTTAATGTCTCTATGCATCTAGATTTATGACGAGCTTAAGTATGTAAATGTTCTTTTAGGTCCAGACACTAAAAGAGCAAAATATACAAGTACATCAGTTTTGTTTACCTACTGCACGACTTGTTATAACTTACATAATCGATCGCTGATTAGTTTATCAACTTAATTTTAATCGATTTGAAATAACTAGTTTACATTTTTTGCATGATATAATCTATAACCATGACGGCCAAGCCCTTAAGAACAACAAATATATCATAACTAAATTTGGATGTTCTCTTTTACAGGACGTTTCATCCGAACAATCCATCTGTTTTACTTGAACCGGCTTCTCCGAATGTTCCCGCTTCTGGCGGCCATGGTTCTGCTCCAAGCTTCACTCTTTAACCACGCCTCGGACGGCCCCTACTGGATCAACCAAGCCGCAGCTACAGAAAACTGCAGGACCTACTGGTGGTCTGCCTTGTTGCATATTCAGAACTACGTAAATCCTTTGAATGTTGTAAGTATTTTGTGTTATGCAAACTGTTAATTACGATAAAAAGTATGATACTCGTATTTATAACTGCATCATTGCTAGCTTCAAATGTTATTGTATCTTATACCTGATTTGTTTTGTTACAGTGCCTTCCTCAAACTTGGTACCTGTCAGTGGACATCCAGCTCTACATTATCTGTCCTTTGGTTCTGGTCTTCATGTTCGGGCACGAGAAGATTGCGTGGATGGTCCTCACTGCCTTCGTTCTGTTGTCTCTTGTGGGTTCATCCGTGATCAGTTTCATGTATAACTTCTCTGCTGCGTTGGCTAATCCAGGGTAAGTTACTACATATAATTTAAAAAGAAATGCTGAAATATATTTCAGCTTTATTTGAATTCTATAAAATACTTTATGATCTTTATTAATATCATTTCATTATTTTTTTCAGCCGTTTGCCCGAATTCTCCGACTACTTAAGGAAATACTACTTCAATACTTTGGCTCGAGCTCCGCCTTTCTTCATCGGCATGGTGTATGGTTACCTGCTGTACTTATGCAAAGACAAGAAGATTAGGATTTCTAAAGTGAGTAACAGTACAAGAGATCTTTACCATTCTTCAAATAATCCAGCTTGATAATCTATCTGCCTCTTTTCTGCATTTACTAAGTCAATTCTATTTTCCAGATTAACGTGGCGATCCTGTGGTGTCTATCTTTCGCCATGTTTGCGTTCTGCATCTTCTCCATCTACCCAGTGATGCAGCTCGACCACACTGCTCAGACCTTTGACAACTTCCTGAACTCCTACATGCGTTCCATCTGGGCCATCGGTCTGGGCTGGTTGATCTTTGCCTGTGTCCACGGTTATGGCGGTAAGCAGAATTCCTTAAAATATTATTTGTACATTGAAAGTCGATTTTATACGTTTTTCTTCTTTTTAAATATTTAAATGAAACAACGGGTTACTCACGCGTATTTATCGGGATAGCTTCACGATAGTTGCTATTTTAAAAAATTTATATTTATTCATAATGATGTTTTGTTCCATAGGTCCCATTAACTGGTTCCTTTCGCTGCAAGTATGGAAGTTGCCTGCCCGTCTCTCATACGCCGTGTACTTGATGCACATGGCTGTTATATTCACTGGTACTGGAAGCTGGGTGAAGACTTACTACTACACCGAAGGCAATAACGTAAGTTTCTCAATATTCTATAAACTGAAACTAAGTTGTAGTTGTTGAATTCTTTTAGTACAATGTAAAATATTTCACTTTCTGCCTCTATCAAATTTAAAATTGTTTATTCTAAATCATAATAGCCTCTTAATCACTACGTTTTTTTTCGTTGTTTTTTGTTTTGTTTCGTCTTCTAAACTTGTCAATATTTGTTTTTAAGTCTAGTTCTATATGAAACAATTTTATTCGGTCCACAGATGTACAGATTCATGGGTGACATCTCTATATCCTTCATCTTCGCATTTGTGTTGAGTGTCTTGATCGACGCCCCCTTCTCCACCATCCAAAAGATTCTAAACGGTAAGTTATAGTTTCTACGCAAGGAATGTTTATAGCTAAAGCCTTTAATGACATTAATAATTATAGTTTACACGACCTAACAATAATTACGGATTTTCGAATTCAATATTTTCCGATATCTTATCCATAGCAAAATTACTCACTTAAAAGCTATCAATTAGCGACATTGAAATTCATATTTCTAATCCACAATTAATTTAGAAACAAAACAGTGACTTATAAAATAAATTCTCAAATTTAACCGTATCTATATTTATTTTACAGGTACAAGTAAAAGACGACCGAGAAAGCCGGTAGAATCTGTAAACCCAATTGCCGTAGTGAAAGACGAAGACAACTTTGTGAAGACTTCGTTATAGAAGAATTTAATTTGAAGACTGAAATATAATTAGGGAACTAAAATACTAATCAAATGTAAGAGTATAACATGTAGAGATTGTGAGATAACAAAAGCGAATCGCATCGAAGAGAGAGAGAGAAGATGAGAAAACTTTACAGCGATTACATCATAATTAAAAGGAAATAGTCATGACGAAGAATTCTAGTGATTAATTGTAATCTTGATAATGAGAATATCCGTGTTCTAATCATTAATTAATCATGTATCAATGTTGACCGCGATATTATTGGAATTTAGATCGTAATATTATATTAATGTAGGTAAGATAATTGATATAGCCTTAAGCCTCGGTAAGATCTTTTAATATTTTTAAGTAGTGATATTAATTAGCATTTTTTAAGAAATAAATTATTTATATGAACTTTAAAACGTATTTTTATTGTTAACCCACAATGTGTCCGAAATATTTAGGTAATATTCCAAACTTTAAATTCAAGACTTTATATTTATTAATACTCTATATTTAAGACACTTGCATACCATCCATTTTCAACAAGAAAAAATGATTTACAAAGCCAAATAATATCGACGGGTCCTACGTATAGTGGTGTAACCCGCAAATCACCAAAATACGTTTTTTTGCACCAAAAGCCTTAAAATTACCTTAACTTTATATCCTGTAAAAATTATATTATTTTATTCAGTAATTTCAGAGATACAAACTTGTAAACTAATATAAGTGACATGATTTTCGGCCACACGACTATCTACACTGATGTAAGTCACTTGCACCAGTGTAGGTAGTCGCGTGTGCCGCGTGACGTACGCGCAAGTGCCATTTACTCCAGTATACGCGCTGCGACGGAGTCGGGAGCACGTTAACACTGGTATAACTGCGTTAACTGCTAACGTATTCAAACTATTCCGTGCCCTGTTTTTAGGGGTTGCGTTACTTTTTTACATATTTAACAAGTTTTATTTGCTTTGAGTAAGTAGTGGTGAGAATTCACAACAATTAAGGGCTCACGAGGTCAATTATTAATAAATTTATGCGTTAAAAAATTACAAACAAATTACTAAATTGACAGTACTAATATTTCTACAAAAGGGTTTAATTAATGTTCGCCTAATGCAAGATACAGATTGTACTGCTTGGAGATTTGTTTGTCCCGCCTGCATTATTTTTTTACGTATAAATTATATAATGTAGACGCACGGTGAACTGCATACTCTTCACACTAAATTATAGAGTTTGTTTTTCCCTTTTTAGTTAGTGGTTGTTTTTTACAGTCGGGTTTTTTGTTTTTTTTAATTACTATTTTATTTTTTCAAAAAAAAATACATTTATATCAGTAGGCATACAAAGTAGTAGTATACAAAGTCACATGTGACTTTGTTTTATTTTCGTGATATTGTTATCTGACGTAACTTACATTATTTTAATAATAATATCTTTTTACTAATAAAATAAATAGCGATACTACTTTTAATACATTTTTTTGCAGCAATTAACGTAAGGAGTTACCAAATTTTGCTACTTGGTAACTGAAGAGACAATTTTTTTTTATGTACCCAAGTACATCATTTTTAAACGTGTAGAAATATTCCAGAGGTTAACAATATAACAATATTCGCAACCTCAGTTTATTTTGGTAAAGTTGTAGTACTGAAAAAACAATTAAGTTCAATCAAAACTTAACAAAAGACATTCAAATTAAACTTTTAAAGGACTCAGTGGTCGCCTGCAACTTCGACCGCACGAGTGTCGGTTATAAATGCAAAACATTGCCCTCCTCTGACGCAGCCGGTTAAAAAGTCTATGTTTTAATCCAGGTTGTCAGCTAACTCGATACGAAATTTCTTCAAAATTGGTTAAGTCGTTTGAGCGTCAAAGAGTAACACACATCCAATCCATACTTATGCAACTTTCGCGTTAACTATATTAGTAGGATATTTTCAAATGTATAATATGCATATTTAAACAAGTATGACGAGTGTGGTGATGTGATGAGGCATTCGTATGAAGGGTGACACAAATCACCATTTAATACAAGTTGTAAAAATGTAATGAATTTTCTATCATCTGATTTAGACTCTAAGGTCTCATTGCCCTGTTTTTAGGGGTTGTGTTACTTTTCTATACATTTAACAAGTTATGTACACAACTATACACTTAATAGAAGCACATAGTTCGAAAAGAGTTGGACAAAGGTTATACTAATTTCTTTAAAATACCTTTTTAGCGGATCTGCAAAGGGAGAAATAAATTAGAAACATCAACGTACAAAAACTAGTGGACGTAACTGAACAGACGTAACGTACGTAAAAAAATAGTGGAAATGCTGTTTATAAGAGAAATGATATGAAATTCAAGACAAGCCAGACTTAAAAATAAAAAAAAAAACAATTAGGTATTATCGTAAGAAAACCTCTTTGAAAATGAAACCTTTTTTTTACTTAAAATAAGAAGATTACATTTTTTTGTTTTATTATTTTTAAGATTGCAAGGCCAATGATTTTATTTTTCATTATTAAGAATGCTACTATCTAATTATAAAGTGTTATTTTGTATTCTAAATGTTTTTATTTAACTTTTTGCCACACTAATTTAAATATTTACAGTTAATAATAATATAGCAAACTGTTGCAAGTAGCTTTCCAGTACTGAGTAAACTGTTGTAAGTGTTAAAAAGTCGAGAAAAGTAGATAAAAGTAGATATTATTTTTAATATTATAACTTCATATTGGTCAATAACACGGAAATACTATGTTTAAAGAGTAAAATTCTTCAGATTTCCTTTATTATAAGTATAAGCAAGCACACTGTATACTGGTATAAGTGGCCACTTGTATCAGTTTACAGGTTCTACTGTAGTAAAGAAAACAAGCTACATCAATGCAAGTCAACCTATTTTCCAAAGTATAAAAAAAGAAGAAGAACCACTAATGCAGTCTTATTTCTTAAATATCAAAATATAACATACTAAAATTTCAAGTGTTTTTATTGATTTACGACAAAGTTACAAGCTTTTGAACCTTTAAACCGCTCTCTTGAAAAGTTGCATTTTTGCACTTGTACTAGTCTACGTAGGACCCGTCGATATATTATAATCTTTTAACTTTCGTGTTCGATCCCCGCGTAAGACAAGAATTAGAGTGATCCCCAAAGGTTTGTTCTGAGTCTGGGTGTCTTTGCACATGTGAACTGAATGTCTGCGAAACCACCCGCAATACAAGGATTAAACTTAGTGCGGGAGTCATAATATATTTAAAAAAAAAAAAACAGTATTTCATTGATTCGAACAGTTTCGAATTCCTTACCGAATAGTTTTTAGATACTTAGGATTTATTTAATAAATATGAATGACTTTATCGGTTTTTAAGTACCTACATAATACAAAAAATTATTGTCTAACGCGAGTACTAAAACCACAGCACGTTGCGAGTACTTAATTTGAGTCACAATGACCGAAAATATCATTTACTTAAATGATTTAGTTCCTTACATGACAAATCAAAAAGTTTGATTTTGATAATTTCTAGGAACATTTTCAATTGTTTTTCATCAAGAAATGTACATAGTAACCTAAGAATTACTAAAATGGATATGTTTACTGGAAATTCTACTAGTTTTTCTTCACATTGTATTACTTTGAAACAAACAGAAATGGGATAATACGTTCTACTTCCATCTAACGCAAGCGGAAGATAATAAAGAGTAGCTATATTAAAGAAGTTAATTTACCGAGTAAGGCCCATTACCTCGAATAATACCTAAATACAAAATTTATTATTTCTAAAATGATCTATAAATTATTTTATTTCAATTATAACAATTGTTTGACCGGCGCTGTTTATTTGTAACGTTGATAACTAAGCTGATAACACATCAGGACATGTTATTGACCACAAATAAATATAACGCTAGCTTTCTTCTTCCTATCTTTATACAAACGGAAGTGTCTTATAATTATAATTTATTGAAATGTTTGTCTCTGACCCGATTGGTACTGCGTCGGTATATTTTGTGCAATAAGATGTAGGTAATCAACTATAATAATAAAACTGTATTTCTTTTCTATCGTGAGGTGGTTCTTAATTATATGTTAACGGTTTACTCACGCATTGTATCGGGATAGTCCGACCAGTTTCGGACTCAACTGGAGTCCTTGACCATGAGCTGACGCGACGGCGTATTTTAATGAACGCAATGTTGGTGAAAAACAAAAGTCGAGGTAAGCTTACTGTTGTTGCTTCAAAATGAAATTTTCTAATAAAAAACAGGCCAAGTGCGAGTCGAACTCGCCCACGAAGCGTTCCGTACTTTTCCTTTTTGTGTCTTAGATTAGGTATTTATTTTTGTAGTTAGCATATTTCTAAGTATTTACTTACAAATATTCAACTTTCTACATGTTTATTGAGAAAAGTTACGTTTGTTGTATGGGGACCCCTCTTATTTCTTTTTTAATTCTAGTTTTGTTGTTATAACGGCAACAGAAATACATCATTTGTAAAAAAAACAGCGTTCTAGCTATCACGGTTTATGAGATAGAGCCTGAAGACAGACTGACAGACAGCGGAAGCTTAGTAATAGGGTTCCATTTAACCCTTTAGGTACGGAACCCCAAAAATAATTTGAATCTAATTAGGCAAACAGAAGGTAGATAAGATCCCTACAGTCTAGAGTTCTAGACAAACAATTAACATGGCTAGCGACTGGTAGAGTCTGCTTATGGCAGGTTTAGGTATTTCCCACTATAGCATGATAGTATATTCCTATACCTAAATCTGCATATCATTTGTAAATTCAAAGCTAATGCCACTATTGTAGACTTTTTGATAGAATATCTGACATATGTCAATCAAAATAGTCGTAACTCTTTCACGAAAGCGTTGTTGTAAAAGCAACCTTTTGCGTAAGTACACAAGACTGAGATTTGAGTTGGGCGTTAGGTGGTGAAGTTTTGTATTCATAAATTGTTTCTCCTTACTTGTATTTTCATTACTAGCTGGGAAGTGAAGGAGTTCGCTAACATGTCGGAGAGTAATCAGAAAAAATACGAGGCTGCAGCCACTGTCGAAACAACCACCAAATGTAAGTACTAAATTTTCCTCATTTACACTTACTTTGTGCACATATTTTTTCGTGAGCTACTCTTGCTATGAATAAATGTGTTTATCTATGTATCTGTAACATCGTAGATCAATCGTTTAAAGAAATCAAACTCAAACGAAAAAAAAAATATTATTTTACGGTATAGATTCTTCGATTAAAATTACTCGAAAGAAAGAACAATTTAAAAACATGATCCTTTGCATCCCTATTCCGCACTCGTGTCGAGACCCAAGGAATCGTTTACAGGGCCCAAGCAAACAATGGAAAACGATTACAGTCATGTCCTATCCTACACAAATAATTTTACCGCATCAAATACTTAAACAAAAGTGTTATATGAATAATGATCACGATTAAAATCTAAGCACCTTATAGATTGTACGAAATAATGAAATATTTGTTATAGACATAACGCATGAATGCACCTCTCACGTTTGAAATGATCAAGTTTCGAAAAGCCAAAAATGTTTAATTGCCCGCATTGCTATTACCTATACAGAATTCTTCGATTAATCTGATTTTTAACCGTATAGATTCAATGAACCAATTAATTAAAATTTGGGATGATAGATTATTTTAAAACTGTTGAAACTTGTTAAATTGGAATAATCAGGCTACACCAAAAAAAGCTAATATCAGAAAGTTAAGAAGCTTAATAAAGAAGTCGACAAGATTACTGAAGCTTTTCTCGAAATACTTCGTTCAATATAAAGTCCGATACGTGCCCAGTGCTCAATACTAAGTAATTAAAAACCAATCTGTTCTCAATGTCCCTCTAGCTTTCATATTGGATTATCACGTCTACTGCAGTGTTATTTATTGTGTTGTATTGATACTAATATTTAATATTATATGATTTATTTATTCTTTAGTTCGTTTGTATGATTTATGTGTTTACCTTATCTATCAAGCACTTTATTATATACCACGGCAGGGCAGAGGTCTTGTTTCCTTTTCACGGTCTAAAAATATTCTGTGCTAAGATAAATCTCTTTTAAGTAGGTAGGTGTCTTACACATTGTTTAGATAACAAACGACGTTTAGGCCGAGTTACACTGACCACGGTCGGTGCAACTCGGCATATCTCATTAATACTCGGCTATATCGCGAGTTAGACCCGTTTTTGTCTAAAAAAGGTGTCTTACTAGTTTCGGTTCTTTTTATTTTTTAAGTAGCTTAACTTTTATTCTTCAACTATAATCATAATATTTTTATCTAAATCAATAACTAGTATATTTCTTTCCTATTACGAATTTTGCCGTAACAAAACAGCTAGGCGAAAATGCTATCAACTTAAAAAAAATAATACTAAATGTTATTGAAACATAAATAATTTGTAAATGATGAAAGACAAGAACATTCATAAGAATAAGTTCTGAGTTTGTTTCGACATTTCTTCTCAGGGTAGTCAGTTAGGTAATGTCGAATCCAACAAGCTCGAAACGTATTTAAGACATCATCATCATCATCATTGGCCTCTAGCATCTATGACAGATGATTGAAACAGCAGCCGTGTTAATTTATTTGATTTTGGCACTTGCGCTGGTGGCTAACAAGGCCTATACGGGAGCGACAGCGCCGGGCGCAATGTATTTAAGACATATAGAAGTATTATAATTCACCTTCTCACGTACAGAATTTATAAATGATTTCATTTCACACATTATTCTTTTCAGACCATGGTTTCGGCATCCGACACGTGCAGATGATCTGCATGTCCTTCTCGATGGTGGCAATGTTACTGGCGCGCAGCTGCATGGGTGTAGCCATCCTCGCCATGACCAACACTGAACACCAACATAACCCTAATATCGAAGTAAGTTGGAAAAAGCCTAATCTAAATTAATGAAACAAGAATAATTGTTTTCTGTTCGAGTTGGTTAACCGAAAAGTACTGTACAATGTATATGTTTCCGTTAGTGTACTGATGATTAAATACAGTTTTTACCATACTAAATCGTCTCAGAAATGCGTTTTAATTTCTCTTATCCTATCTATATTTTTGTGTTTCCATTTGTTTGTGTTTTACAACAGACTGATTTTTTTTCACTTGAATATTTACATGCAGTTTTATAACTTCGGGATGTCTCTAGCACTACAACTTTAAATTTTGTGCCAACTGTTGTACCACATTTTACACAAACAAATGAAATTATTCTTATTTAAACAATCACGATCCGAATGGCATTTCAATGTTTTCGAAGTTCGCACAAAATGACAGTTCAAAGTTTGACGTCAAAGGACACAAGCTGCATCTATTTTAGTTACTACTTATACACATGCTAATAACAGCGAGATATCATTGTAACCATATAAGTCTCAACAAATATTATAATGATGATTACGTGAGAAAAATCAGTTGTCTTTATTTAAGAAATCTTGTTCAAATATTGATAATACTTATTAGACATTAAATACTGATTGTAAAAGTCAAGTCAAATTTTTCCCATAGTCACACCATAGACGTATCTTAATAAACTTTCCAGAATATGCTATCTAATCAAAAAAATCTCGTCCACTGTTTATTAATAAAGTATTATAATTTTGTCCACCTTTGTAAATTTCAAAATTACTGTACATACTTACTTAGGTATCATATTTTTTCCGAAAATTCGCACCCGTGGATTTTGGTTATAGCTGCAGAACATTTACTTTTTTTTTGTAATTCGGTATAATGTAGCATTTGTGTGTACAGGGGGTCCCCCACTTCCGTACCAAATTTTATCAAAATTGGTTTAGCCGTTTTGGAGTGAAAGTGTAACGAGCAACTATCCATACTTAAAAAACTTTCACGTTTATAAAATTAGTATAATTTAAAACCAAAATGAAATGCATCGATTCTTTTCAGATTTACGAATGGGACAAGAAGACCCAAGGCTTGATATTATCCTCGTTCTTCTGGGGCTACATGTGCATGCAGATCCCTGGCGGGTTATTAGCAAAGAAATTTGGTGGAAAACCCATCATATTGTTTGCGTTGGTGGCTAATGTGTTTTTAAACGGATTATTCCCGTATTTCGCGAGCGTGGTAAGATATAACATTTGAACTATAACAGTTACTGTCGTATACTTAATTTGAGACTTGATGGCGTTGTGTGAAAGTTGAGGAATATTTATTTATTTTATTTAAACTTGTATAGCTGTAACAATAAGGCTATTTAATTTATTCTATACCATATTCTGTTCTAAACTTTGCGGTTGCGTGGATAATTAAATTAACGAATTTGAAATCGCATCGTGTTAAACGAGTCCCTTGCCATAATTATGTTAATTGTTTCATGGCAATGGTTGGAATTTAAAAAAAATCCGAAAATAATTTTGTTGATGATGAGTAGCATAAAGCGTATCTTTTCTGTAGAATATAAATATGTTTCTTTTCTCTATATAGATAACAGACACCATGTTTAAAACTACTGAAATGAAATTAGCTTCATCAGCATCAAACGTCTTGTTGCTTATATTAAGTTCAATTGAATCAATATGTTAAGAGTGTACGAAGTAATAAATTTATTCTGTTCCAGGGTGGCTGGTGGTTAGTATGTATATCGCGGGTAGCCATGGGTCTCTCTCAGGCGTGTCTGTTCCCCGCCAGTCACACTCTCCTCGGTCAGTGGCTTCCTATCAGCGAAAGAACTTCCTACACTGGAATCGTTTATTCAGGTACTTAATAATATCGAGCCACCAGTGCAAGTGCCAAAATCAAATAAATTAACACGGCTGCTGTTTCAACCACCTGTCATAGATGCTAGAGGCCAATGATGATGATGATGATGAATAATATCAAATAAGTTATCGTGATCCGTTATCCTTGCATTCCACTGTTGGACACGATCAAAGAATGCTTGGTTATGATTCGATTCTAAACATTTAAGTATATTCAAGTTTATTTTTACTAATAAAACTTTTTACGTGATATTTAAAAAAAATCTTACTTTTGCTACTAATTATTAAAGTAAAAGTTGATTCTTGACTGAAAATATTTTTTTTAGTTGGTGCTTCTTTTAACAACCTTTAAAATTTAAAAATTTTCGAATACCCATTTAGTTCATTGAATTCACTAACGAACAAATTTATTTTCAGCATCACAAATTGGTACGATCATAGCGATGCCTTTATCTGGCTACTTGGCTGAGACAGCTCTGGGCTGGAAGATGATCTTCTACGTGACGTCAGCCATCATGTTCCTGACTGCCGGCTTGTGGTACTGGTTCTCCGCCAGCTCACCGGCACAGCATTCCATGATGACTGAGGAGGAGAGGAACTATATCGAAATGGGACTTAATTCTGATACTGGGGCAAAGGTACATAATAATATCTATCGTCCTGCAGTTTTGGTACTCGTAGTTACCAAAATAAAGCCAGAAACGAATGCTAATTTAAAACAATGGAACATAACCGAGTAGGATTAAGTGACATTCAAGCTTAGCGAGCTTGTCATAACAAACCTAGAAGTACAATATTTCTTCGTGCTGACGTTTTTGCTAGAGAAAACAGAACACAGCCATAAATTTTACTATTTAGACCAAAGAAGAAGTAGCCAGTGGATATACACTTGGCGACTATTTTTAAAGTTACGAAAGTAAAGGGGCACTTTCCTCTATTGGTTAATCAGTTGAATAAACAAAACGTCACACCATACATCACATCATACTTCCATTTACACACAACAAATGAAATGAAATCGAAAATAAAATATTTTTGAATATAAAGCAGAAATACGACTGTTAATTGAATATCATGTTTTTATTATAGGAAAACCGTCCGATACCTTGGAGAGCAATACTGACCACTGCACCTTTCTGGGCCATCCTCTCATCGCATATCGGTGCATACTTTACGTTCACTTTATTCTTTGTGGACCTCCCAACTTACTTGGAAAAGGGCATGCATATATCACTTAGAAGTGTAAGTATTTTATTATTACCTACTATCTGATATTACTACATTTGAAGCTAAGATTTAAATGCCGAAAATCACAAAAAAAAAACTTTTTTGAGACACGTTAAAAGAGTAACTTATTCATTCATAGTTCACTTGTCAATGCCAATTCTCATACAACTTCAATTATATTACTACTTCCCAAGATTAAATAAATATCTAACCATTTTATAGAAAAGAATATAAAATTTATAATAGAATCTTTGAAAACCTTGACTCACTGAATAGTGAGTTAAGGAAAAATCTAAATGAGAAATGCCATCAACCGAATACAAAGAGAAACCAATTTAATTATTTTATACAGTAGAAATTTAAAAATACTTCGTCGGGTAGTCTTTGTGTTGGCAAGTAATTTTGTTTATGGCATTGTGTTTCAGAGTGCGTCGCTGTCCGCTCTACCGTTCGTTGGCATGTGGGTGGGCAACTTCGGATCAGCTATGGTTGGCCAGAAATTGATTAACAGCGGTCTGTTATCATTGACAGCGTGTAGAAAGATATTTAACTCTTTGGGTAAGTCTAAGAAAAGGTCTGAGTTTGTTACAATTTTGAAGTATTAAAAACTGTAAATAAATTTGAAAAATGAATCAGCTTTATACCTGGTGGATTTAACCACAGATCTTCTGACAATTTTCGAATACAGCAAGAGACTCATAAGTTCAATTGTTTTCAGCATTATTTGGCGCTGCAATAGGTATCATTGCGCTAGCTTTCTTGGGAGCGGATCACAAAAACTTTGCCATCTCAATTTTAGTCTCAGTATTCTTTCTTTTTGGGTTCACTGGCGTTGGATTTATGGTAAGTGTGAACATTTACTTTCATAACAGTAAATAGTACTTATTTACCGTACGGCCCGGAGGAAAAGTTGTTTGACACAATCACATTTTTATGATGATTGCACATTTTTGTACACGTCAGTCGTTTAATATTGGAACTCCAAATTCTTATTTGTACATTGACTGCTAATGCTTACCTATTATAGCTAGAGTAGAGTTATAAAGACAGTCTCTTTTATTGAAATAATACTCGTAAAGCAAATTTTACTTTACCTTTTTGACATAAGGACACATTTTCTCCTACTTACAGGTGAATCATTTGGACTTATCGCCCCAGTTCGCGGGTGTGATGCTCTCTTTAACAAACTTTGCTGGATCGTTTGGAAGCATCTTCACGCCAGTCGTCACCAGTATTATACTGAGGAATGATCCAGTAAGTACCAATCTTAAGACCTACAATTGGTATATTTTACAATAAGTAAAACAAATGAAGGCTCTGATTTTCAAATAGTAAGAATAAAAAAAATGCCCGTTCCCCCCGATTTTGTTTTTACCTATCAGTAGATGTATTGAATTAACAGACAAAAAAAATGCAGAAGATGTTGAATTAACAAAAAAAGAGACTAGATAAATATATTTATTGATATTTTTTTTTTGTTGAATATGACTGATGTTAACATGTTAATTCCGTGTGATGTCCGGATATAAAGAATATCACCACCCCATATCCTCCACTGGGTGTCGTAAAAGGCGACTAATGGACCTTAAGACCCAGTGCACTGTACCAAGCACCTTGGGTCACCCGAATGGTGGCGGGTAAACCACCAACAATCGCATTCCCAAAGAGGGTTAGTGTCAGGCAGGCGGCCGACTATAAAACCATAGCCAAAACTTTAAGCAACACGTCTAGAAGACGTGTTGCACCGACCCCAAATAATGATAATTGGGATAAGGGCAGGGGAATGATGATGACTGATGTTAACACCTACACTTGTTTCATTTACAGTCAGACATGAGTCGGTGGCGAATAGTGTTCTTTCTGGTAGCCGCGATAGGATTTACGACCAATCTCATTTACATCATTTTCGGAAGCTCAGAACGACAACCTTGGGATAGTGCTGACTACGCAGACAGGAAAAGAGCTGATCCAGGTAATGTAGTAAGACATTAAAAAAGTTGTCATTAGAAAATGCCTATTTTTGTATGAATGGTTATGACAAGACGTTAGACTTTAACGTCGCCTGTGTGTAATGCCCCATCTCTCTACCACAAAGAGTAGAGTCCTAATTCATTAATAAATTATACGGTTTACTCGTACGTATTTATCGGGTATGCCCGGTATTAAAATATACTAGAGTCCTGGTTTAAGCGCTCACAGAACGGGCATTGAGCACTCAATAATGAGTAGCCCAAAACATAGTCAAATCAACGGTTCTATAAGAAACCTATTTTAGTCCTAACTGTTTCTAACCATTTATTTATTTACAGAGGAAATGAAACCATTAGACAAGAACAAAGAGAAAGAAATGGAAGCAAATAATCAATAGACGTGGGCGCTGAAAATAATGGAAAGAGATCTAACTTAAATATCTTTGCAAGAAAGATATATCGTAGTAATAGTTGTATGAATAGAATAGTCAATGAGAATCAAGACCTGTAAAAATAATTAAATATAGAGAAAAAAGTGGTAAATGGTGGAAGGGCCGATAAAGATACTCAATTTGATGAAGACATAGAAACTACAAAATTTTCATTTTTTCAATGAAAAATGTCTGTACATTTATTTTTTAATCACAAATAAAATGAGTCTAGTCTGTTATAATAGTTCGTTTTTATTTTACACAACAAGAAAATTCTCAATGACCTGATTACTTAAACATATTTTTATCGATATTTAAGAAGTGATATTATTTTTCTGAGGAAAATATCTTCGTGGCATAACCTCAAGTTATATTTAAACTAGCTGTTACCCGCGACTTTGTCTGCGTGATATGGAAGATGTGAAGTGCTGTACAAAAAGTGAAGCTAAATAATGTTTAATGCAAACTCCTTAATCGAGTTCTGTTCCAAAATTATATCTTAACTTTCTATTCATTACCTGTAGTCTTACAAACATATTTGACTGTTAACACTGCTAGTTTTAAAGTTTAGTGCAACATTCACATGATGAAGGGTCATATTGTATTTTTGTTGTGGCCACTATCTATCTTGCACTGATTTGACAACTTGGATTGACTGGATTTGAAAACGGGTGAAGGTAAAGGGGTGTGCCGTACTCTTACAGGCTAAAACCGGCGGAGTGCTTCTCCGCCACGGGAACACTTTTGCAAACTACCGCAAACTCGGACAAGGGAGCTTTTCTTTTAAAGGGATTTTCTTCATTGACTTGAAGTCAGTTTTCCCCATCGCTTATCAAGAAGCCGTCTTTGCCTTTATCCAGTACAGAAGATATCCCCAAGGCTACTGCCGTAGGCTATTTACGGTGGTTGGAGGAGAGCAAGTTGGACCCTTTTTTTTTCGGGTGGAAATCCTCATGGACTTCCTCCACCTGGGCGGAGGCGGAGGGGCGTGCCGGAATCCTACCGGCTAAAAACCCCCGGTGTCATCTCGCACCTGCGCGCGGGGCCGCGGGAATCCGGATTCTTCCGCAGTTCCGCGCTAGTGCTGGCCCGGTGCGTCCGGGCCTCGCCTCGTGCACGGGGTGGTGAGGTGTTAACCACCCTGTGCATCGTCTCAGAGGCGCGTGGCGACAACCCACCCGCGCCTCCGTCTCGGGTCCATCGAATCAGGGGCGGGGACTTCCCAAAGTCCCACGCCGCTGGACCCATTTAGGGGGGCTGGAAAAAGGCGTTATTCGCCCTTCCCCTGCGCCTGGTGCGCTCTCTGCGGCCCGGGAAGGGAGTGGAGATCTCCCTCTCCCGTTCCGCAGTCTCCTTCTGCGACATCACGTCCTCGCAGAAGGACACCACCGCGTCCCACGACAGGTCGCCTCCTACTACATTTGTGAGGACACGGCGCTGCTCGTCCCAAGCTGCACACTCGGCGAGCGTGTGTTGCGCCGTGTCCTCCCCGCATTGGACGCAGTGGTGGCACCAAGCGTCCGGCTAGTTGCTTCGGTAAGTACCTATGCGGCACAGGTACTTGCCGAAGCAACCGTGCCACGACAGCACCTGCGCCACCCTGAACGACATGGAGCCGTGCCTTCTCCCGAGCCAGTCGTCAAGTACTGGCCGGATCGCCTCGACGGTAGCGAGGCCGGCGGCAGGGCGCAGAAGCCTTTGCAGCAAGTTGGGCCTTGCGCCGTGCTCGGGCACGGATCCGGTAGCGAGATGAGGCCTCCCGTGCTCTTTTCTTGGAGCTCCATCACTTTTTCGCAGAATTCAATGACGGCACACCAATTAACCGCGCTTACGGCAAACGAATACCCTCTGGTTATCGATTTTTATTCAACAATTTTATGTTTAAATTTATTGCTGAAACACTAAAAATAATAATGTATTGAATTAGGTTGTGGAGCTTGTTGCGTCGCTTCTTCTCCATTTTTAAGTTTAATGAGAAAAACCTTCTTCTTCTTCTTTTCGTGTCAATTGTACGTAGTATTTGGCAACACCAATTGCAGCATCATTGGTGAATTATGTTAGATCCTCCGAATTGCAGATGTGCGGACACTTTGGGCACTCTAGGTGGTGTGACATCGCCTGTACAGAGATGCCGCATTCTCACTGGATGTTAGAGGGGTCTGTATGCCCAAATTTACTAATTTTTGTTTGCAGCGACCTACTTGAGTTCTCAGACATTTTAATGCTTTCCAAACAGGCCACTTCAAGGTACCTCCGGGCGGCAGATGTCCCTGAGGTAGGACATGTTTTTCGAGCGCGCATGCGACTTCTCCTCTAACGTTAGGAAGAGCAGAGGGAGAACTTATTCAGCGGGGTTGGTTTTAAACAGTCTGATATTATTTGACACATTTCGTTGAGCGCTATGCGCTGTGTTGCGGAGAACATCAGGTACCGCTCCCCATTTGGTAGATGTATGTATGTGCAGCAGATTATTCCAGGCACCTATCTTCTATTTCGTTTTCTTTCTACCCTTTAACGGACGAATTTTCAAAAATGCTCGGTTATTGGTCTAATTCTGGTTGTTTGAGCTGAGCCAACTGAGCCTGAAGAAGGTTAATGCTACGCACACGTAACAAAATATTTGCGGGAGTACGCGTGCGGGGCATACTCGTACTCGAGATTTAATAGACATGAATGATCGAATATCGACACACTTTCACTTATGCAACTACTCTATACCATCGCAATTGGTGCACAATTTTGTAGTGCATAGGTGCAATCAAATCTTCAAAACTACGTGTCACACACAACAAAATTGCAGTCAACAGCTCGATCATAAAATATAGTAAATCATTTACCGTCCAAACTATTTTTTTTTGTTTTGGTAGTTGGTTTACTGTCATGTCAGTAAATATCCACAGCTCCATCTAAATCGGATGAGACTGTCAGAGCTCATAATTTTGAGGAACAACATTATGTTAAAAAAAAACCAAGTGCTTCTTACAATACTTTTGATCTACCAAAAAACGATAGGAAAAAAGAAAATATTATGCTCGACTGAAATTTGAATTCGTACTCAAAAATTATTAAAAGATAAATTCAAAAAGTGTGTGTCGAAATGAAATTTGAACTTGGAGTAAAAAAATGCGAAGCTCTCTATTTTCCGACCCGGCTATTTTAATTGCTTGATTGTATGCCAAATAAGTTGTTAATATAAATGTCAAAACATAAAACCATAGCAACAGTATTTTGGTCGCTATGGTGAAGATTCGCTTCTGTCAGACCAGTTACGTGAACTTTAAAAATATTTTAATCGTAATTTTTTACCATTTAGGGCTGATTTAAAAAAAAAAGTAGCCTAAGTCACTCTCCAGCCCTTCAACTATCCTTACACAAAAAATCAGGCCAATCCATTGCACCGTTTTGACGTGAAAGACGAACAAACAAACAAACACACTTTCGCATTTATAATATTAGTATGGATTAAACTGAACTGAACACAAAGAACAATAAGTACTTATCATAAATTAAAACCTTATTCTTAGAAACATTGGTGTGTAAATAATGTTAGTGGCAATTCATAGAAACATGTACAAAGAGAAAATATAATTACAATTAAAATGAGAACTCTTAGCGAAATGTGTGAAAATTGTTTTGGAAAACAAAAGACGTATTGTTGTGTTTTATAGTAGCAATGTGAAGCAGCGACGAGGCCAGGTAATGCGAGTGTAAGCACTTAGGTACACTTATCATGTTCAAGATGAAGTTTTTCACTGGAAAAGGGCTCTAATCGTGTGATAATTAACAAGCAGTTGATAGAAAATTTGGGAAACAAAGTAAAATTGACGTTGTAGGTAGCTAAGCAAAGTTTTTTTTTTAATTGGATATAAATGTCATTGTCCTGCAGGGACAAGAAATCAAATAAAATAAGAAAAAAAAAAGTTTTAGTATTTAGGTTTACTTAAGATTTTCCAAATGTCATTAGAAAATATGTTTAAAAAAGCCACATTGATAACCGATCCACTGACATCCCTACATCGAACCGTAAGAACAAAACGACTGTCCATATAACGCGAATGTTTGTAGGCATGGGATAAATGGATGGATAGATGGATGTTTGTTACTTAAACGCTTAAACTTCTGAATCAAATTTAGTAAAATTTGGTGGGGAGTTAGCTGACTTCTTTGACAGGAGGTTCGCGCGGGCGAAAGCGTTATCCTTACCAAGTCTCTACATGCTTTGTAAGACAACTTTCAGCCGTCTTTTAAAGCTCTTTTGACTTCTCAGTAATATGTAGAATACAAGTCACGTTCGTTACCATTTACGTAATAAGAAACTAAAGAGTTGTTGCTTAAGAAAATGCCAAGCTTCAGGCTAGAGGGAGCTGTTCTCCTGAAAGAGATCACATCTGTATTCATTAGTATAATTATGTTTGCCGTCTGGATATGCATGTAGTTTTAGAATAAAATATAATAGAAAATCTTTAGTTGTCCCTACAACTAAAGATTTTCTATTCTATTTCATATGGTACAGAAAAGTTGTGATAGAAAATGTTGTTCCATAATATTAAATTATATTGTGAAGTCTCAATATTTACTTAGAATAAAATGGTAGAAAAAGTCTTGTTTTCTAAAAGATTACCTTGCTGAGTAATCTCCGTCTTGTTACTTGCCGCCCTATCACATTTTTTATTATATTAAAATACTATCTTAATGATTAAAGACATAATGATAATAACATCCGACTGCATGTTAAAGAAGCAAATAGTTCTACAAAATTTTGGACATATAGTTATGAAATGGTTTTTTTTTCTTGGCAACGAATTTTTGATTAGACTTCTTGATCCCACCTGCCTGCTAACACTTTTCCTCTACCTGGTTGTGTATCAATCCATACTAATATTATAAATGCGAAAGTGTGTTTGTTTGTTTGTTCGTCTTTCACGTCAAAACGGTGCAATGGATTGGCCAGAATTTTTTGTGTAAGGATAGTTGAAGGGCTGGAGAGTGACTTAGGCTACTTTTTTTTTAAAATCAGCCCTAAATGGTAAAAAATTACGATTAAAATATTTTTAAAGTTCACGTAACTGGTCTGACAGAAGCGAATCTTCACCATAGCGACCAAAATACTGTTGCTATGGTTTTATGTTTTGACATTTATATTAACAACTTATTTGGCATACAATCAAGCAATTAAAATAGCCGGGTCGGAAAATAGAGAGCTTCGCATTTTTTTACTCCAAGTTCAAATTTCATTTCGACACACACTTTTTGAATTTATCTTTTAATAATTTTTGAGTACGAGTTCAAATTTCAGTCGAGCATAATATTTTCTTTTTTCCTATCGTTTTTTGGTAGATCAAAAGTATTGTAAGAAGCACTTGGTTTTTTTTTTTAACATAATGTTGTTCCTCAAAATTATGAGCTCTGACAGTCTCATCCGATTTAGATGGAGCTGTGGATATTTACTGACATGTCAGTAAACCAACTACCAAAACAAAAAAAAATAGTTTGGACGGTAAATGATTTACTATATTTTATGATCGAGCTGTTGACTGCAATTTTGTTGTGTGTGACACGTAGTTTTGAAGATTTGATAGCACCTATGCACTACAAAATTGTGCACCAATTGCGATGGTATAGAGTAGTTGCATAAGTGAAAGTGTGTCGATATTCGATCATTCATGTCTATTAAATCTCGAGTACGAGTATGCCCCGCACGCGTACTCCCGCAAATATTTTGTTACGTGTGCGTAGCATTAACCTTCTTCAGGCTCAGTTGGCTCAGCTCAAACAACCAGAATTAGACCAATAACCGAGCATTTTTGAAAATTCATCCGTTAAAGGGTAGAAAGAAAACGAAATAGAAGATAGGTGCCTGGAATAATCTGCTGCACATACATACATCTACCAAATGGGGAGCGGTACCTGATGTTCTCCGCAACACAGCGCATAGCGCTCAACGAAATGTGTCGAATAATATCAGACTGTTTAAAACCAACCCCGCTGAACAAGTTCTCCCTCTGCTCTTCCTAACGTTAGAGAAGAAGTCGCATGCGCGCTCGAAAAACATGTCGAAGAACCACCTATGTCCTACCTCAGGGACATCTGCCGCCCGGAGGTACCTTGAAGTGGCCTGTTTGGAAAGCATTAAAATGTATGAGAACTCAAGTAGGTCGCTGCAAACAAAAATTAGTAAACTTGGGCATACAGACCCCTCTAACATCCAGTGAGAATGCGGCATCTCTGTACAGGCGATGTCACACCACCTAGAGTGCCCAAAGTGTCCGCACATCTGCAATTCGGAGGATCTAACATAATTCACCAATGATGCTGCAATTGGTGTTGCCAAATACTACGTACAATTGACACGAAAAGAAGAAGAAGAAGGTTTTTCTCATTAAACTTAAAAATGGAGAAGAAGCGACGCAACAAGCTCCACAACCTAATTCAATACATTATTATTTTTAGTGTTTCTGCAATAAATTTAAACATAAAATTGTTGAATAAAAACTCGATAACCAGAGGGTATTCGTTTGCCGTAAGCGCGGTTAATTGGTGTACCGTCATTGAATTCTGCGAAAAAGTGATGGAGCTCCAAGAAAAGAGCACGGGAGGCCTCATCTCGCTACCGGATCCGTGCCCGAGCAAGGGGTAGACGCAAGGCCCAACTTGCTGCAAAGGCTTCTGAGCCCTGCCGCCGGCCTTGCTACTGTCGAGGCGATCCGGCCAGTACTTGACGACTGGCTCGGGAGAAGGCACGACTCCCTATCGTTCAGGGTGACGCAGGTGCTGTCGTGGCACGGTTGCTTCGGCAAGTACCTGTGCCGCATAGGTACTTGCCGAAGCAACTAGCCGGAAGCTCGGTGCCACCACTGCGTCCAATGCGGGGAGGACACGGCGCAACACACGCTCGCCGAGTGTGCAGCTTGGGACGAGCAGCGCCGTGTCCTCACAAATGTAGTAGGAGGCGACCTGTCGCTGCCGGCCATAGTACGTAGGATGGTCGGCGGCGCAGAGTCGTGGGACGCGGTGGTGTCCTTCTGCGAGGACGTGATGTCGCAGAAGGAGACTGCGGAACGGGAGAGGGAGATTTCCACTCCCTTCCCGGGCCGCAGAGAGCGCACCAGGCGCAGGGGAAGGGCGAATAACGCCTTTTTCCAGCCCCCCTAAATGGGTCAAGGGGCGTGGGACTTTGGGAAGTCCCTGCCCCCGATTCGACGGACCCGAGACGGAGGCGCGGGTGGGTTGTCGCCACGCGCCTCTGAGACGATGCACAGGGTGGCTAACACCTCACCACCCCGTGCACGAGGCGAGGCCCGGACGCACCGGGCCAGCACTAGCGCGGAGCTGCGGAAGAATCCGGATTCCCGCGGCCCCGCGCGCAGGTGCGAGATGACACCGGGGGGTTTTTAGCCGGTAGGAGTCCGGCACGCCCCTCCGACTCCGCCCAGGTGGAGGAAGTCCATGAGGATTTCCACCCGAAAAAAAAAAAGGGTCCAACTTGCTCTCCTCCAACCACCGTAAATAGCCTACGGCAGTAGCCTTGGGGATGTCTTCTGTACTGGATAAAGGCAAAGACGGCTTCTTGATAAGCGATGGGGAAAACTGACTTCAAGTCAATGAAGAAAATCCCTTTAAAAGAAAAGCTTCCCTATCCGGGTTTGCGGTAGTCTGCGAAAGCGTTCCCGTGGCGGAGAAGCACTCCGCTGGTTTTAGCCTGTAAGAGTACGGCACACCCCTTTACCTTCACCCGTTTTCAAGTCCAGTCAATCCAAGTTGTCAAATCCGTGCAAGTTAGATAGTGGCCACAACAAAAATACTATATGACCCTTCATCATGTGAATGTTGCACTAAACTTTAAAACTAGCAGTGTTAACAGTCAAATATGTTTGTAAGACTACAGGTAATGAATAGAAAGTTAAGATATAATTTTGAAACAGAACTCGATTAAGGAGCTTGCATTAAACATTATTTAGCTTCACTTTTTGTACAGTACTTCACATCTTCCATATCACGCAGACAAAGTCGCGGGTAACAGCTAGTACGTCATACGTATCATTTATCTATCACGTCTGCCTTTAAATTACAAGTCAAACACAATCTATTAAACAGTATACACTTGACATTCTGAATTGAAATCTTTGGCGTAAAAGTCTGTCAACCGAAGTCGAACCTTATTCACGTAGAGATAGAATTGATTTTCAGTTACTTGTTCGCAGTCTAGACTAACTTTAAGAGATTGGTTTATTTGCTTAGAAAATCAGTTTTGTTTACTCTTAGTTAACAATTCATTGTTTTAGAAGTAGTGATGGTGATAACAAAGATAACGTGTTCGATGTCAACATATTTTTTTAACAAGCAGTCAACGTGAAGCGTCTTTGTTAGTGAAATGTTATTATTTTGTTTTTCATCAATATGGATGTTGAATTTTTGAGGTTTCAATTCCAAGATGGGTGTTATGGAGTCATTACTAAGACTGGTAAGTCCATACAAACACGCTACCAAACGCATGATACACGCAAAAAATCTAAATATGAAGTTTAGATTTTTGGCAGAAGAAAAGCAATCAGTAATTGATATATTTATTTCAGGATTCAAGATCGGCATCAGACATCTACAGATGATGTATATGTTTGCGAGCTCCTTAGCTGTGGGATTTATAAGAGGGAGTATGGGAATAGCAGTCTTGGCGGTCAATGACCAGACTCGGAAAAATGATACTTATATACAGGTGAGAATTGTTAATTAGAGATCAAGGGAATAGGTTAAAGAGGCTTAAAGAGGTTATAGGTTTAAGTATCTTTAATGCGACGGACAAAAAAGATATCTACAAATTGTGTAGATGCCCTAATGTTCCAAATTCCATAACCATACAAGTACAACCAGAAAACAAAATAGTAAGTAATTGGGGTCGGTATGCGCCTACAGACCACAGTATGCACATAACGACCACAATATATTTTGGAATTAACAAACTGTTGCATTTTATTTTCCTTGTATCAAATCAATACGACTACAATTAAATAATAATTATATCTTTCTCCCAAAAAAAACGATCACTTTCTGTTCCTTTGATTTTCCAGATCCACAATTGGGACGGTAAGATTCAGGGAGCAGTTCTCTCATCGTTCTTCTTTGGCTACGCTCTGATGCTGCTGCCCTCCGAGCTGTACCTCCGGAGGATCGGAGGGAAGCTGCTGACGACGGCCATCTTTCTCGTCAACGGAGCTCTTTGTGTTGCGATGCCGACTATCATCAACAAGGTGCCACAAAACCTTACTTAATTTAAACCTCGATTGCAAAAGCAGGACAGTCTATCGTAAAATGGAAAATAACAGAGAGTTTTTCAAGAAAAATAGTGGCCTGTTTTTGTAAACAAAGCAAGTAACTGCACGTTAGATAAAAATGGTATGATTTAAAAAATAAATGTACTTCCAAGGATTATAGTAATGTCCGGACCGATTTCGGCCACGGCGGCCAGTGTTACTATGACACCAGCCAGCTACGCAGGACATATTATAGTGCACAAGCGTGTGCTCAAACAGGTGCACTCTCTATTCCTTTACTCTCATAGCCCAATGGGACGGTAATCCGACACGACCGGAGAGAGATCAGGCGCAGGACCCACATTTTTATGTGCCTTCCAAAACACGGTAGCTGTGATATTTATTTCTTAAACACACACAACATTCGAAAAGTCGGTGCACGCCGTGGGGATCGAACTCAAGACCTCTGACTTAGCAGTCCTACGGTCTTGCCACTAAGCTATCACACCTTTTTTTTCCAAGGATTATTGCATTTATGTCAATATCTTCTTCTTTATGTTTTCCAGGGTGGTTGGGTGGCAGCGTGTAACGCCAAGTTGTTCATGGGCATGTCTCACGGGTGCTTCAACACCGTGAACCAGACGCTGTTGGAGCGCTGGCTGCCGCCGAGTGAGAGGAAGATATTCAACTATATCATTTATGGAGGTACAGAAAAAGCGCTTTGGTGCTAACACTTATTATGATTATACAGATTTCTCTGTCCGGTTGTTGGCTATTGGTACTAGAGAAATATTCAAGGTTCTCCAATTTGCCTTGCAAAAAAAAGCGATAGTCTTGCTATTTATCCTAAAAATACTCTCAAATCATTCAATAATTAATCTCAACGACACGCAAAAATAATAAAATTATAATCCCTAAGGATCTGAAATCAGAAAGAATATAAGATGAAATGAATTAAAAAAATAGCTAATCAACAAAAATCTTACCCATTTCACTTTCATGTTATGGATACAAAATTAATAATAAAAGGATAATTTACTCAACGTTTTATCATAATAGAAAAAGGTTTTCAAAAGCTTTCATTACAGAAGTTAATTAACTGTAAGCCGTGTCTATGAACGCATTTTCCTGCTGTGCATAATTAATAACACATTAGCAAAATTTGCAAGGCAGTAATTAAAAAGAGTATTGTGCTTTACTGTCTTCATACATTTTAATATTCATTAAGTAAACACTGTTTCAATAAATATCTTTAACTAGCTGTTACCCGCGACTTTGTCTGCGTGATATGGAAGATGTGAAGTACTGTACAAAAAGTGAAGCTAAATAATGTTTAATGCAAGCTCCTTAATCGAGTTCTGTTTCAAAATTATATCTTAACTTTCTATTCATTACCTGTAGTCTTACAAACATATTTGACTGTTAACACTGCTAGTTTTAAAGTTTAGTGCAACATTCACATGATGAAGGGTCATATAGTATTTTTGTTGTGGCCACTATCTAACTTGCACGGATTTGACAACTTGGATTGACTGGACTTGAAAACGGGTGAAGGTAAAGGGGTGTGCCGTACTCTTACAGGCTAAAACCAGCGGAGTGCTTCTCCGCCACGGGAACGCTTTCGCAGACTACCGCAAACCCGGATAGGGAAGCTTTTCTTTTAAAGGGATTTTCTTCATTGACTTGAAGTCAGTTTTCCCCATCGCTTATCAAGAAGCCGTCTTTGCCTTTATCCAGTACAGAAGACATCCCCAAGGCTACTGCCGTAGGCTATTTACGGTGGTTGGAGGAGAGCAAGTTGGACCCTTTTTTTTTTCGGGTGGAAATCCTCATGGACTTCCTCCACCTGGGCGGAGTCGGAGGGGCGTGCCGGACTCCTACCGGCTAAAAACCCCCGGTGTCATCTCGCACCTGCGCGCGGGGCCGCGGGAATCCGGATTCTTCCGCAGCTCCGCGCTAGTGCTGGCCCGGTGCGTCCGGGCCTCGCCTCGTGCACGGGGTGGTGAGGTGTTAGCCACCCTGTGCATCGTCTCAGAGGCGCGTGGCGACAACCCACCCGCGCCTCCGTCTCGGGTCCGTCGAATCGGGGGCAGGGACTTCCCAAAGTCCCACGCCCCTTGACCCATTTAGGGGGGCTGGAAAAAGGCGTTATTCGCCCTTCCCCTGCGCCTGGTGCGCTCTCTGCGGCCCGGGAAGGGAGTGGAAATCTCCCTCTCCCGTTCCGCAGTCTCCTTCTGCGACATCACGTCCTCGCAGAAGGACACCACCGCGTCCCACGACTCTGCGCCGCCGACCATCCTACGTACTATGGCCGGCAGCGACAGGTCGCCTCCTACTACATTTGTGAGGACACGGCGCTGCTCGTCCCAAGCTGCACACTCGGCGAGCGTGTGTTGCGCCGTGTCCTCCCCGCATTGGACGCAGTGGTGGCACCGAGCTTCCGGCTAGTTGCTTCGGCAAGTACCTATGCGGCACAGGTACTTGCCGAAGCAACCGTGCCACGACAGCACCTGCGTCACCCTGAACGATAGGGAGTCGTGCCTTCTCCCGAGCCAGTCGTCAAGTACTGGCCGGATCGCCTCGACAGTAGCAAGGCCGGCGGCAGGGCTCAGAAGCCTTTGCAGCAAGTTGGGCCTTGCGTCTACCCCTTGCTCGGGCACGGATCCGGTAGCGAGATGAGGCCTCCCGTGCTCTTTTCTTGGAGCTCCATCACTTTTTCGCAGAATTCAATGACGGTACACCAATTAACCGCGCTTACGGCAAACGAATACCCTCTGGTTATCGAGTTTTATTCAACAATTTTATGTTTAAATTTATTGCAGAAACACTAAAAATAATAATGTATTGAATTAGGTTGTGGAGCTTGTTGCGTCGCTTCTTCTCCATTTTTAAGTTTAATGAGAAAAACCTTCTTCTTCTTCTTTTCGTGTCAATTGTACGTAGTATTTGGCAACACCAATTGCAGCATCATTGGTGAATTATGTTAGATCCTCCGAATTGCAGATGTGCGGACACTTTGGGCACTCTAGGTGGTGTGACATCGCCTGTACAGAGATGCCGCATTCTCACTGGATGTTAGAGGGGTCTGTATGCCCAAGTTTACTAATTTTTGTTTGCAGCGACCTACTTGAGTTCTCATACATTTTAATGCTTTCCAAACAGGCCACTTCAAGGTACCTCCGGGCGGCAGATGTCCCTGAGGTAGGACATAGGTGGTTCTTCGACATGTTTTTCGAGCGCGCATGCGACTTCTTCTCTAACGTTAGGAAGAGCAGAGGGAGAACTTGTTCAGCGGGGTTGGTTTTAAACAGTCTGATATTATTCGACACATTTCGTTGAGCGCTATGCGCTGTGTTGCGGAGAACATCAGGTACCGCTCCCCATTTGGTAGATGTATGTATGTGCAGCAGATTATTCCAGGCACCTATCTTCTATTTCGTTTTCTTTCTACCCTTTAACGGATGAATTTTCAAAAATGCTCGGTTATTGGTCTAATTCTGGTTGTTTGAGCTGAGCCAACTGAGCCTGAAGAAGGTTAATGCTACGCACACGTAACAAAATATTTGCGGGAGTACGCGTGCGGGGCATACTCGTACTCGAGATTTAATAGACATGAATGATCGAATATCGACACACTTTCACTTATGCAACTACTCTATACCATCGCAATTGGTGCACAATTTTGTAGTGCATAGGTGCAATCAAATCTTCAAAACTACGTGTCACACACAACAAAATTGCAGTCAACAGCTCGATCATAAAATATAGTAAATCATTTACCGTCCAAACTATTTTTTTTTGTTTTGGTAGTTGGTTTACTGACATGTCAGTAAATATCCACAGCTCCATCTAAATCGGATGAGACTGTCAGAGCTCATAATTTTGAGGAACAACATTATGTTAAAAAAAAAAACCAAGTGCTTCTTACAATACTTTTGATCTACCAAAAAACGATAGGAAAAAAGAAAATATTATTCTCGACTGAAATTTGAACTCGTACTCAAAAATTATTAAAAGATAAATTCAAAAAGTGTGTGTCGAAATGAAATTTGAACTTGGAGTAAAAAAATGCGAAGCTCTCTATTTTCCGACCCGGCTATTTTAATTGCTTGATTGTATACCAAATAAGTTGTTAATATAAATGTCAAAACATAAAACCATAGCAACAGTATTTTGGTCGCTATGGTGAAGATTCGCTTCTGTCAGACCAGTTACGTGAACTTTAAAAATATTTTAATCGTAATTTTTTACCATTTAGGGCTGATTTTAAAAAAAAAAGTAGCCTAAGTCACTCTCCAGCCCTTCAACTATCCTTACACAAAAAATTCTGGCCAATCCATTGCACCGTTTTGACGTGAAAGACGAACAAACAAACAAACACACTTTCGCATTTATAATATTAGTATGGATTCCCTAATGGCTTGCATAATTTTTACAATCTTGAGGAATTTGTTAAATTTTGTCTACATTTTGCAGAATGTTTTTTCTCTTTGTATCTAAATTAACAGTTTAGAAATAAAATGTTTATATTGCGAGACCTTCTCAGACGTTTTCGAAACGTTGAAGACTTTCTTAGAAGAGAACTTTTAACTATATTTTTGCTGTCTCACGGCTGGGCAAAGATCTAACCCATTTGACTTCAAACTATTCTGTCCTAAGCGACTTAAGCCATCTCAGCCTCCCTGGTCTGCTCTATTCGCGAGTTTCGGCTTGGTATTATTTTCTCATTTATTAAATTGTAGATTGCAATAAATTACCGACCCCAAATAATAATTGGGATAAGGGCAGAGGAATGATGATGATGATGAGATTGCAATAAATGATAATAAAATAAGTGTAATGTTTATATTCTTTTATTTCAGGTATCCAAATAGGTATAATTCTAGCGTTCCCACTATCAGGGAAGTTGTCTACTGCAGCTCTAGGTTGGGAACTAGTGTACTACTCCCTGGCGATGCTGGGATTGTCCATGGCCGTAATCTCTGGGTCCTTGACGGCGAGCTCGCCAGACCACCACCAGGCAGTAGGTGATGCAGAGAAGGAATTCATACACGAGACTTTGAATTATTATCGAAAGGTAATTTGTGATTAGTTAATGACATTGTAAAATTTGATTTTATTTAATGACTTTTTTATGATTTGCGAATACAAGGCAAAAGTGCTTTTAACTTTCTGATGCCTGATCATACACGAATGATGAGTATATTACTATAAATTTATCATCATGACCCTTCTGCCCTTATCTCATTTTTCTTGGGGTCGGCGAACACGTTTTTTTTCTTTCATTCTCCCCTATCAGACGTCATAGTATCATTTGCACATCACATTCATAAAATATGTTATAATTTTTCCAGAAGGAAATAAAGCGTCCCTGGCGTGAAATTCTCCGCTCATCCCGCCTATGGGCTTTGATCGGTGCCCATGCAGCCTGTAACGCTGTTTTTATTTTCTTCTTAGTGCATATGCCAGCATACTTGATGATGTACGGATTAGCTTTAAAGGATGTAAGTTATTTTTTTTACTTCATCTATTTCACATAATTGATATTAGCTCTTTCAAGCTATGTTTCGTGTTGTCATTGTGGAAGCAAGACAGTGCATTACACTTAAAGGACATTCCTCGAAGCTGTAGAAGCCTAGTGGTAAGACCGAAGGACTGCCAAGTCAAAGGTTTCGAGTTCGATTCCCAGGGCGTGCACCGACTTATCAAATGTTGTGTGCGTTTAAAAAATAGAATTTATCACAGCTTTCGTATTTCGGAAGGACGTAAAAATGTGGGTCTGCGCCTGATTTCTGTCCGGTCGTGTCGGATTGCCGTCCCATCGGGCTATGAGAGTCAAGGAACAGAGATTGCACCTGTGTTTACGCACACACTTGTCTTGTGCACTACAATATGTTTGTACGCGACGCTGGCTGGTGATGACACCAGCCGAATATAATATAAGTGATAGTGTTAGTATGAACTAACACTATCACTTATATTATATTCGGACCGATTTCGGTCACGGGGACCGAAATCGGCCTGGACATAATATAAACTTTTAACAGGGTGTAATTGCCAAAACGGTAACAGTCTGCTAATGTATATAACAGTATTTTAGTGTATTATTTTGCTTTCTTTTAAGAAAATCTTCTGTAACAACAGATTGTCATTTGTTTGTATTGTTCTGTTTCAGAGTGCTTGGTATTCCATGTACCCGTTCATTGCGATGTCGCTGTCATACCTTATCATAAGTCCAATCATCGACTGGATGTATTCGATACAAACCTTCAACTATATATTCAATGCCAGTTTCTTCAGAAAAGTCATTAATGCATTGGGTGCGTTTTAATCTTTATTTATTAAGTACAAAATTTTAATCTGGGATTTTCCTTTGCAAATTATATTATGAAAGCCAGAAAACTCTGGTTCCTGGTAATGAAAATGAATTAAAAATGATTTTAAATAAGCTTCGACCAGATGGAATACTTTTGTCAGAAGCAGTAATATTTATTCCTTCGGGCTGATTCAATGGAATTAAATTTACAGGTGCATTTGGAATCGTAATGGGATTAACAATGATAACAAATTTACCGCTCGAATGGAGCCGCTCAACAATTACAATGCTAACAGCAATATTGGGGCTGCTAGGATTTCAATTCTGTGGATTACTGGTAACTTACTTAGTTATTACTTTATATCTATAGAGAAGCTGGAAATCGGACAATATTGATGTAAACTCATAATTTTAAAAATGGCATGTAAAATAAGAGACCTTTTTTCGTTTAAAACTCTTTTCAATATTACTATTGAACAGACGATAATGCCGACTTCAGACGAAATAATTGTAGACCGAAATTATGTCTATTTCACTTGTTAATTTTTAAATCCTTTGCCTTAAAATAAAATACAGAATTTTATCGTGCTTGTACATTTGTATTACAATTATTTTTATTTTAATGATTTAAAACGTGAATCCTACTATTTTCAGAGCAGTTACAAAGACATGTCGGACAACTTCTCGGGCACGTTAATGATGGTGTCGTGTACGGTCAGCAGCCTCGTCGGGACGGCCGTGCCCTTTGTATCAGGGCTTATTCTAGGCGATAACATGGTGGGTACCTTTGACCTGTATTTGATGTATATGAATTTGAAAATTGCGACTTACACAATACTTAAAATCGTGGTCGCAGATAAGTCATATTATTATTATGTTGATAAAAAATGTAATGTAGTGTCGTACTTTGACTAGCCTGTTGGCCTCGCCCTGACTTCTGTACATGATTTCGTTTCCCATCCAGAATATTTTTACCGTTAGTTCTGTGTCTGTGTGTAAATTATCTATAAATGTATGTTATGTTTATCAGTTATCTAGTACTCTTCACAAGCTACTTTACTGAACTTGATTCCTACCAATGCAACCAGATATAATGACCGTTTAACCCTAGGTATTTGAACTGTAAAATATAACGCCGTTATAAAGTCGTAATAGGTGATTCAATTTTCTTAAAACAAACAATGATATCTTTTTAAAGAACAAACATTTTTAAGCTCGCAACTTGTAATTGTTTTGACTTAAAGTGTTTACGTCTAGAGACTAAACAACAGATTCCAAAATGTTTACTAAAATTTGATACAAATTAAATAAAGATTTGTTTTGTTTAATTTGTACTAAAATGGTTGTCTCGAGTTTGTACTTTGTTCAGTGTTTTATTTCATTCTTGGAATTACTTCGATAAAATATTACATCATTCATCATCATTCCCCTGCTCTTATCCCAATTATTATTATTTGGGGTCGGCACAGCATGTCTTATCCATAATGCTGAAGTTTCGGCTGTATATTTTTTACGGCCGGCCGCCTGCCTAACGCCAACCCACCTTGGGAATGCTGTTGCTGGTGGGTTACTCCCTACCAGGAGGTTGACCCGAGGTACTAGGTGGTATGCATCGGGTCGTAGTATACCTTAGTCGCCTCTTACGATACCCATTGGTGGATATGGGTCAGCCCTATTCGCACCGGGAACTGCACGGTTCGATAAAATGTTACATTGTACAAAAATATCGTTAAAACAATTCGTACCCAACTCTAGAATTGCCTACAGATGATCTTGCTAAAAAAGTTGGCTCAGTATCTTGGGTTTTGTGGGCCATCCTTGAAGCCACGTAATCGGTAGACAATACTGCGTTGTATCGTTTTTAAGTACTAAAGAGTTTGATAATCCTGAGTTTTAAAATATTATGATATTAAATATATTTTAAAACTCTTTCTATATTTTAAAATGATATTAAGCGATATGTTATTCCAGAATTAGGGAAAGAGCATCTCTCGGAAATAGAAATATAAAAATACTTTAATACTATCAAAACTTCGGTTTCTATTTTTCCTTTTTCTTTATTTCAGGCTGACTTAAGACATTGGAGGGTCATAATGCTGACATTGGCCACTCTATACATAGTTAGTACTATTGTATACACGTCGTTTGGAAGCAACGAGAGACAGTATTGGGATCACGTCAACAACAGCAAGAGACAGATGGGGCATTTCAATGGTGCTATGGGTACGTAGCTTGATTTTACTTTTATACGTGGTAACGGTATAAGCTACAAGATTTTATACCACAGACGATATAATATATTTTTGGACGTTTAAATGACTAATTATTTGAAGGGAATTAAATATTCTTTTACTGCACGGTTAGTCCGTGAAATTGGTTTCCAAGACCGATTTGCTACTGTGTATGACGTACCGCAGCTGCAGGTTCAATCCCTGCTTAAGACGAAAAATTGTGCGACAAAGGAATAGTTCTAAAAATGTGTGTCTTCTTTAGTATTATTTGTCAAGTACGTCGTTTTTATAATATGTACAAGGAAACAATGCTTAGTGTAGGTTTCAAAACTATTGTGATTGTCATTCACGGCAACAATACAGTTTTAAGAGCTCTTACTAAACCCACGTACCTACATAACAAGACGAAGGGATTAATGTTTCTCAACTTATTTTTGCAGATGCCCATCAAGTACAATTAGAAGAATATGGCCACACTAACATGGGAGTAAAGCACAATGAACTGGACACAGCGCTCTGACAATTGAATTATTATATTTTATTACAATGTCTTTTGTTTTATTTCGATTGACAAAAGCCAGGAACAACATAAACATTTTTTTTAAATGCAATTACCTGTCATATTATGGCAAGAATCAATTGGTAGTAAACTTCTTACTGCGAGATTAAAAACTTAAGCTGTTAGCCAGCGAGCAAGCTTTGCTTGTTTTATCGGACTAAATAACTGACAACAACCCGTTATAATTTGTTTTTATTGATCGAATAATTAAAACACAGCACCTTCCTCAATTTTACAAACACCATCATCATTCCCCTGCCCTTCCCCTCAATAATTGGGATAAAGTCCCAATTATTATTTGGGGTTGGCGCAGCATGTCTTCATCTTTTTACCTTTTACATTTTACCCCCGCCAAAAAATACCAATAAATATTATTTTCACCTTTAAAAATAATAAATTATAAGCCGTAGATAAATTCACCTTACTAGGCCTAAATATTGATTCGCAAATAGAATGGAAGTTTCACGTTCAGACAGTAAGAGCAAAATTTTAAAAATTCTCATATGCTTTCCGCGAGATCAAAAAAACAACCGACCTTAAAACTGCACTCATGACATATTACGCCTACGCCTATGCATGGCTGAAGTACGGTGTGATCTTATGGGGCAACAGCACCGACGTGACAACCTTATTTACCCTACAAAAAACTAATTCGAATCTCAGTTAATATTGAAGCTACCGATAGTTGTAAACCACATTTTCAGGAACTGAACATTTTACCCCTACCTTGCCTCTATATACTTGAAATTTGTAAGTTTGTTCGTACAAGTACCCAGAATTCTTTACAAAAAGACAGGACATATAAAGCAAAATCAGTTTAAGACACAAAAATAGATTAAACTTACCAATATCGAGACTAAAAATGCACTCGAATAGTACCCATGTCATGTCCATAATAATCTATAATAAGTTACCCAAAAGGGAAAGTCCTAAAAAAGGGTCAGGTCAGGAGTACCCTAAACCGACGGGCGTGTATGAAGCGACTGATGAGTGTGGATGAAGCTAAAGTGGTATGCCAGGATCGTAGCAAATGGAAAGATGTGATCTCTGCCTACCCCCAAGGAAAAGAGGCGTGACGTTTATGTATGTATGTAAGTTACCCGAAACTATAAAACAATTAAATAAATACAATATCTTTATAAATGAACTGAAAGCTTTCCTTGTAAGCAAATGCTACTACGACATAAAAGAATACTTAAATGATAAATTATAACTAACGACATATCTAATTATATTACTGTATACTCAAAATTATACATATGTATATGTATAAACAACGTCGAATTAAATAAATATAAATGCATAATACTAATAAAATAAATAATTTAATAAAATAATATTGCAATTATTAAAATCTACAAATGGTTTCGTTAGGTATTGTTAAATAATTTTAATGATTAAACCCTACATACTTCATCAAATATAAATTTATTACAAACACTCAGTGTCCTTCCTCCTCTCTCCTAGTTTTATCTATGCTGTGCCCGACAGGGTCCATAATTATTGTGACTTTATTATAATATTCCTTATCACCTATGTAATACATTATGGTATGCAATAAAGAATTGAGAATTGAGAATTCTTCCACACGTTCCCATCTGACGTCATCTTGCAAGCGACACTCTTTGCAGCCATATTATCATCTTTCACACGATCCATCCATCGTTTTTTTGGTTCCTTCCACCTTCCGTACCACGTGATCCTCTTTTCTTTGCATGACATGTCCGTACCATGTCTTTTTTATTATAAACAAAACCGCTTAAAAAATTAAATTGCATTTTCTTTGAAAATTTGCTCAAAAATTACTTGATAAATGTGCTCATAAAAAGTAAACCTCCCACCTAAACGAACCCCGTACTTAGTATTCATATTTAGTAGTGTGGGTGAAGCAATTACCTGATTTCATTATCCAGGCATCCTGGGTAGACTGTGGCGGGTATTTATGAGGGCCGCTCTCCACTGCGAAGGTTATATTAATTACCGGTTGTTTAGGTTAGGCATCGTTAATGGATCCCTCGGAAACAAGACGTTTTCTGCATGTATTTTAATGAACTGCCTGTTGCTTAAAATTGGCTGGTGAAATTTTCATGCGGCAGGTTTTTATGCTACACAAGAGGGATATTAGCAAAAATTGTATATAACTTAAGGCAGTCCGCCCTTAGTTTGGTATACACAGATACGTGCTATTGCTACTGAAGATAATTATGATGAAGTAAAAAAGAAAGATATAATATAAGAAGTTAAAGAAATCTCTCTGCATATTTAAACACTACTACAACTATCGTTACATTTTACGCAATATAAATAAAAACCTTACAAAATATATATTGAAACCTTCCTCGATAACTACTCTATACATTGGTAAAAACAGGAAGAAAATTGATGCAGTAATTTTTGAGCTTATTGCGAACAGATAGACATGGAAGAGGACTTTGTTTTATAATATTATTATGTAGTGATGGTTATTGGGATAGCTTGACTAGTTTTGGATCCAGCCAGAGTCTTACATTATAAACTGATGCGAGCGCGAGTCGGTTCGACCATATTATTATAGATAGACTTTTCATCTATTAGTTCTACAAGAGTTTTGTTTCTGCTGTAGTCCAATAATTGCATTAATCAGTTGTCCTAAAACTAAAACATAGTGGACGTAATTTCCTAGTACTAACAATAATACTTATTAATAAAAGTATATTGACTTCGCCCTTAATTTCACCATCCGATTCGGCAGAAGCTTTATTTAATCCTGGACACTCATTGCTGCCAGTAGAAAATAAACTTTATCTGAAGGTGTTACGGTAGTATTTACTATAAGGTCTTGATTAGACTCTGATAAGGTCAATATTTTGCGAAGGGCCCTGTACTGTCCTTAGGGATTCGCTATTTAATCCCCAATAAAGTCAAGATCGACATCACTGATGACATTAAGAACCGAGTATCGGTAAGTACGTTGAGTTTAAAAGTATTTTTCTTGGTAAAAGTTGTTAGTGGATTTATAGGAAAGCTCGTTAAAAAAATATCAGTTATGCGTATTGTTTATTACAGTTTATTTACTATACCAATAATAGAAGTTATATATTATGTTGCGATAGTCTTAATAAGAACAGGATATTTGATCCAAAAACTCGTCCTTCAGTTAGATTTCCAATGGTGTTAGACACCAAATTTTAATTTTATTAAATCTAAGCATACTACGAACATACAACACATTGGAGATGTCACCATATCGAGGTGATGGCTAGTAACGTCACTTGCCACAAAAAGGTGTAATGATTAGTGACGTCATACTATGTTGCAACTCACTGACTCGCCTTAATTTTTCATTTTTATTTCTATGCGATGGATTTATTACATTTAATTAGCCAATTACTCTTATACATACTTATGGTCTTAAGAAAAGAAGCAATACTAATTGCGACTAAATTTTAAGAATTTCCTCAAATTTCATAAGCATATGACGGAAGTAAAATCATTTCAATGTAACGTTTGTTTTTTCATCAGTTTTGCACAAGAGGTGTGTTTTGTCATCACTAGGATATCAAACAGACGAGATAGTTGTTATTATTAGTTATTTTTGTTCGCATTGCGTCTTTTGACGCTATCAGATAAGCGACTATTACGAAGTTTGTGATTGTGAGTCACAAGATAAGGGAGATAGCAAACTGATCTTATAGCCAACTTGTGTACATAATTTTACGTAGATATCAATATAAATGTTTCCTGAAATGTAAGCTGCTAGCTTAAAAGCACTGAACAAAATATTATTGTGTAATAACAAATGAATGTGTGGTGTAACTTTCTTGAAATGTAGTTAAAATCAATCAGATGAATGAATGATCGTGGTATTATGTATGCAGTAAACGTAATTAACAATACTTTATTTCAAAATTTCTTCATAGATCACAAAACAGACAATTGATATAAAAATTGTAACCTATGTCAGGATTCAAACTATGTCTTATTGTTAGTTGCTGTTGCACTCCTATGATAAAATGCTGAATGCAGCTGTCATGTATTCATTTGCCTGACCACTGGTGTTAACCCATAACACAAAAAATTAGATATAATAACCTTAAAAATTATATCATCATTCCTTTACCTTTATCTCAATTATTATTTGGGGACGGCGCGGCGGCGCAGCAAGTATTCGTCTTCCACACGTTCCTATCTGACGTCATCTCGCAAGTAACACTGTTTGCAGCCATATCATCTTTCATCCCAATCCATCCATCGTTTCTTTAGACGTCCTCTTCCCCTTTATCCATCCATATTCATGTCTAGCACCTTCCTTACTATATGATCCCCTTTTCTCCGCTTGGCATGTCCATACCATGACAGCCGGTTACCATGAACTTTATTTGTTACCGGTGCCACCTTCAAACTTCTTCCTCAATCCATAAAAATAAAAAAAGAAACATTATCAATTTTTCCAATAAGTAACACTTTTTGAATGTCAATAAAAAAGCTCAGCACCTCGTATCGCCCACCCTTCACCACTTCTTGTGCTCTAACTATGGACATGAAATGGCCTAACAAACTCTGCAATAAAGCAAGCTGTCACTTTTATATTACAACTCATACAATATCCAGAATATTCAACAATTTCCTTATGAGTGTCACATGCCTCGTTCTATATCTTCGCAGCTACATAAATTAGTGGCCGAGCGTTTAGTCTCACTACTAATCAGATTTGCCCATTAGCTGTGTCGTATCGAGATCGCAATAATGTATCTGTTCTCTTTCCAGACATTTTGATTTAAAGAGTAATTTACTCTGAAGTTTCATGTCGCTTATACCAGTTTAAAAAAAAAAAAACATTCCTTAAATATCGAAATTGTACTAAAAATTGCATCATGAAATTCGCCCGCATCATTGCTCGGGTGTGTGCCCAAAAGGCTGGCGGCATTGCCAAGTTGGTTACCAATGCTTGTTCTCTGTGCGTGATAAAAGTAACGGGTTTTGGGTTTTGGGCTTTGGGTTTCGAGAAGTGTCAACAAGTCGCTTTGCAAGGTCTATAAAAAGCGACTGGGCTCTCGGGCCCACGGTCCAAGAGTTTCAACCCCAAACGTCTTAAGCAAATAAGTATCTACTAACTAGGTGACTAAATTTTACTTAAATATTTTATGCACATAATTAAGGATGCCGTCTGATCATGAAGACGACAGCTATCACTATCATAAAATCCTACGATAGAAATCTTTTAAGTTGCACACGAGACCGACTGCACGGCTTTTGATTGCATGGATAACCAAGTGGTACAGCTCACCAATTCCATGTGCCACAGGTTCGACTCCTGCGCAGGACAAGTATTCGACCCACAGATGCTTGCTTGAGTCTGAGTGTCTTTGTGCATTTGAATTAAATGTCTATAAAACGACCCGCGACTCAAGCATTAAATTAGTGCGGGAGGTGGTTAAAAAAAGCACCCCGTCTCCTGTCTTCCGCATTTAGTGCTAACCAGCTACCCTTTTCAGGACTCTGATACATCGCTTTTACACTGTAAAGCTCGACTGCACGTGGCCTTATGTATTCATTGGCTATTAAAATTCTTTAAATAGCAACTCATGCATTAGCTCTAGCATTGCAATTCTACCGGTAATACCAAGGGATAATTTGTAGTTGGTTAAAGAGGTCCTCGCACCATGGAATGCCGATTTAAAAGGTGATTAGTGTAAAGGTGGTCTACGACCTGCTATAAAAGTAAAGTGTTTGCAGTTGTAAAAGAGAGACGACGGCGGCACATTGTACGACATATTATGACGTCACACTGCTCAGTGACAGTAGAACTAAAACTTACAAAACTCTTAGTACTAATTACTAGGCAGGACAAAATACTTCTACGTTCAAGATATGATTGAGTAACTATTGATTATTGAATTGTACAACCTAATTAAATTGCGTAATACTACAAAACAAAATACGCTTTACTTTTTGTACAGCGCTACACATCTTTAATACCTTGCAGATAAAGTCGTGGGTAACATCTTTCATATAACATTCGAGATTATTCTTTAAATCGGTACAATTATTGTGTAATGAGTAATTTTCCATGATTTTGTTTGTTTTTATGAACGCGCTGATGTATCTAATAGAACAAACATTCTTCAGATACTTGCTTCTCCTTGTTTGGCAATGTTATGTAAGTAATTTTATATAACGTGCACGTATGTAATCAACGATATTTCAGTTTCATATTATTGTTATACCTACCCTTTTCGTACTTATAACAAAGTACGAATTCAACTTAAAGACAATTTTATAGATATGGAATTTTAACAATGAAGGAACTTACAGAACTTACTATTTGAGCTTCATAAAGCTTGTTATACTTACATTTTTCAAAGTAAATGCAACATTGACTTAATTAAAATAATCTCTCACAGTAAATTATATTCGTGTTATATTGTTAGGTATTGTAGGTTTTTTGCTCAGCAATGAGATATTACATAGGCTATTTAAAAACCACTTCGTCTCACAGCTGGGAAAAGATCTCCTGCTTTGCCTTCCATTATTATCTTTCTTAGATAGACCAGGAGGAGTCGAACTCATCACGTCATCTACGTTTGGTTCTACCACGTGGTTTTGAAGATTCCATTAGAAAGTTACCAGGTCCCAACGGCTAGTGGACATTTTGGCATATTTGCCCGGCGATACAATATGAACACTGGACAACATAAATGCCCAGAATGTGTAATAAACCAAGGTGGAGTACCGAACTGAGAACTTTTATGTTGTGTGAAGTAACATAAAAATAATAAGGCAGCCTGCATGCGCGAGCATTTAGAGAACTTACCCCATCTTAATTCTTGTGAAAGCATAATAACACATTACATAGCAAAGAGCATCTCTCTTCCACAACTGGAATAGTAGTTTAATATGGCTTAAATTAAAATAAATAGGACACTGAAACTTGAATATAGTCATGGCTTAATTGGTGATGTAATATGTGTGAAATTCCATTATTTTCTGCAACAAATTTCAGATTCCTGTCTGTCGTAATGATGTTATAAACGACTTTCAGCTTCCAATTTTTTAATTTTGCTTCCCAAATTCGGATATCTGCTTCCATATAGCAAGCAGATTATGGCCTCTTATTTTTCGAATTTTGTATTCTGGCTTGACTATTACAACTGACAGCTTTGGGATTTCAAATTTCGTATATCAGCATCCAATCACGCTGTTACGCCTTTCTTTGCTTCCTAAATTGATAAATTATTATTCGGTTATAGGTATACAATAAAAGTAGCCTTATAAAACAGATAGGTACCAAATATTTTTACTGTTCATTTTTAAATGTATTTGATCGCAATGAATACATTTTATGTAAGTTTCTTATCCCAATATCATTAATACGTGGGCTATCGAGTGGAGGGCAGTGTAACGGAAGTTTGTTTGTGGTTTTGAACGACCAGACATATTAGTAAACGAGTACGTTGTTAAATAATAAAAAAAAAACAAAGGTAGCTGGAGTGTTTTGCAGGAGGTTTCTCAATTCGACTGTACCAGTATACTATAAGCTTTAAGCCTAGGGGTGGCTAGTGCGTTTGTGAGTTTTTCATTAAGTATTTGAAAACACTACAATTTAATAAAAGTCTGGAATAGATCTGATGATGGAGCCGACAGACAGTCGAGGGAACTCCTCAACGGTTCACAGTAGCTACTTTGTGTTTGAGCTTGATTAATTTGTATTGGTAAGACCTTTACACCTAGATGAATTTTGATTGTCGTTAGGGGTGTGGTGCAGAAGACGAAGCACAGCTAAAAGAACTCTTCGACGGTTAGGAGTTAAATAAAAAATCTTGAAAGCGTATCAAGAAAGTATCTAGCTGTTATGATAATATTTGATATTTTTTAGGTTTTTAATGCCGTTCATTTTGAAGTCGGTTTATTATTCTTTTTAGATACTAAAGCCGACACAAAAGTTTGCCCAACGAGATCTTTCAACTTTTATCCTTAGCTAACACCAATCTAACCTCATCGATACAACGTAATTAAATTCAAGGGCGTCTTGTTGTCAAGTACTACCTTTCCCAGATTTCTCTATAAATTATTTAGGTAAGTATTTCAAAACCTTCATCATCATCATTATTCCCCTGCCCTTAACCCAACTATTATTATTTGGGGTCGGCGCAGCATGTCTTCTTCTTCCACACGTTCCTAATTATTTCAAAACCTTATCTACATCAAATTGTCACCGGCAATAAATTTCCTATCTTCTTAATCAAAAGTCCAAAGCAAGTAAAATAGAACAAACATTGTTAAATAGTATGTAAATTTATAGATATAGGAATAAATATATGTTGAGCAAACGAGACTATCTGAGGCTGTTGCTGGATGCCTCATTGATAGCAACTATGGCTGAGGAGAAGGTAGTGTACAAAGTTGTGGCGACTGACGAAAATCATGAAGGTACGTGACTTTACTAATTAATTCACGAATATTTAATGGAGCCTTTTTTACATTTCTTAGATGATCTTTATGTTTGGTGTAAAATTAAGTGTTCATTTTTAAAAACAAAATCAAACATTTGTTTTTGAAGCATCCCATTACTAGTTAAGCAACCCATGAAGTTCAATCGGCACCAATCCTTATTGATATAATCAATGTTCTCAACCACCGTCTTCTGAGCATGCTTCCTTTGCGGTTTATTTTAATTTTAACATATAAAAATATTGGTAAATTACAATGATATCGACAAACACTGTATACAAAATTGATTTTTGACTCGGTCGTTTATGGAAATACCTAGAGTAATTTCATTTTATATCTCCTCTTGACAGGTATTTTAGACATCGATCTCAGTTTATAAGTAGTAATACAAACAAGTTTTAATATATTTCAGCTGCCATCAGCTGTTTCGTTTGTTATAATTATCGTGTGATGTAAATATTGATATGCATTGGCCCCTGACCTCCTTCAATAATATAGCGGACAATCGTGTTAATGCTTCTTTATACACAGTTCCTGCCAATGTAGTAGTTCTTTATTATAATTATTGAACAGCAAGTCAAGTCAGCGAACGTCATTTAAACGACTAACTGTCGTTTTTCATACATTTACCCAATTCATTACACTAAGTCATAAGTTTTCAATTTTAATAACCCCGTAAATAGTAAAAAGACATTTTAGTAACTTGTTTTTTACCCACCTAAATTCTTTAGTGAATGTTGAGGTAGGATCACACGTCATAGGCAAGAGTTTATGGCGAGTTATCTAACGACATAGTGAATAAACTTCAAGGATTCCGTGTGGCGTCCGGATATAAAGCACCACCCCATATCCTCCACTGGGTGTCGTAAAAGGCGATTAATGGACCTTAAGACCCAGTGCACTGTACCAAGCACCTTGGGTCACCCGAATGGTGGCGGGAAAACAACCAACAAACGCATTCCCAAAGAGGGTTAGTGTCAGACAGGTGGCCGACTATAAAACCATAGCCAAAACTTTAAGCAACATGTCTAGAAGTTGTGTTGCGCCAACCCCAAGTGAAATGGGATAAGGGCAGAAAGACGATGATGATGATTCCAAATTAGGTAACTGTCCATAAAAACCTTTTTTCTTATTGTTTTAGAACCACAAAAACTTCAAAGTGGTCCAAAGTTTTTTGGCGCACGACACGTACAGACGCTCCTACTATTCGCATGCTTAACTGTCATGTACACGATTAGATCACAGCTAAGCGTTCTCATGGTAGCCATGACCAAACCTCCTGGTGAATGCGAAAAAAATGGCACAGAATTCAATGAAACTGCTTGTAATAGGTCGAATCTCAACAGGTGGGACATATATCGCGTGAGTATTGTTTGGTTAATGATAATATTATTATTATTATTTGTATCTCTTTTAATTCACGGGATAACTTCAAGGGAAGAAACCCGGTCCTTTTTAAAGGCTTACACGGGGACACAGGTCCAACATGCAGAGGCCTTGTTGAGAACTTTAATATAATATGTGATGGGGCAACTACCAAGGGCCATCCACCCCTGCTCTATAAAAGAACAGACATGGACGGCCCAAGGTAGCTACAAAACTATTGTAAATTATGGATAAAACGAATTTGGGCTATGGATAGGTTATGTTGGATGTGTTTATTTTTCAAACTATGGATAACTATGGCACCTGCCTTTAAACACATGAAAATGCAATTCAAATTGGCAGGCGGTGACTCGCCGACTCCAAGATGGGCCCCCTATTATACCGCCACGATAGGCAGCAGGTGGGCAACACCAGAGAGTAAAGGCTAAGGGGTGTAGAGAGGTGCGACACCGATTTCGCCATCGCGGGTCACAGACCCGGAGCGGGTTTCCTCGTTATTACGCCATTAGACACTTCCACCCCCGAGCATATAGCTCTTGCGACCCCTCTCTAGCCAGCCAGTTAAGGCAAGAAAGAGCTGGGAGTCCTCATGAAGAGTGACCCCCTGGGGCATTTAGGTTTCGTTGTGTCGCCACACACAAACAGCTCGCCACAAGCTGCCCTGCGGATGTATGCTCCTACATAGACCTTCAGATACATTTTTTATTTATACCTCAAGGTTTGGAAAAGCATACTAATATGCCCTCAGGTCTTGCGTTATCCCCATGATGAGGTAACGACTTGCCCCGAGGGTTATTATTATTATAAATAGAGATACTCAAATAAGTATACTTGTATGACATGTGCGTATGATAAAATGTATTCTGGGAACTTCTTTGATTGTGTTCAATCGGAGTCTTAAGTTGCAATTTTTTTGCGTCGTCATAAAAAATAACTGATATTTTTGTAGATGTTATTAAGTATATAAACTATTAATGATGTTATAATACAAACAAACTGGTTTTTACTAATTTTATCTTTCTTGCCTTCACCGCCCCTTTACCTAGCAAGAGTAGGACTCGCAGTCGTCTATTTTATTGAAAAAAAGAGAAAATTTACATTTTGTCTACTTCTTTCTATTTTTGCAGTCGTATGATTGGAACAAATCTACTCAAGAGATAATCACGTTTTCCTTCTTCGGGGGCTACACCACCATGACCCTACCGATGGGCATTATTGCGCAGAGGTTTGGAGGCAAGCGCCCGATCATGCTCGCTCTATTTGTTAATGGGGTGGTCTGTATTTGCACACCTTGGGTACCATTAGTGGTAAGTACAGTTTTCTACATATTTTAAAAGAAATATCGATTGCGTTGTTCATGTGTATGCTATTCGGTAGTTATTGTTACAGACTCGTAACTCTTTTGTAGGGATTATTCGTTTTAAAAAGTCCTAAAAAAGACAAAAGACAAAAGTCCTAAAAAAAGACAGCATTGCATGAATTGTAAGTATTCGAATCAATTATGTTGTCAATTTAAGTAAAATAGACAAAAAACGATGAATAAAACGAGTCGATGAAATTATTCAACAATTTTCGGTATAAATTACTCTGCTACATACTCCTGATTTCCAGGGTGGTTGGGTTGCCATGTCTGCTAGCAGAGTACTGCAGGGCTTGACGCAAGCGGCTATGTTTCCAAGTATTCACTCATTGCTGGCTAAGTGGGTGCCTCTAAGTGAAAGGGGAAGACTTAGTACTTACGTTTACACAGGTGAGTTCTAAGAGGGCCCTACACTACGAAGCTTTATTAAAGATTTAATCGTCCCATTGTTGTCTTATGATGATAAATAAAAGTTAAAGCAATAATGTTAGTTAACACAAAGGATTTCTAAACATGATTGAGTTAAATCATCTCAAAAAATAGAAAGTTTTGATAGTTAAAGTGACAAATCTTTCTTATAGTTTTACACACAACTGCTTCTTGGCAGTGAATTCTATTTGTGAACATTTTTTCTTTTCTAAAGACTTTTTGTGCAATTATTTTAACCAACACCTTTACAGGATCTCAAGCTGGTACAATTTTAGCTTTCCAACTGTCAGGTCTGTTCGCTGGCAGTCCAGTCCTTGGCTGGCCTGTATCTTTCTGGGTGTTCGGGACCCTGAGCTTGATCTGCTTCTGTCTTCTCGGCTATTTCGGAGTCGGCAGCCCTCATGAGCATCCCAGTATAACAGCGGAAGAGATGGCCTTTATCTTGCATGACGGGGCTGTAGATGTAGTTCCTAAGGTATGTTTTATTATAGCTCTCGTTTTACTTTACATATTTCCCAAATTCAAATAATTATCAAATAAAATCTATCATTCGAATCCCAAGAATACGTAGCCATTTATAAATTATGGCGTAGATAAGAATGTATGTAAATGTTTGCAAAAGACAATTAAATACAGTATGATTTTTATTCTTATAATTTTCTTAAATTAAAAATATCTTTATCATGCTCTTCATTTAGAAACGCAAAACTCCGTGGCGTCATATCCTGACATGTAAAGCTGTGTGGGGGCTGGTCATAACACACGCGGGCAGTGCCCTCGCCTACCTGCTTATCCTCACCGAGATACCGGTGTACATGAACCACATCCTCGGAGTGGACCTGAAGAGGGTAATTGGTTTTCTACAATTTGGTATTCACCTAAACGATACAGTCCATCCTAACTATTGTGACTAGGTGTTTAGTTTTTTGAAAATACAAGAATCTAATAAGGGTACGAATATGACTGATCCCTTAGTAATTTTTACTTGATTTGATCTAACATTAACATTACATAAAATATAACAAATTGAAAAAAAAATTCCAACACTACACAATGACGCTTACGAAGGGACTATGATATCAACTTTTTTTTGTAGGTTGGCGTAGTGCACAATACCTAATTATTTATTTAGCCGTCTTTGACATGTTTAATAATAGTAATGTTTTCTCATGCTTTTCAGAATGGATTATATTCATCACTACCGTATATAGCATTATTTTTAATGGCAATTGTTTTTGGAAACGTCGCAGACTTCTTAGCTAACAGAAAACTAATGTCTGTAGTCAACATAAGAAGGACAGCAAACACTATAGGTATGTGTTGAAATTGTGTTTCTTTGACTGTATCATCATCATCACCATCATCATCAAGAATATTGGCAGCTTTTATCACCTAGCTGCATAGTGCATTGACGTCTTTCCACTCAATTTTTGTACCTATTATTAGCTTACTAAGTAAATAATCATTATTGATGGTTAATGGATCTTCTTGCTTATCATTTTCAGCTATGGTGTTATCAGGACTTTTCTTACTGGCGTTCAGTTGTGTGCACAGTACGGTGCTAGCTGTGACACTGCTCATCATAGCACTAGGTCTCCATGCTGGGACACATGTCGCATTCCACGTAAGTTTCTTTAAATATTCAGTTTTACCTGCCTTTATAATTTTTAGGAGAACTTAGAAGATTACACTTGACAAAAGTCTTGCCTTGCCTCAAAATAAACGAGATTTGTAACATATTAAACACAAACACAATATTCTTTAGTTGCATATTATTATTGTATACCTACAACACTATATCTGTTTTAGATAAACCATATAGACTTGGCCCCGAACTTCGCCGGCCCCATAATGGCGCTTGGCAATACGGTTGCGAACCTCACTGGCTTGCTCGCGCCGGTCATAGTCTCCAACATAGTGATGGATGACGTGGTAAGTTCTGCCAAGAATCCCAGTTTTATGGCCGTGATCTATTGAGGACATCAATAAATGGAACTGATGGTAGTTTTGAACTAGATGCGAGAACTATTTGTGAATCGATCAATTTTTATTTATTTCTCTGACCTAATCAATTTTTATATAATTATGCCTTTGTGGACTTTGCCTGCTATCATAAGATTAGTCATAGCAGTAAGCTCCTTCAGGAGTGACTCACCGGTTTCACTAGCGCCGGAACTTGCCAGATGCTGAGGAATCAGACCATCCAGTTCTTCAGCGGAGCCATTCTAAAAGGAGGCTACTACTACGACTACCTGATTAACTGAAATAAATTAAATTACTACATTTTAGACGAAACAAACGATTTTTAGGGCATATATTACTCGACAGACATTTTTTTAGATATTTTATCCAAATCTTTAAAAAACGAATGTACTTATTATACACTTTTCAGAAAAATCACCGAAAATGGCAGTACGTGTTCATCATCGTCGCAGTCTTCATGTTTATAACGAATACTATTTACGTCGTATTTGCAAAAGGAACCGTTCAGCCGTGGAACTTTTATGGTGAAGAAGAAAATGGTAAATATAGAACAATATTTCAACTCATATTCGAAAATAGGAACAACAGAAATATTTTTCCGTCTAAAATTGTTTCTTCTATTTACATGTATGTGAACTGGTAACATCAAAATTACATTTGATTGTTTATGTGAATTCAATTCGAGTATATCTAAACATCAAATTGAATTCTAGTAAGGACGTCGCGTCGTTTAGAACTAGAATACAAAATTTATGCGAAATCTTGAGTGTACAAGCAAACAAACGCTGTATTCTCCGACAATACAAACGGTGCCCATAGATCTTTGCAGAGACTTGCACCAAGAAGGTAAGGTCACGCAGAAAATCAAGTTAGATCAGGTACAGTTAGGACGTAGATTTAAATTATAATTCCTATTGTATCCTCCTTGGTATTCTGACGTTTCAATGGTCATAGGCTCAAACTGAAAGTGCCGATCACGAAGCAGTTCTGAATATTTTTTTCCACAATACAGATATACTTGTATAACACTTGCCTTAAATTCGGTGAACAGCGTCGTGACGCAACTTGGAACTATATTTGCAGTATAGTGCAGTAGTAAGTAACTGAACTTCTGCATAACGAGCCATCATGACCGGCCTGTTTGTGGACGACTGCAGCTTGCCTTCGCCGTAGCTCTGCGTTTATTGGACCACACGTCTATGGCATTGTAGTTCAGAGGCCATGTGTTTTACGTAATTGCCGTCTGTCCAACAAGGACCATTGGTCTTCCCCATTATATCGTTCACTAAAATTTATTATCTATGGTCACGTCGGTTTGCTAACACCGGCCAATAGACGAGGAACGGACAAGGTGCCGTTGCTTCTGTCAAGCAGGGCCCTAATCTATGTAAGGACTAACCACGGCTATTTAATAAAACTTGTCAATATCACTATGAATAGTATGGTATCCTGCTTCGATTTTAATTTATACAAACATTACATGTACATTGTTCGAAAGCCAAAATGCAATAATTACGTAAGCCGCAAAATTAATTTGTCTCTTGATTGAATTGGTCAAATACCCGCTGTAGTCTTTTCAGCCACGAGCAAATATCGGCTTTAGTGTAAATTATACTGAATAATCCCATGACTGTGTCATTCATTATAAAAACTTTTAAAATTAAGTAGTGTTGATTTAAATTAGATATCAACATCATGTTTATCCGTCGCTATTATAATTTTTGAAAGAATCTACATACAGGGTGACTTCGAAGTCGTGGGCAATATTTTAAACTAAGACACTATTTATGATACTAATTGCGTTAGGGCTATTTTTACGTAAAAAATAATAATAATGTAGGTTATTACCTTTTCTAAGTTCCGCGCGGCCGTGGATGATGCGACAGCCACGTTTAAATATTTTGATAGTTTAGATCATTGGCATTATGTGATTAGTTTTGTTTTTTTTTTCTTCAATAGTAATTTATTACGGTAGTATGTTACTTATTATTTAAGTATACATTACATTTTTAATAACTAGGTAACAATTTTTTTTGCGTAAAAGTAGCCGAAAAGATTCGAAAGAATATGTGTATAAATGTCGTTTTAATTTCAGATGCTGAAGAAAAGGGGGAGGCTAACAAAACTGACAAGCAACTGAACAAAAAGAACAGTTTGCAAGATGTGATACGATGATAACGTCTAAATTTAATGTAAATTAAGCTAGATAAACATTTACAAGTACGATGGTGTTTTATTTCCTTATGTACATGTTTATATAACTCAGAAAGAGTTACCAAACATTATTAATAGACTGATGGGAGATAGACTTTAAGTAAATAGAGGTTTTATTCAAAATGCATGCAAAAATACAATAAATATGATTTTTAAAATGTTTTCTGTTATTCTAAGAGATTAGATAAAGATAAGATAAAGATAAAGATCATTTATTTGTTAGAATAATATGGTACAATGTAGGTGTTACAATAAAACGTTATGACGTGCTTATATTCTACCATTTCTGGTGTACTAATATTAACGTAACCTAATATTATATACTCTACCAAAAATTAAAATTGCAAGGAGTAAATAACAATAAAAAAAAATGAGAAACAATGTTCGTCAAGGGTTAATAACATAAATCAAACAAGTTAGAAAAGTTTTGGTCTTTGTCGTTTATGAATTCGTCTATTGTGTAATAACATTTTTCATTTAGAAATTGGGATAGTTTTACTTTTAATATTGAGAATTTTAAAGATTTAAGTTTTTTTAAAAGTGGAACACAGCTATCTAGCTTTTGTGCTCTGCATAGTGACCTAATACATCTTTTTTGGGCGCGAAATATTCTTAAAGCATTAACAGAATTACCCCATATTATTATGCCATAGCGAAGGATTGAAGCAACATATCCATGGTATGCGGACAGAGCCGCCTCAATTCCGGCTATCTTTGAATCGAAAATCGGTAATGGGAAACATTGTAAAGAAACGGGATTCAAATCAAATCAATTAAATCAAAAGTCCTTTATTCAAATGAGGCTACAATGTAGCACTTTTCGAACGTCAAATTAACAATTTGGACAGCACTTCATCGCCCACCCATCATCGATTCTAAAAGATGGAAACTGACGTCATCAAGAAACTGATTAAGCGCTATCATCGTTGTTTCTTCGCTTAATAAGAAGGGAATTGTCTGTAAAATTCTACCATTAATGACCTTCAATGCGTATTTAATGAATATTTTTCTAAATGACATGCATTTTGTCTTGATATTTACTTTTAATTTTGGGTGTAAGTCGAGACACATAGTCATTAGTGCAAACATGTCATTATTATCTACTTTGTTTAAAAAAATCTATTATCATGTTCTCACCATATGCAAAATTTACATAAAACCATGACATGTTTACATGATATGTGAAGTTACACTTTATTGACTCCAATCCTGTAGAAGTAAAGCGGCGCAAGATACAAAAGACCCTATTGATGTTTTTAGCTTTCTATATTGTTACAAAGTTCTGTTAATCTACAAAGTGGTTTCAACTAAAACATCACTAGTGTATCGTGTATTTGCGTCTGCAGTTAGCGTGCGGTCAACCGCCGAGGTTTGTGAATTTCGCCATTTGGTCCTCGATCGATGGCCACACCAATTTATGCCTAACGATATTTCACTCGGACAGAATCCTATTAGTTGTTTCGTAACTTCGCGTAGTAAAATCAAACCTGAATATATCAGAAAGAGTAACGATAAATATATGGCATGCGTATCCAAAAACGACTTAGAAATCAAGCCTATTAAAGACCAGCCTTTGAGAATACATCCGCATTGATGCATGCAGAATTTGCCTTAAAGTAATTAAAGCACCAATGTCACTTGCCTTGTTTTACATCTAGTGTAAACAATTGTTAGAAAACCAACAATGAAAAACCAAACACATTCTATTAATATAACCAAAATTTATTCCAAGAATGTAAGCCAGATTAAAATATTCATTTTCACAATTTTTAAACTATTAGCATTTCTGAAAATCTCAGCATAGGCCAAAAACGGCTTCGACTGTATCCGAAATATACCGCTTATCAAAACAATTGAACACAAGCACGACAAATAATTTGTATAAGCACTAAACATAAACGCTCACCTCAAACATAGCTTGGATTTTCCTCAAACTCATGTCAATCCTAGTCACAAACACGAGAACACGTCACAAACTAACCTGAAATCACTCAATTAGCAACCAATTGCTCAATTATATGCCGTACATTTATGACTCTTAAGCAGCGCGGCGCTAACGGTTGCAGGAGTTAATTTTAGTCTCAGCTACTCTTAATAATTATAAATTACATTTAATCATCATCATTAATATTTATAAGTAACAAAGCTTACATAGCAGGTTATTCAATATCTATTAATAACAGTTTGATCTAACGTACCTGATAATAATATGTCTTTGGTCGTGTCCCTTCGAACTATGAGAACATGGAAAAGGAGTGTGGTCTTTTGTAAGCGCACACGTTTGTGCACTGTGATATGTCCCGCGTAGCTGGCGTGTAGTAAAACTAGCCGCCGTGGCTGAAATTGGTTCGGACATTATTATTAAGTAATGCGATATTAAGTTGAGAAAGAGGCTGCCTCAACTGGTCTCAGCTGAAAAGACATCGAACTTGCTGCTCAAGATCGAAAGGAGTGGAAAAATCTTCTGCGAGCCATATGTCCTTGATGAAGGATAACAGGACAACATCATCATCAACAATGCTATTTATATTTTACGGTAATGAAAATGGTGCGGAAATAAGCTATTAACGTAAAATATCATTTCATGCATAATAATCTTTATATTATGGAGTTTTTTACCGGATCTTTTTCATAAGAATGACATTTTGGAACCGCGCAACTAGAGTCTTTAAATTTTTGAAAGTGCCTGAGAAGGCTTAATCGAAACAAAAACCTTTTGAACTTTATAATTATCTAAAAGGAATACAGACAGAACAGATTACTATGTCTACTTTCTATTTTGACGATATTATTTCATCATATTTGTGGAAACGTGACAGAGAACAAAATGGCGTACAAAACAAGTCAGCGTCTTGTCCATAAACGCAATATCATTATTTCGAGTCACTATGTCTAACTCTCTAAGCCGGACCACAAGTTCAGTTTCACCTAATTTGCACAAACTTACATTCGGTCGACTCAGAATTAAATTATGATTGGTGAGTTCAGTTCAGAGTCTGTGAGAAGCCTAACTACTGTCCGACTTCGACAGGGCTTGGGTATTAGGTTACTGTAATGTTATTATTTTAGGAAAGTTACACAGCGCGGTCCGGATTAGATGTGACGAATTAGTTTTCTCGTTCTAGGCTGATTGTGTTCAAAGAGGCGATGACCCCTGAGTTTGTTTCGACGTTTCTTCTCAGGGTAGCCAGTTAGGAAATGTCGATTCCAGCGAGCTCATATTTAAGATGACATGTAGAAGTGATAAAATTTATCCTATTTGCAGAATAAATGATTTGAATTTGAATTCAGTGCTTTATGCTACTTCAATTGGACAGACTGTTTCATTGTTCTTACATCATACACGTGAAATTAAAAACAAATCAGGGTAAAATAAAATAGTGTACTCACTCTGATTAGCGAAAACCATTCTTTCTTTTATTATAAAGCAATAATGCAATAAACAATTTTATCGACATATCATTCACTAACCAATGACAACACCAGTCGTTACCGTTACTTCTTACGGACAGAATTTTATAAGGAACACCTTATTAATTTCTGTCCTAAAGTTGTATAAACATTTTACTACAATGTTTTATTAGTTAAGCTTTTTTGCTCTTCTGACTTCCATGATGAACTCAAGTCTGAAGTAAACGTTACATAGTAATTAAATCTCAGGAAAGGGAAAGTAAGTACGTCTGTAAGGTTTTCACGGCTACACAGCAACATTAAAATTGTAATTTCGATAACACGTAGCTTTCGATCGGCACTAGCATCAAGTTACGAAGCAACTTAGATAAAGTAGAAAAAGTGAATGATGTTAAAACAAACAAGAAATAAAAAATATCTTAAATAATAAAACTATTATTTACATTCATTATTCAGTAAGCTTTAAAGTCAATAGGTGATAAATACTTTAGTTTATGGCTTAAGAATGACGTTTTATTAAGCTAAGTTAAACTTGGTTTTTAATCTCGTCCGATTCTGATGACGTATTACAGAGTGCATTCTTGCAAAAAATACAGGAAATTGCAAGTACTTTTGTCTACTTAAATTATGTAACCAAAGCAGCCAGACATACAAGAATTTAGATACAAATTGCAAAGCAATAGTAATGATACCTTGTGAAATATTGCAGAAGTTTGTATGTCTATCATTCTGTTGTTTTAGTTTAAACAAAGCGTTGGAGCTTATACAGTAGCGATAGTTACGTTTGACTTAGATAAGAGATACAGATTTGACAATGAACAGAGGTGACATGTTATCAAGTATGAATTAATAGTTCTTTGTCCAAGTTTGCTGCTCACAGACATAATAATATTCCTTACTTACAACTGCTCCGTGTAAAGAAAAATAATTAGAGTCTGTTTAAAAGTCTTTTATAACAGACTTCTGAATAAAATATTAATAATTAATAATGGTTCAGTAGTTTGAGCCTATACGCTCAAACTGTGAATTAATAAACACTCACAAAGTTTTGCATTAATATTTTAATTTTATATATAACATAAATACAATGTTATATAATATAAAAAAATATGTTATGTATAAAACTCTCATATCCCGAAATTTGGTGAGCATATTATTGAGAAGGTCTAAGAATCTGCCAACATCGTTTTATCATCCCTGAATTCTTTTTTTCTTATATCTTCTTATAATATAGGGCAACAGCTCGTTATACATATAAACCTTCCTCTTAAATCACTCTATCTATTGAAAAAAAAAACATTTAAGCGGACATACAGACAGACAGCGACAGTCACTTTGTTTTATAAGACGTAGTGAAAGCGTAAAGAGTGATTTGCTACAGTTATACTCAAACTAAAATATTTTTATCTAAGTATCGCGTAAAGTATTAAAAAAATAAAGCTACAATTTAATAGCAATCGTAATTAACAATTAACATTTTTTGATAATTTAATTTTAAATTTATTTCGATATCAAAAATCACCTACTCGGAACCTCTAGTTATTAGTAAGTCTATGAGTAGTACTTCTAATATAAGATGAACAATACAATTTGTATTATTTTTATGTCAGTCAGGTTTAACCGACAGTTATATGTCATTAATTTCTTAGTGAATAGTGTGCCAATAAGAACAAATTCGTCAAAATGGGAGATAATGAAAAGAATTATAATTACAGCAAAGTTTCTGCTGTAGATGGTGTAATTGGTAAGTGTTTTTTTTTGGATTCTAAGTTAAAATAATGTACTATTTAGTTGTATAGTTCACTTAATGTTCAAAATACGAGTAGTTTGTTCAATCAATTAAAGTATTTATAATATTGGTAGAGTTGCTAATCTACAACATACGTAGGTCATTGGTTCCGCGGAAATAGTAGGAAAAAAACGGATCAGTAGTTCCGTAGCGGAACTGTTCCACGGAACTACTGGGAATAAACCACTAAAATAGCCAATGTTTAAATTTATTCAGTTTACCATAAATATATCGTTTATGGTCCTTATGTGCATATTTGGACTGATTAATAAAATCATAAAGTCACATTTTTTAAACGCATCCTACACCAATCAATTTAATCCTTTCATTAGGGGGGATTTCACCTGAAAAGACTCATAACAAGCATCTGTGGATCGCACAATTTTGTGCGCTACATATGGCAGGGTTCGAACCCGCGAAACATTGCACGCAGTTGTAATTCGTGTTGTGCCCAATATCCGCACAGCCAACAAATTAGTCAAACAATACCAAATAAACACATAGCTAAACCATATCTAAATTAACTTAAATTGCTTTTTATGTTCCAGAAAAAGAAAACATCCCATTAAAATATGGATTTGGAGTCAGACACACCCAACTAGTAATATATTTCTTTTGTATACTAGTTGGTTTCATAGCTAGAGGTCACATGGGTGTGACTGTAGTAGCTATGACCAGTAATTTTCATAGAAACATTAAAACAGAAGACACTCATGTTATGAATGGAACGGTTAGAGAATACAATGCAACAATTGAAGATCTGAATAATACAGTAATTAATGAAAGTGTTTTAGGAGATCTAGAAAATGTAACTGCAAAACGTTATAAAGTAAGTAAAATGATAACTTTCATCTCCTGATCTCTCCCCAAATTACTTGGAGTCGGTGCATTTTCTTCGGTACATGCTGTATGCTATAAGACTCATTTCCTTTTCGACCATATTTGCCTTCACGCAATTTTAAAACTCTGCTCCCGCAGTAAGAAATTTAATATTTATGGCGGAAAGATTCACCAATATTCAAGTCACATGCACAAAAATAGCCAGACTCCGATGCATTCGCGGAGCATTCGCGGATCACGCAAATGCTTGTGGTACGCGGGAAGCGAACCCGTGACTCCTCGCGGTTTGGCGTGGTGACGCGTAACATACGCATATTTTACAGTCAAAGTAATTGCACCTCTAACACGTTTTTCAGACTTACGATTGGCCAAAATCAACTCAGGAAATGATGTTAGGCTCATTCTTCTTGGGTTATTGCATCATGACATTTCCCATTGGACTGCTGACACAACGGTTTGGAGGAAAACTGCCTTTGCAGCTCGCATTACTCGTGAATGGCTTAGTGTCTGTTATGACACCTTGGCTCACTGATCTGGTAAGTTTAAAGTTTAACACCCCTATGCCTATAATAAAAGACCAAGACGTACAGATAAAATTGGCTAGAGTTTTAAATTTAGTTTCGCCAACTTAGTCCGGTGAAACAGTCAAAGTCTCCCTGAGGCTAACTGCGTCTGACCCCATTATAAAAAAAAAAGAAAAGTCTATGAAATCAATTTCTCTTTATTAATATCTCACCCTCTTTCTTCCTTGTGCTTTTTTTTCTGGGGAATGGCTCTTTCACCCTGAGTATGGCAAAGAAACATGACATTTCTTTCCGATTGAAACAACAGATTGCATCACTCTTCTATTCTCTTGAGATGCAATTATGCCTTTAGCGGAAATGTAAGGTTGAGCCCGTTTGTCGCCTGATATGGCAATATTTGAGGATTCTCGCTTCATCTTATTCAAAAAAATAAATAAATGGCATCCAAGGTTTTTTTTTAATTCAATCCAATGTAATTAATTTTAACAAAAAAATCGTCTTAAAATCAAGTCAACCTAATAACTTTAAAGAATACAACTATCAGTCCACATGACAGTAAAGTATATTAAGAATTTTTATTTATTTCCTTACCGTTCAAAAGTTCTCTTGGCCATCCTTCGTCTTTTGTACCAGACCCCTAATTGTCATTATCAATACAAATGAATCAAGCACAAACACAAGGTAGCTGCTGAGATTCGAGGAGGGGTTCCCTCGATGGTCTTTTGGCTCCATCACCAGATTTATTCCAGACGAATATTAAATTATAGTGTTCTACAGTACTTAATGATAAAACGTAAAAACGCACTAGTCACCTCTACGATTTTTTTTTTAATTTCCTCTCAATTTCTTGGATCTACCATCATAAGACCTTGATTTTCTTATCATGTCGAATTGAAAAACCTGTTTTTCGAAGTGCGTTAAAAACTACGCTGTAGATATTAATGTTAATTATTTTACATTTTGGTAATTCCAGGGTGGTTGGAAAGCAGTTTGCGCTTGTCGTATCGCGCAGGGTCTGTCGCAAGCAGGCTTGTATCCCAGCATTCAGAATCTACTCGCAAAGTGGGTCCCAATCAACGAGCGCGGGACTTTGACCAGCTATGTCTACACAGGTACTATCTATTTTCTGACTTTCTACGAATGACGAAATTTCTGCATAATATTACAAAGATAGATCTGGGCAAAATTGTTATCTATGTTTTCACCCTGAAAAAGTGCTATCTAAGCCTATTTTTAATCTATGAGTCGTGACAAAATCTCCAGGTAAACTGTTTAACTTATGGTCACAAGCTTGATACTGGAGATAAACATAACATGTTATTGTTAATGATGGTGTTACGCCCATTACATAAACATACGCAGTACGCAGCCTTGCTTTAAGAATCCTTTTAATTTATTTGATGTAACAATGTTTTAATGGTGATAAGATACAAACACACGTTCTACCATTGTTATGATTAAGTAATTTTGTTTTCTCATTTACAGTTTTTTGTTGATCTATGATCTAAGTAGATCTGATGTTATTGTTAGTACCTTAAGCAATCAAAGATCAATTTGACTGTAGTATTGTTATTTAAAAAGCATACCCAGTCATTGTTGTCAATTTTCCTTCATCATTTTCCGTGTGGTGTCCGGATATAAAGAATAGCGCCACCCCATGTCCTCCACTGGGTGTCGTAAAAGGCGACTAATGGACCTTAAGACCTAGTGCACTGTGTACCAAACACCTTGGGTCACCCGAATGGTGGCGGGTAAACCACCAACAATCGCATTCCCAAAGAGGGTTAGTGTCAGGCAGGCGGCCGACTATAAAACCATAGCCAAATCTATTAGCAACATGTTGAGAAAAAAAAAAAACATGTTGCGCCGACCCCAAGTAAAATGGGATAAGGGCAGGAAGATGATGACCCAGTCATTGTTGTCAAATACTTAAAGCAATGATCCATGAAAGCTATCAATATATTGCCATATGTATCTATATAACTCATCATCATCGTCCTTTCCCTTACCCCAATCATTATTTGGGGTCGGCGCAGCATGTCTTCCTTCACACGCTCTTATCTGACGTCGTCGTCGTCTCGTCATCTGACGTTATCAATATAACTATTAAAATACTTTTTATCTGTACTTTCAGGTTCCACGATAGGCACGGTAGTAGCGTTCCAGCTGTCAGGTCTGCTGAGTGACAGCCGGTGGGGATGGCCGTCTGTCTTCTGGGCAGTCGGCATGATATGCCTCGCCCTGTTCCTTGTTCTGACAGTATTCGGTGCCGCCACACCTGCGCAACACAGATCCATCAGCGTCGAAGAAAAGAACTACATCATGGGACGCATTGTTGAAGGGAAAGTCAGGGTAATTGTCTTCTTTGGTATTCATAATTTAACTAAATTGAATTTATAAAAATCTTAGTAATGCTATCTTCGTTTTTGGACAAATCATTGAACAACCTTCGGTACAGCATTGAAAAATTGAACTAAAACGAGCAGACAGTATAATATATTTCGATAGCAACCCACGATTCTGTTACCGCTAGTTGCGATATTAACAATATTTAAGTTTACTAAACAAGGGTCTAGTTAACCTAAATACTGTTTGTAGTTTGCCTTTCTGAGTTAATTAAAATACTTGTTGTATGATGCCTACAGGGGTATCAATCTAAATCTACATAACAAGAAGAGCATTTTAAAATAATTTCCTCCGTAGAACATTCATGTTAATTATTTAGACTTAACATTTAGCTTCAGTATACACTACTCAAAAGTCTTCTAGACTCAAAGAATAGTTGAGATAAAATTTTACCATTTTTCTCCAATATTAATACTGCCCGAACCGGTTTCGGTCACGGTGGCCAGTATTACTATGACACCAGCCAGCTTCGCAGGACATATTATAGTGCACAAGCGTGTGCGCAAACACAGGTGCATTCTCTATTCCTTTACTCTCATAGCCCGATGATCTCGAATCTGAGTCGACCGGAGAGAGATCAGGACCCACATTTTAACGTCCGTTCCGAAACACGGAAGCTGTGATATTTATTTCTAAAACGCACACAACATACGAAAAGTTGATGCGCACCGTGGGGACCGAACTCGATACCCTTGACGTGGCAGTCCTACGGTCTTACCATTAGGCTATCACAGCTTCCGTTTAGTTATTTATAATATCGATGTAATAACACCTCTTCTTTCCTTATTTCCAGAGACCTAAAACACCGTGGAAGGCGATCCTCCGCTCCCGACCGATGTGGGCTACCCTTGCTACGCACGTGGGCAGTGGACTGATTTTCGTATTTTTCTTCACACAAATGCCTTCCTATATTCACTACATTCTTGGCATCAATGTTAGGAGCGTAAGTAACTTTAATTAAGATATTTATTTCGTTGAGAAAATATTTTTCCTTTTGTATTACTTTGCCTAATTTGACACAGCTCATTTAAGATTTTACCTATCACCATTATCTGCATAAAACAATTGACAATTTAAATATGAGTTCGGTTATGGTGATCAGCCGTACGGTTTAGGTTACATCTAATTATTATTTTTAAGGGTTATCATTAAAATTAACGAATAGTTCTGGTAGAAAAAGCACTATTTAAAGTAGTATGTTAGACTAGTTGTAATAAAATACTATTGAATTAATTACAGAGCGGTCTCCTATCGTCGTTGCCGTATGTGGTCAGCTTCTTCACAAGCCTTGCGTTTGGAATAATATCAGATTACCTCACAAACAATAAAATACTCTCAGTTAGAAACGCGAGAAGAATATTTAACACTTTTGGTAAGTTTAAAATATATTATTCAATTCAACTAATGATTTTTTTTTTTAAACGACTTCTTTCTTTCTTCTTGTCCTACGCGGAAATCGAACCCGCGACACTTCGCGCAGAGTAGTAAATGGCGTGGGGACTTACACCAGCCGAGAAGTATGCGTTTTCGCCTTGAATTCGAAAGAAGCAAAATCAATACATTATCAACTGGCTAGCAACAAAAGGAAAAAAAGAATGCCAGTTTGAATCTAATATTATTGCCATGAAAAAACTTTTATAATTTGTATAATAACTTGAAAATAATAACATCAATTTTCATTTCAGCACAATTAGGAATATGTTTGCCGCTAGTGCTTGCATCCTTTACAACAAACCAATATGTGGTGTTGTTTTGTCTGGTGTTTGCAATGGCTGCCCACGTGGCAATACATGTCGGATGGATGGTAAGAATTACGTTATTGAAATGTATAGTTAGTTTTATTTTTTTTTAATGATAAGTACAATAAAGTTAGTGTGTTAACAAAATACTAATGAGAACATTGTTTTTAAGTTAAAATGCCAAGGGTGACAGTAATCAAAGGGATGATGTGCATCTTGTTTTTAGGTGTTGCAGCAAACATGGACAAAATAGTGTTATAGCTTTAATATTTGTCATCATCATCTTGGCCCTTGATAGGTCAAAGTAACCTCGAAACAATCCAGGACTGCTTACTCCTCATCACTCGCATCCATATTTTAGACGACAAACGGGACTTATTCGCGATATAACTCGATATTTCTTTTCACCTGAGACGTTTCGATCGAGTGGCACCGACTGTGGTTACGGTCCAAAAGAAATATACTAAAAATATATCGAATTATATCGCGAATAAGTCCCGTTTGTCGTCTAAAATATGTGTACAAGTCGCGAGAGTTTAAAAGCATTACTCGCAACCAGTTCGGTCTGGCTGTTCTTGTAGTTTTATCAATACCCACTGTACACTGTTTATTTATACACGATTAAACAATATTGAAGTTTAAGTCCCAGTCAAACGATTTGTGAAATTTCCTTTTCAATGAAACATTTTCAGCCTCAGAAATCTCGCATAAGAAACCTACTGCAACTGTTTGCTCGTGATTGTAGTTTCAAAGCAATTACATACCCATTATAATGCATATTCCTAGCATATCCTATTAAACATTTCAACGTCTTATTTCAGGTGAACCACATCGACCTGGCCCCGAACTTCAGTGGGGACTCTCATGATGTTAGGGAACGTGTTGATGAACATCTGCAACGTTTTGCTGCCTATCCTAGTAGCCAATGTTGTCACCGACGTCGTAAGTACATTCGAATAATAATTGCTGACTAACTTTGGTTTAGTCGTACGGTAATCTAGATATATCCGGATGGAACTGCCTTAAAAACTATTGACCATTTGTGGTGCTCACTAAGTGTCTGGGGCCTCGATTTTCGCTTAGTAAGGTTGTTCTACCACCCGGTATGCCTTTGACGTGGTTAAACACTCCCTTGAAGATTTCTCAGGTGTTTTAGTTTCTTAACGTTGTTTTTTCTACACTGTCTTTTGCAAGTGATAATTACTTTGTAATACGCACAATGAATTCGAAAAGACATTGGTACGTGCCGGGGTATGAACCTCTAACTTGGCAGTTTAACGGTAATACCAGAAGGCTATGAGAGCCTAAACTTTCAGCACTAGATACCCAGTAAGTGCCACATCAGAAGCCTTAAAAGAGGCTCTTTATTATCAAAGAATGATGGATCTAGTTAGATTCTCTGATAATCAGATCTACATAAATCACTAACTATGGAAGTAAAAAAATAAAAGACTGGGACTGATGAGTTTTCTCGAAAGTAGCCATTTTGTTTTTTTTTTGTTTTAGGGTGATCAAATACAGTGGCGTATAATGTTCTTCATAGTGGCCGCTGTAAGTCTCTCTTGTAACGTTGTGTTCGTGCTGTGGATGTCAGGTGATGTGCAGCCTTGGAACGACATCGATGAAAATGGTAAATACTCTTATAGATATCATGTCAACCCGTAAATATTTTAATGGATATCGGTGTAATAAATAAAGTATATACCTAAGTTCAGTTTTGATTGTAGATGAAGATAAATCCCTTTTTGAAAGCTTTTATTTAACTTGCGATGTATGTAAATTGTAAATTTTATAATTATGTGTGATCGGGTAAAATCTTTGAACTCAATTTTGCAAAATTTTGAAGTTCAAAGAGGTATTTTTAATGTAGGTCCTTGATAGAGTTTTTTTTTTCACGAACGCTTGGCAAAAAACGTTATTATAATCCGATCTCTTATGTTTCAGTTTTTTTCGTTGTTTAATTAAATATGTCATCTATTTAATCGAAAGACGAAAAATGAAAAACCTTTTGTGATACTATCATGTTTTGAAAAAAAACTCACCCAAAAACTCCTCTTCTGATTTTTTATTAATTGACGTCATTTTTAATTTACAGATACGAGTTTGGAAGATATAAAAGCAGAATATAACGATGAAGTACAAGAAAAACAAGCACAAGATTAAAAAAAATAGTAGTAAGTTCAACAAAATGGTGCTTATAGACTAGCTACTTATCGTAGACTACACTAGAAACACTACTTAGACATTTTTGAATTGACGTTTAGTTTTGCTGAATGCCGGGTTACTTCCATAGATCTTAGTGATTTGATCGTTGGTGATAATTGTAGTAATGTGTTTGGTTTGTTGGATAATAATTAAATAAATATTTATTTAAAAAACTTATTCCTTTTGTTTTATTTCAGTGTTCTTTGTGTTCTTCTGCATTGTTTAGATTATATATTGTTTAATTAACAAATTGAAAACCTGTTTATATTTGTTTTGTTTGCAAACTGCATACTAAAGTTCCGCGTGGAGGTCGGATATAGCTGTAAAAATATAAAAATGTTATTTTTTCAAATTTTTAAAACAACAAACAGCAAATATAAATATTGATATTGATTCAAAAGAGAACCTATACTACTCCATTAAGAAGAAATTAAAATTCCTTAATGCTTTCGCTAAAACATATCAAGATGAGTCATACATTAAACGAATGAGTAATTATTGCGCAATAGTATACTATTGTATTTTTTATGGTATTTAGGACGAGGTAGTAAATCTTATTGCTCAGTAAACATGTCGCTTTTCACTACTACGTAAAATGAAATTGAAACATATTTATAACAACTAGGACACGTTTAACAAAAAACACTGTTGGTTATGGAGTATGATAGTATAAATTAAATTATTAATAAAATCAACAATGAAAAAGTCATTTTCGCAAATTAGGTTACAATGTAGTTATTTTTTTAACGTCACCCCCATCATCCTATCACCGCTTCCTGTACTCTCGCTGCAAGAGAAAACTCCCCAGCAGCACGCTGCCTTTTAATTACAACAGTATAAAGAGAAGAATTCCGTGGTGGTGTCCGGATATAAAGAATAGCACCACCCCATATCCTCCACTGGGGTGTCGTAAAAGGCGACTAATGGACCTTAAGACCCAGTGCACTGTACCAAGCACCTTGGGTCACCCGAATGGTGGCGGGTAAAACAACCAACAATCGCATTCCCAAAGAGGGTTAGTGTCAGGCAGGCGCGCCGACTATAAAACCATAGCCAAAACTTTAAGCAACACGTCTAGAAGACGTGTTGCGCCGACCCCAAATAATAATAATTGGGATAAGGGCAGGGGAATGATATGAAAGAGAAGAATTATAACAGTATTGGCTGTCATCCTCTTTTCATTGCCGTATTCTGCCATCTTCCTTTGCCATTAGACTTATGTAATTCTTTATATCTCTAAATCATGTTACTTCTGCTCCTGGTCTGAAAAAAAAAAACAATTTACGCCACAGGGGTCACTAAGCCCTGTACTCCTTTACCGCACGTTGTAAAGTTGTCAATGATGTAGTGACTTTCGTCAAACGGTTATCCGTCTACTCCATAAAGTCAAAATCCCTTTACTTTTAAACATTTTAGCCAACACCCACAGTCCATATCTGTTAAAGGTATGGAATATTTTTGCAGATAGATAAAAATCGGTTGATACCGGTTCAAATACGTAGCAATCTTGACAGTCAGAGTCAATAAAACATCTACGATACCCAGTAGCATTGAATTAAACGTAATGTTTGAATTTTGATAAGAATGAATCACATTCATACAATTATAAAGCTCATTTGCTCAATCTGGTGATAATTTATGGCGTGTGCTAACATTTTTACTAACTCATAAAGATAAAGAATTTGAATGATTTTCTTAAAAGTTCGGTCTTTTTCATATCGATAATAATTCTTCCTTTTAATTTTGCCTTTACCCATTAAAATCAAAATAATTTTGTTTCACCAATACATACTAAGGGCTTACAAAGCACAAGACGACCGTATTAATAAAATAACAAAAACATTTAAACATGAACGTCAAAAACCATGTATTTGCATATCGTTACTGCTCTAATGTAAACACGGAAATATTCGCCGGTGTACGTGCAGCCTTGGATTGATAGCACAAATAATATAGCCAGTCCCAAAGGACATGCGGCGCCTAGTCTGCAAATATGGAACACTGAAATGCAGAAAGAATTTAATCTAAGGCTCCAAGTGCGACGCTATTAAGAGAGGACGATCAACCTAACCCTAAAAGAAAACAGATTTAAAACGACGATATTATTTTTAACTTTAATACCCTTAGATGAACATTCCAGATCGATTTTATTGTTTGTCATCATGTTTCCGAAAGTAAAACTACTCTACTAACTTCTAGGTATAGAGATACAAGGATTTTTTACTATACAATTTAACCTATTTTTAAACGTGAGAGAGTTCTGAGAATAAAACATTGAGTAAGTATGGCGGCTCTTTGACTAATAAGTAGTAGTAGTGTCACTTCCACACCTTTCTTTATTCCGAGCCTGCAGCTAACACAACCTCATAGAATAATATTTATGTTAGTGTAGTTATGTTATGTTTATTTGTTTACCTAATACGATCGGGGACTTGGAGCGAGGATAGTTATCCAACATTGTAATTGTGTTGAAATTCGGGAAAAATATACTAGAATGTAAGTAGAGTCGCCTTGAGAGACATAATAAGACAGAATAAGACATTAATAGTTTAGGTTTTTCGTCACATGTAGGTGAAGACAGCCTTATTAATATATGCGTAGATTGTTCAACAAATAAACTTCAATCACGTGACTATGTGATTGTCTAGTGTATGAAGATAAATACGTAAAACTTGCATGTATTTCCTGAAAAGGAGAGATGATATAATATGGACATTTAGTCGACGACTTAAAGTTTTAATGTTACAGTCATGTCTGACCCTTTGAAGTTTGACGGTCCTTTAAATCGTTCTGTATAGATAAGTTCTTTGGTTTTAGGAGAAGCCTTCGTAATTCGCTGAAGTAATTGCATTACTACTACTGTTCCCTAATTAATGGCTCTGCATAACTCGGCATTATGCGATGATTATAATTTAGATGACAGTTAGCACGTAGATCCCTTCATTAGTATTCTGATTCAATTCATGGATCATGGTGTTACATAACATCTCGTACTTAGTGTACTGTTAACGTATTAGTACTCATTCGAATTTCATAATTTAATGTAATCATTTTCGTTACTACAAAATAGATATGCAAAAATGCGATTAACTTGAAGATTATTAAAAAGAAATAATCTCATCGAAGGCAGGAAAAAAAAAAAAAAAATAATAACAAATTAACTAATTATATCTAACTCTATAAATTATAATTAGTACAAAATAATTTCCTAGTGCTATGATGACCCTGCAATTCCATAATCGCATTAATTAAATGCGATTACGGAATGGCATTGAGGCAGTAGATTCAGATCCACTGCAACAAATATCAGAGTGACTAGGTGGTAAGGCTCCCTTCAGTGCGTTATAGGCTCCAGTTGACCCATTTTGTGACCTAATTGTTTGTTTTTACAGGTAACATAACTATCAATCTCTAACAAACTGCAAACGAAAATATAGAGAGGAAACCTGGGTCCCAAATAGTGGAATCTGAAATCACGTATTTGCGTTGACCAAACTTAGAAATTATTGTTCAATCTGTCTGTCACGATCCAAAAATAGGCATGACATACAAAGTAATTATAGTTTATTGACGCTTCGTAGGAAATTCCAAAAAATGCGATACGTTATGTAAATATCCTTTACCACGATACACGCGTAGATACTTCAAGTTGAACAGTTATAGGGGTAGAAGTTGTGGCCCTTGTTGAATCAATGACGAAAGAGTGTGAATGCAAATAAATTCCGGAACTGTTTGTTTAGGCTCCTGAGCACATATTAACAGCCCCTATACCAAGGACACGACTAACTATAAAATAGGTATATGTGTGTGTGTATGTGTAAAAAGAGTTATTAGTTGTAGTTTTTTAGTTTTTATTTTGTTTTAGCACTGAAACAAATAGGGGCTTATGAGCAAAAATTGGAACGAGTTAAACGGGTTTGAGCGTGATATATTACAGCCTTTTTTTCAACCAGTACAAATAATTGCTGAAACCAAAGTTAAGCCTATTTAAAACGTGCATTATCTTGGAGCTAGAAGCGAACAAGGTCGTCGAATGAATGTAAGCATCAATCATCATCATCATGCATCTTCCTGCCCAACTCCATTATTAGTTGGGGTACAGGCGCAACATGTTGATGTTTGTCTCACATGTTGCTAATAGATTTGGCTCTGGTATTATAGTCGGCCGCCCGCCTGACACTAACCCTCTTTGGGAATGCGATTAGTTGGTGGTATTACCCGCCACATTCGGGTGACCCAACGTGTTTGGTACAGTGCACTAGGTATTAAGGTCCATTAGTCGCCTGGGACGACACCCAGAATGGAGGACAAGGGGTGGCGCTATTCGTTATATGCGGACACTACACGGAATGTAAGCACCAATCAATAACAATAAATAAACAGAATGTTTGTTTGTAATATGATAATGTTAGTTTTTCAGGCAAAAAATAATTGTCTGTCGGAATAATTCCTTTGCCTGAAACTTGTTTTTTTTATAGTTCATTTATATTTTTAGTGCCGGTAGTTTTCAAAACAGCTAGTTAACTTTTACTTGTACAGGCGAATAGAAACCAAATACCATTGCAATATAAAAACCTGAAAAAAAATGCAGTTAAAACCGCAAAATTTTGCTAGTTAAATATAACGATGACGATGTGTAATCGTTATCTCTATTAAAATACTATACATACACACGGGGAGTTAGTTTAAAGAATGACAAAATAAACCAAGAGCTTTATTTTCAAACATATATCTCGTATGCAATGCCACTGTACGTGACACCGTATTTGCACAAGATAACGGAATCACCAACACAAACAAGCAAACTATTAACAGTTAGATAATTATTCAACAATGAGATCAAAGACACATTCATAGATACATTTAGTTCATTCAATGTAGATATCATAAAAAGCAGTTGAGAAAAGGTACTTTAGATTAAAACGTCTACTGGCGTCAAGAAGGATAGAAGCAACAAATTTATCCTTGACCATCAGTACTTAAATCTAAAATAAAACAATAGAAAGTGAAAAAACGTGAATGAAGTCAATTAAACATTTTAGTTTAACAAAAACAATTAACAAACGGTTGACAAAAACAATCACAAAAGTTTACAACTCGCAAAAATTTAAGACTTGTCTTTTGATGCTGTATATGTTGAGGAATCATTGACGATGACTGAGAAACAAGATATAGAAAAGAAAGAAATCCAAAACAATTTTGACGGTGAGTAAAAGTTTTCGATATCCATCGTTATGTCTGCCTAGTTTTGCCAAGTCTGGAGTTCAAATGGCCTGAACTAGATAATAAATCTTTGACAGAGAGATTAAACACAAATGCGTTAATAATTTATTTTGATGACAAATAATATTTGTGTTCAAATTAATTCGTACCAGTAAAACATAATTTATTGTTTATATTTGTTCGACAATCAAAAATATTATGAGTTAATGTTTTGTAAATCCATTTATTTATTTACTGCAACAGGTATTCTGGAATCAATTATGGGCAAACATTATACTATGTACCTACTAGGATTTCCGTCGTTTATAACAGTGTGGCAACTGTTTTAGGATTAAAAACAACTCAAAGGAAAACTATATTTAGAAATTCTAAAATCTAATAATAATTAAAAGCCAACATTGTAATTTACCTTGATCTTAATGCAAAGTCACGTGCAGTCGACGATGTTAAATATAATAAAGATACCAAGACCCCTCAGGCAAAGATATATACAAGACATATAACAATAATACCTACTATATAATCAATGAACATCACAGAAGACATTATGTAACCCATGGATGTATACATAAACAAAAACATAGCACTGTTTGCAACAAAAACAATCACAACGATAAGATGATGTTACGTAACGATAATATTAATTAATTTCAGTGTCAAAATGGGGTTACCGACATCAGCAGGCCTTTATTCTATTTTGCACGCTGACTATAGCGTACAGTATGCGGTCCTGTATGGGGGTGTCCTTAGTGGCCATGACGACGTATGCCGAGGGAGCTGGAAATACCACTGCGGCAGATGACGCTAAGCAGTTCCAACCTCAGGGAATACTGAATGCTTTGATGCTGACACCTCCCGTAAGTACATTTGATATTGCCTTATTTATATTCAATATTCGTCTTGAAAAAGGAATACGGATTAAACTGGATGGGATAGGTGGAAGTTTGGATGTTATGGCACACCTTGACTGGAAGAAGCCAAATTATTTTGTCATTTTTGAGATGATTGGAATGTGCATTTTAAAATTAATTTTAGGAAGCCTTAAGAAAATGTATTTCTGACATTCCAGTACCCTACTTTCAATTGGGATAAGAAAACGCAAGATGCAGTGATAGCCTCATTCTTTTGGGGCTACATGACGCTGCAGATCCCGGCTGGACAGTTGGCTCACAGGTTCGGAGCCCGGTACTTGCTCACTGGCGCCATGTTTGTCAACTGCGTAGTTTCTATAATGCTACCGTTGGCAGCTTATTACGTAAGTACTAACTTAATATCAAGATAAATACATATTCCTTATAGAACAAGATCCAAGTATCAATAAAACTGATTTCAGGGTGGTTGGATTTGCACAGCAGTATGCAGAGTACTACAGGGCCTTACTCAAGCTTGCATCGTCCCAGGCCTGCACACGTGCCTCGGAAAATGGGCTCCCCTGCAAGAAAGAGGAAGGATTGCCGCTTTTGTATATGGAGGTGATGAGAAAACCTCCTAATAAGACTAAAATATTTGTTATCTAATATCGGTATATTTTGGCCAGAAGCCAAACTATTCACCTACTGAAATATAAACAATTTTCGTTTGAGTTAGTTCAGTAGAATGCATATAGATTGAATGTATTATGCAGTTTCTATTTTGTATGGACACTAATGTTATGTATTAAAATTTTAGGTCAAGCTCTTGGCACGGTTTTCGGATTACCGATGACAGGTTTCATATCAGCGTCACGACTGGGCTGGCCCGGAATATTCAGGTTTTATGGAATATTGTCCGGATTCATTGGACTTATTTTGTGGTGGCTAGCTGCTGACACCCCTGGAAAACATTCTAGAATATCTGCAGGTGAAAGGAAGTATATAGAAGATGAATTAGGATCAGGCGAGGAAGCAAAGGTGCAGAAATTAATTTCATTGACTTTGTGTTTCAAGTTACCTAAACCTGTGGAAAATACCGTGAAATAGAATTGCAAGTAAATAAAATGTACTTTACATTTTTTTGTTAAGCTATATTCGTGTTTATAACCTGTTATTTATTGTACAGAAAATGCCCGTGCCTTGGGGAAGTATATTCCGCCACAAAGGAATGTACGCTATCATAGTGGCGCACTTCGGCCAAACATGGGGGCAGCTGGTTTTGTACTCAGAAGTTCCAGCCTATTTGGATAAAATTATGGGAGTCAACATAAAAGCGGTGAGTAATAAACATTTGACAATTTTCCTCTTCTACGATGATTTTATTGGGATATGAAGTCTCCAGGTATTTTGTTATCTAAAGCATGATCTGATATCGAAATTTCTTTTTTCAGAATGGACTGCTAACCGCTTTGCCGTTTTTGGTGATGTGGGTCATGAATTTCTTGTTCAGTTATGTATTTGACATGCTTATTGTGAAAAAGATTTTAAGTGTCACAAATACAAGGAAACTCGCCAACTCCTGCGGTAATTATGAATCATTAAATACCTTTTATCTATAAATGTATTTTTAGATAAAGATAAGATATTTCTCATTTCAGATGCTCGTGTTTAAGATTAAATAATGATACTGATAAAATTACATTTCAATATTATAGTTTTAGTATATATTTTTTTATTTATTTATACTAACTTTAAAAGTATTTTTATTATTTCAGGTAATATCCCAGCGGCTATAGGGTTGATAGCATTAGCATTTGCACCCAAAAATATTTACGTCGTTGAAGCAATTTTGGTATTCACTTGCGGATTTAAGATATCGGCTCACTTAGGATTCCATGTAAGAACCTTTTTTTATGGTCATCCTGTGCATTAATCGGACCAGAGTAAGCATTTTTTCGTTTTTCAGGTGAACCACATTGATATCTCACCAAACTACGCCGGAACAATGATGAGCATCAGTAACTTTATATCGAACATCGGAGCTTCAATCGCACCTCTAATCATTGGATTCATACTCACCGATGTTGTAAGTAACAGTATGATCAGAATTATCTATTTCACAAATAAAACCTTTAAGTAAGTCGGGACAAAAAAAAAACAAATTTTTATGTCGTTTCGTAAAGTATGTCAAAAACAAAATTATGCGAAAGATTCGATAGAAGAAAAAAAAAATGTAAATATTTCACATTCGGTAGCAAGTCCCGTGTTAAATTAAGATTATTAAATCTATGTGTCACTGTCTGTTAACTAAAATATTCACCGTATCCTCTTTCAGAATGACGCCTACCTCTGGAGACAGGTGTTCTTGTTGGCAGCCTGTCTTTACTTCCTGACCAATCTGGTCTATGTAATCTTTGGAACCGGTGAGAAAGCTGAATGGAACGACCCGCCTAAAGAGGAAGAGGACTGCGAAGAAGGCAAAGCTATGCTTGAGAAACCTAAATTGTAGAATTGTGTAATTATAATAAAAAATTAAGGATTAATTTCTTTTAATTTACAAACCTGGACATGATGATGATGATGTCGTCCTATTATCTCTCATCAGGAACATAGGGCTCGCAGAAGATTTTCCCACTCCTTTTGATCTTGAGCAGCAAGTTCGATATCCTTCCAGCCGAGACCAGTCTGTTGACCTCTTTCTAAATTGTGTGCCACAAGTCGTATTTTGAAAATCTATTGGTTTATTTTTCCTTTCGAAGCAGCATTTGATTCCTTGAAAATAAAAATCTAGCAAATCATGACTCTAATCCGAAAGACGTACAGATGAGAGATGAATGAGGATCCTTAATCCTTTGATAATAAAGACAACCCATGATGAAAAATAAATTGTAACCCTAAAACAAATTAATTGGACTATTTCAAACTTATTCACAAGAGTTCACTTGCTTTTACGCGTTCAACAGAACTATAAATAGTAATTTTATCTCGTACATAAAGAAATACAAACCATAACTTGTCACCTCTTCTTTGAACAAGAATAAGAAGTTAAGTCTGGCAGTTTCAAAAGCACTTTAAATTCAAAGTTCTTGAAATGTAGACAAATATTAACGAGATTTTTGCAGGTAACATTGCTGAGAAAGCGTTGTTGTTAAAGTGTTCAACATAAATGGAACCGTCGCAGGGCTTAGAGAACATGATTAACGAATATTTCGAGTTGCCAGCATAAATTGCACTCTCCGAGATTTCACTCCGAAACCCGACGTTTAATGTCCCAAGTTTCTGGGATACACTCCTAAATGCATTCAATTTATTTTACCCGAACAAATGTGTTTCGGGAGGATGAAAAATACTCTTAGTTTCCTGCCGAAAGAATTATAGTGAAACGTAAAACTGTGGAACCAGAGTGAGTGATTTTGGGTTTACATGAAATTGTGAAGTAGACATATCATGTTCATCTAGACTTTTAAGTAAAAACTTGCTTGTAAAAAAACCTGTAAAAGGAAAATTGTCCGAAGTTTTCAAATATTTATGTTACACTCTGTATTAAAATTGATAAAGTTTAATTCAAAAGAAACATATATTTTCCGAAAGGAAAAAGAAAATAAATAGAATTCTTATTCAATTTCTTCTAATACCGAGCACTTGGTAATGACCTTAAGTCATTAAATACGACAATAGGAAAAATTTAAATTGAAAAACTTTTCTCCATCAAAACATTTCTTTCCTTAGATTTTTCATAGCCGAAACAAATGTTTGTACCCGGAAAAGGCAAGTTCAATGAAAATACGAGAGTAGCGATTAATTTCCTTCGACGGAAGAATTTCATTATGTCCGAAGGATATGTTTCAAAGGCCGACCGAATTTTTTAAGCTTTTTACGTAAAGTTTCTTTCTTCACATTTTTGTAGCCAGTGCGTCAATTTACATGAGCCCTCTAGATTAAAGATTCCACCCAGAGTTTGAACCCCTTATTCGCTTGGCAAATTTACCCTGAAAATATAATTTTACAAATAGTTTCAAGAGAATTGACTGTTGCGCTCGACTTACATTCTACAGTCCAGTAAAATATCGATTTAAATGAGCTTAATTTTAGTTTCAAAGAATTTAAGCTCCCTTTGAAAAATACGAAAATAGCCACTTTGTGAATATTGGAAAATTCTTTTGTCACTGCAGTTTGTAAAAACATGGCAAAGACTCGGTCATTTTATATCACGCTTCAGTTTCATAAAATTCTAGGAAAACCTCTATTGTCTTTCTATAAAGGATTGTGTTACTCATTATGTCCATTTATCTCCCTTTCCTTTGTGACTTGAAACCTTTGAGAGAATTTTTCCTTCCTCAGTTAATGGAACAAATATGAACTTTATGACCCAAGCTTTATGGTCTAATTTTTAAATTGTGAAATTGAAAATATAAGCGATGGTTTTAAATTGTGTTTCTGTCTTGCACTTTATTCTTCGATTGCATAAAATCAATAAGTTCTTATAAATGTATGGTTGTTTGTTCAAGAATATTAAAGGATTGATTGGGCGACGATATCATTATATCTTACCGCTTGATAAAATTACTGTAAATTGAACAGAATTTATTAATTAATTCAAAAGGGAGCTTTTTGCTAGTGTAGGTAACTTTCAAATACACGGAATACAATTAATGGTAACATTTATTTTTCTCACTCATTTACAAGTCAAAACTGAAAAGTATTTTATAAACTTTGTTTACTTAAAAAGCATAATAGCAATGCATCACAAAAAAACATTGCTAACGTTTTTATCTGAAGACTGTATTTGCAAGCAGGTAAGTGTTACATTTGGTATTATAAATACAGACGTGATAAATAAGGGCTCATGACATTTTGATTAAACTAATTAATTGTTTTATATTTATCCATCCAAGGTTACTTACTGTTTATAACTGGTTCAGTAAGTAAATGTAGGTGATGGGTACATTGTGCCTCAAAAAACTGATCGACATTGGACGATATTGCGTTTGTGAAGAAAAAAATAATTGGTTTTTTCGTAATCCGAATTTGTCAAAATTGATTAGTCATCTTTAGCAAATATGTACTGGCTGTCGAACGGTCTATTTATTTCATTTGCCGAGGGTTGCAACTAGTAATTCGTTCGAATAATTTTGTAGCATCGATAGTAAATTGCATCTTCCTCCAATCAGAATCCATTTGGATTGGACACATTACTCAAAATGGATTTAGAGGTTTTTCAAAAAAGTCAGGCTGCCCTTCGAAGAATTTGAAGACATGATAAATAATTAGTATTTTTTATTTGATACTCGTATATGTTATGATGTAGGACTGATTTGTCAGTTGTCGGAATCAGGAGTATCAAGCACGAGGACTTGAGCTCGATTTCTAAGCTTAAAAAAATTGCTGTTTTTTTTTGTTCAGGAAAGTCATTTACATCCCTATGCTGTTTTCATATTCGGAACCATATAAACCCTTTATAGATGTTTAGCAGTTAGTACAATTCTGACGACTAGTCTTACCGTGGCACACTAAGTAACTCACTTCAACGCGTTTTGATCCCTGTAGAGCTTGAGAAAAGGTTACATTGTAAAAAGAATTTACTAAGATGCCGTTTAAGGATAATGTTTGAAAATTGTTCGAATCAATCACCCTGAACATTACCATTTTCAACAGAGCTCTCAACTGAACATTTCCAGCACATTCCTCACCAAAATATATATTATGACATAAGTGACATTTATGCAATTCATGAATTCACGTGATATACGAGTAATAGTTACTACGTGCCAGTAATGTGAATATTGCCTCATCATGCGAGGCTGCGCTAGACTGGTCGCACTAAAACCAACCTTATTCATCTGAATAAAATGATAATAATAACATCTAGTATATATAAACTGATGTAATATATGATATGATAGTATCGGAGTGTGCTAGACATCTTTAAGTAGAAAATGATAATTCTTCTTATCGATAGATTTTACATTCATGCGCACACCCACTACGATTAGGACACGTATTTTGTTATGTTTATTGTTTGAATGTGATTAAACACGGCTTATATTTCTTCCATCGTCATTTTATGGAGTTTCTTGCCGGTTTTTCTCTATAAGAATGACATTTTGGAACCGCGCGACTAGAGTCGGTAACCTTTTTTAAGCGCCTGAACAGGCCTACTCGAAATAAAAACTTTTTGATTTGACAAGAGCAGTATGGTCACCATAGGTAATATTTTGTAAATCTTCTCTATTTTTTCCTAAAATGGGAAGAGTGCCTTTACCCCACACGGCTTGTCATAAATATAACATTCAATATAGGTATTTTTGCCTAGGTACAGAAATAAAACAATAAGCAATAATTTAGAAAATAGGAAGTGTATTTATGTTTTTTTTTTCGTACAGTATAATTAAACTAGTTTTAACATTATAATTAAATTGGATAACCATTGAGGTTTTTTTATCAAAAAATGTGATTGGGAATCAATTTATTAATATTTGAAATTAAATGAAACTTGTAAGTAAAATATATCTTTGTATTCTTTTGTGCTCGCTCAAACAATATATCATGTTAGCACTTAAAAATAAACAAAATAACTATTTATATAAACTGATCAGTATTATTATTGTAATTGAATTAAATTAATTAATTTAAAACTAATTGACCCGTGGTTACCATGCGAATGCACGATGTGCCACGGATTGTATACCCGCCTTAAACAGACATTAGTCTTCTAAATCTGGGTGACTTTGTACTATCCGTGTATCTTTTCTAGGATTAAGCGCGTATTCTGGATATCAGAGCTTTTTTCAATGTTTAACATTAGCGTACTAAAAAAATCTGTAATTAGTTTTGTAAATAAAACTCATTAGATACCTGCCTAAGGTAAATAAATAAAAAAATAAAATAAAAAGCCTTTTATTCGGACAATAGGTTTACAGATCTGTTTCCTTACTCTACTACACTGTTATTTATATTATTTAATTAAACTTATTCACATATTTCGTGCTTCTTTAGTTTTTGCAGGTCCGTTTGCCAGTTGGCAAAGGCCTCCTCCAACCTGCTCCATTCTGGCCTCTCTCTGGCCACTCTACTCCATGTTATGCCCGCAACCTGTCTGATATCGTCATCCCATCTTTTTTGCTGTCTACCTCTTTTCCTTTTACCTTCTCTGGGATACCATTGTGTAACTATTTTGTTCCACTTGTCTTTTCCTCTGATCATGTGTCCGGACCACTTCCATTTGAGCCTTTTTATTTTTAGCGTCACGTCTTGTACCTTGGTCTTTTTCCTGATGTTGGTGTTTCTTATTTTTTCCCTTCTCTTTACTCCTAGCATGCTTCTTTCCATTGCTCGTTGGCAGCTGGCAATTTTATTGGTCGTGTTTTTTGTTATGGCCCATGTTTGGCTCCCGTATATTAGAATTGGTAAGATACAAGTATTAAATAATTTACTCTTTGTTTTGATATGTAGGTTTTTGTCCTTCATTACTTCCCTTAGGCCCCAATAACTTTTCCAACTGTTTGCTATTCTTCTTTCAATTTCTTTGTTTATGTTGTCTGTAGGTGATATCAGCTGGCCAAGGTATATATATTCTTCCACATAGCTAATTTGTGTCGCTCCTACATGTATGTCGCTTTTAGGTCCATTGGTCATTACTTTTGTTTTTTCGGGGTTTAATTTTAGTCCTATTTTCTCACTCTCTGATGCCAGTTCGTTTAGCATTCTGCAAAGATCTCTTGGTGTTTTCGCGAATAACACAATATCATCGGCAAATCTTAAGTGCGTTAGTGTGCGGCCGTCGATATTTATACCCAGAGTCTCCCATTCAAAGTTTCTGAAAATCATTTCCAACACAGCAGAGAAAAGTTTTGGAGATAGAGGATCTCCTTGTCTTACTCCTTTTTGTATCTTAAATGGATCTCCTTTCCTTTCTAGCTGTACGTACGCCGAGCTGTTTTTGTACACATTCCTAATCACTCTTATATATTTTTGTTCTATTCCTTGTCTTTTTAACGCCTCCCAGATGTTTGTATGTATTAGCGAGTCGAATGCCTTGCTGTAGTCGACAAATGCTAAATAGTAGATGAGTTGATATTCTGTGTATTTCTCGATTATTTGTCTGACAGTATGGATATGATCAAGTACTGAGTAGCCTCTTCTAAAACCTGCCTGTTCTATTGGTTGTTGTTCGTCGAGTTTTCTTTCCATTCGCTTAAGGATGATTTTTGCAAATATTTTGTACAGGTTGGACATCAAACTTATAGGGCGGTAGTTTCCGATATCGTACTTATCTCCTTTTTTGTACAGAAGGATTATATTAGATTCCGTCCATTGCTGTGGGATCGTTTCCGTATTCAAAACATCGTTGAATATTTCTGTGAGGAGAGGTGTGATTGTCTGTTTTGCTTGTTTTAATATTTCGTTATTTATTCCATCGGGTCCAGGAGCTTTATCATCTTTTTGGGTTACTAGAGCAAATTCTACTTCTTCCTGCATGATGCTGGGTACGCATGAGGTTTCCCCTAGTTCTATCTCTTTTTCTGCTGTGATATTTTTGTATAGTTCCTTGTAATATGATGTTGCAATTCTCAATATTCCTTGCCTTCGATTCTCTTTCAATCTATTTTTATTTTTCATCTGCACAATCCAGTCTTTTTTGTTAGTTAACTCTTTATATGCCTTTTTTATTCCCCCTGTCTGAAGAATGTGTCTCTCTATTATTTCCATTCTTCTCTGAGTTCTGTCTTTCCTTATACTTTCTTTTATTTCTTTGCTGAACTTTGCTATTTCTTTTCTGTTGTCGTTACTATTTTTGTCCTGATTAGGTCGGCTCTTTGATTAAGAAGACTAATGGTTTTATCAGTCATCCACTTGTTAGGTAGGTCTTCGCTATTAGTCGCTTGTTGAAGAGATTCTTTTATTGTTGCTTCTAACCAATTGTACTTTTCTTGTACTTCCAAATTTGTTATCTCTTTGTTGTGTTTTGAAATTGTTGACTTTATGGAATTGGCTATTAGGGCTGTTTGGTATTTAGTAGGTTTAATGTTCATCACATTATTTCTTGGTCTTGGGTTTTTTGGTGGGGTTGTCAACAGTTCTGCTCGAATCATTCGATGGTTGGTATTGAAATTAAGGTTACTAATGACTTCCATGTTTGAGAAGTATCTGTTTTTGGTAGTCATTATGAAATCGATTTCATTTGCCTAAGGTACAAAACCTTAAACCCATCGTGCCACAATAATGGCTGTAAGGTTTTGTAAGTACAAAACCGTCTAACAAACCTCAGGCTCGTACCTAAGCGCCAACCTGTTATATCTGAAATTATGCACATCTCAACCTCACCTCAAGGTGGGGAAATATATTGCAGGGATACCTGGATTCAAAATGTTCGGAGTTTTTTATCGACCTGGGAAAAGCTTTTGCCCAATAAGGGAACATTTACAAGCTTGTTTTTTTATGATTACTCCTCAGAATAATTTTATTTTATTCTTCCCAGAAAGTCAACATCCTCTGAATTCTAGAATTCATTAGATAATAATGTTGGAGCAGGAATAGTTTAAGTAATAACACATACAGGCCACTTACCATCCTAATATTGGCTAAGCCAGTAGTAGCCAGTCTTGCTTATAATAATGGTTTATGTGTTTACTATAGACTATCCGTTTTTAGTTACAAATATACATAATAAAAATAGCATAATTTTCTTTAATAGTACCTTATAAGTCGGCTTTCCTTTAGATGTGTCAATCCATTCATTGTAATCCCTTGATCCTTTTATTATTTATCTTGTCTTTTTGTCAATGGGGTGACACATTGGTTTGTAACGTTTGCTTGCAGAATTACAAGTAAAAACAAATGAATTGTGACTATTATCTACGTGACAGCAATCAGGGGACTTCAATACGTGTTATCTCTCATCTCGGACACCCTAGGAGATAGATGTCTATTACACAATCGTACCTACTGCTTAAGGCGACGATACACGCGACATTAATAAATTGGGTCTTTTTCGCGCTGTTATTCTATACTTCTTTTCTCCCGATGTTTCGACCGAATTATAGCGACCGTGGTCACGTGAAAAATAAGTATCGATATCATTTGTTGTCTAAAATAATAATAATTATGTTTTATAAATTGATTTTTGAAATTTTTATTTGATATCAAATTAGTCAGTATCGTCAATATTATATCCATCTACTTATGTCGATTAAAAGGGTTTTATTATTATAATATTTGTTTATTCAAAATGGTATTTTAAACTGAATAAAACAGACGATCGATTCGAACTTCATTGGCATTGATCGTGTTCAAAGGTGTTGTTTGGCAGTTTTACTTCATAACACAAGTGTGTTTTGAAGTAAAACTGCCAAACAAACGTAAGATGGTGTATACTGCATTAAAACTAAAGACCTTTAATCTGAAATCTGGTGGCTTTCCAAAAGAAGTGGTACTAAACAGTGTTCCTTTTTTAGCAAGATTGTGACAATCACGGCGCTCGCTCATTTAGAACCTAAGTTCAGTAGCTGATAAGCAAAACAAAATCTTAACAGAGTCATCTCAAGTACAATACAGTAAACACATATTCATTAACATTTTCTCAGCGGACACATTGTAATCCACAGGAAAAAGATTTCCAAACAATCATCTAATCTTTCACGCATGTTTAGTTTTCTATTACAAATTGCATAACTCTGCGCCTTAACTGTACCTAATAATGTTATCAATCGTATCGTGAATGAAAAGCATTTTATTTACCGTTACACTTATATACCGAGACACACACGAACCGTATTCATTGATCGGGTATACCATACATTGTGAATACTAAACCACAAAACAAAAAAAAAAAACAAATAATATAAAATATTAGGAGTAACAAAATGTCGGCCGAAGACGTTGTCAATTTAAAACCGAGTAAGTAAATTTAATTTATATTTGGTAAAATAAAGTAAGATAAGGTAACGGGTTCTAATAGATACATAAATATGGTTAATTGTGAAGGCAATAAGCGGTAGTCACGTGCAGGTGCGGTGTAATCATTACGGTTGACACATCGTTATTGAATGGCTTAACAGTTTTAGTCAGTTTTGTTATTAAATAACATTTAAGTCTCGACATTCAGCTCAGATAGACTCACTGAGACTTGACCCTTAGTCAAGTATTTTACTGTCGGTGTTCGTTTATTAACACTTTCGTATTTTATCTTTAAAAATCACAATGTTTTTAATTTGTATAAAATTAAACCGCCAAGAAACTTTTTACATATTCTTATTAAACTCGTTTAAAAATTGATTGGGTCTCGTGATATTGTTGTGTTGCATCCAGAAAGTGAATAAAAAAAATACCATCAAATAATACATTTCGACAAATTGTTTTTTTTTTGTCGTTGTAGAAGCAATGTTCGGGGTACGCCATGTACAGACGTTGATGCTGTTCTTTGCAATGATGATATGCTACGGCATGAGGGTTAACATGAGCATGGCTATCGTCGCAATGACTGACAGCTCACAGGAACATGTAAGTACTCGTACCTATTTAATAGTATATGTAGACAGAAAATGGGAGACAAAACTCATCATAACAATCAAAATATACAGAGGCGCTTCTTGTTTCATTAAAATTCTCTACCAGCAGACCAATGATAGCAGAAGTGTACCTGTGTGGCTTAAGTACTATGTGAAAAAGTCCGTAAGAAAATCTCCAAGAAAAAGGCCAGAGATAGTTTATTTAGAAAATACCAATTACCTCTTGAACTGCGTTTAGGAACTAAATGATACTCGTATTAATGATCAAACACAGTGTTGGCTAGAAGGTATTTTCATTTAAGAAAAGGATTGTGTGTATCATACGTAGGTGCACTTATAGAAACGTGGTGGCAGTGAGTGCAATGCTCGATAGTAACGCATCTTGGCTAAGTTGTGAGCGGATGACATACTGCGGCACAGAGCGAGAATATGCGTTTGATAACATTCAATAGGTATGTTCTTTCATTACAATTACTAGAGGCCCGGGGTCTTAAATATATTTTAGCTAATCCGGGTTATATTTCAAGCAGTATCTGTAAGTTGCAGAAGAAAATCCAGTCTGTTTAAAATTGTTAACTTTTTCGGTAGGCGTTACTTCAATTTGAAAATAAATATTACTTTTTAGAGTACGGAAGCGAATCCAAATAAATGCAACAAAACTGGACACTCAAAAAGCATTTTACCGGAAATTCTATTTTTTAATTTGTATTCTTTTGTGGGAGTTAAAAGTTAGTGTTGCCTGCGAGATGACTCAGATAGGAACGTGTGGAAAAAGAAGACATGCTGCACCGACTCCTTATTATTAGGATAAGGGCAGAGGAATAATGATGATTCTTTAGAGGAAATCTCAAAATTTAATTATTAAATATTCTGTCCTAGTATTTCGACTGGAGCATGCAGATCCAAGGAGTGATCCTCTCATCATTCTTCTGGGGTTACGTGGTCCTGCTGATCCCTGCCGGGGAGCTGGCTGCGAGGTTCGGAGGCAGGATGCTCGTCTCTTTAGCAGTCATCATCAACTCTGTGATATCGTTACTCGTGCCACTTTGTGCGTACTATGTAAGTATATTGTGTGTCTTTGTTTATTCTTTTTATGGTATCAAAAGTATTTTCATCATTAATTTAGGAGACAATGGTGTTTTTTTTTACGTCGAGGACATCCAAAGGTAAAAAATAGTATAAAAACTTTAGGTAAGCAATAACGTTAGTATAAAAATACTAATTAATACTTAGTCGATAAAGGTTAAGGTCACGATTAACTAAAGTTAGTACTTAAATATATTTTCTCCAAATAATTTTTGATTGGACATTTCTTTACTAGAGCTTTTAAATTAGTCTAGGACGCTATAAAATATTTGCTTCATATCATTTTGATGCCTGAAATATCACTTATAAACGTCAAATGAATGTCCTAAATTGATTAAATATGTGTTTATAATATCAAATAAGTAATATTTCTGAATAAAATCATGATAGGTATCTAATACAAAACAACATTAAAAGTTCATCATATCAACAAACAGAAAATCTCATCGTTCTCATATGGCCTCGTTTTTTGCTGCATCTCATGCACTTCATCTTGCTCTCATAAGGAGTAATAAGCTAGGCATTGAGTTTGCTTAGTAGCTCATATATCAGCCCGATGGGCGACGCACGGTTGACTTCCATGACCTCATATTAAGCTGACTAAGACACATGGCCGACTTATGAAATATTTTATTTGTTGGAATAAGACTTGTGCTTATGCGATTTAAAACATAAAAGAAGATTTTTTTTCGATGACTTTTTTTTCGATTTTTCCATCTTTGTAAATATTTGACATTTTCAAATCCTGTAGTGACGGTTATTATAGGTATAGAAAAAAAAACGTTAAATTGACATAGATTTTATAAAAATTAAACGCCTGGGATTTAGAAGTGCGAAAAAATTTGCGTGTATGCGACAAAGATGATAAAATGTACATTTGTCTCAACATTACACTTGACAAAGATAATGTCCACATGCCACATAAAAGCGACATATTGCTAAGAGTTGATATCAAATACGTTCGTTAGACTTGTCAATTTCGTACATTTGAGGAATTTGATTAGTTTAACCAAATGACGGACTGCAAGGATAACCGAGTGGTATAGGTCATCACGCTAATTAATACTGTGTGCGACATGTCGCGGATTCAACCCTCGCGTAGGACAAGAATTTGTGCGTTCCAAAAATACTTGTTCTGAGTCAGGGTGTCTTTGTGCATGTAAATTTGAATGTTTGTGAAATCCCCCGCGATGTAAAGACTAAATTCCTTAGTGCGGGAATGGTATAAAAGAAAAGACGCAATGTAATTTGACTAGGTGCATTTATGTATTAAAGCATTTTGTTTCACTTTTTAGGGTGGTTGGCAACTAGTATGTGGCTGTCGCATCGTGCAAGGCTTGTCTCAAGGTTTCCTACTCCCCTCGGTATACAACCTGATTGGAAAATGGGCGCCCATCGAAGAGAAGAGCCGTATGGGGTCTATGATCAATGCAGGTATAACTTTAGACAATTTTACTCAAGCGTATTTATTTTTTTAGTTTGTAGGTACCTCGGGATTATTTATGTATTTCTGTTTGCTCCAAAAAAAGACGCACAATTTTATGGCTTAGGCTAACGCAACTAGTCTTATTTTTTTATTAAAGATTCAGTCTAATATAATAACTTTAAAAAGCAATGCATATTATTATATACCTATCTCCTCGTAAGAAATACTACTTGGTATCTTCAGGTTCGCACCTCGGGAACGCCCTCCAGTTGATAGCATCAGGGTTCATAGCAGGTTCGTGGGGCTGGCCAGCCATCTTCTATGTCAATGGAGCTCTCGGCATCATTTGGTTGGTCGCATACTCCATCCTCGGAGCTGATTCCCCGCAGAAATCCAAGTTCATCAGCAATGAAGAACGGTTGTATATCCAAACTTCGTTGGGACAAGTTGGCGAACAAAAGGTAATTAAATTATTAAAGTTTATTTACGTATATTGTTGCATTGAAAAATGATTCTGCGGACGAAGAATTAGAGGAACTAACTTCCTATCATTACAAGTATTTTGATGACCTAATTATAAATCATGGAAACTGTTCACAGTTATGTAATTTTCAAGTGCTTTATATCCAGCTTCTAAAGCTAAATTAATTTAGCGTGAGATCAAGGGCACTTATGTTTTGAAGTAGTTTAACATTCGTGGATGCTCCAAGTACTATTTCCAAAGTAATGTTTCTGCCACAGCTTATGGAACTAATTTGCAGTATCTACTATTCGCAGAAACAGAATTTAAAAATGCCTAAGGTTAAAATGTAGTTGACACTATTTAGAATGACAGTTTTATTCTTTGAAAAAAAAAATATATTCGTATAATTTAAAAAGTTATTGGTTTAAAATAAAAATTTTCATTATTCTTCCAGAAACTAAAAACTCCTTGGAAGGCAATATTCACTTCAATACCGTTCATTTCGCTGGTGATACTTCACGGAGGACAAAATTGGGGCTACTATACTCTTATGACAGAGATGCCGTCGTACATGAACAAGATACTTAATGTTGACATTAAAGCAGTAAGTACTTAACATTTCTTAAGAAAAACCTTGAAAAATCCACATGAGGTAACGAATTTGCTGCGGGATGTTCGTGAGAGTTATCGCGGCCCTGGCACTCATAGAGCTCCAGGAGGAACATAGTGGGTTTTAGTCAGTAAAAGTCTAACACTTCCTCCCGCTGCGCCCACAGCGGGCGGGTCATTTGATGATTTCCCACGAAAAAAAAGGGAATGAATTTTGTGTTTTGTTTTTCAGAATGGTGTCATGTCAGCAGTGCCGTACTTAGCTGTGTACATACTTAGTTTTCCATTCGGATACATCGCAGACTATCTACCAAATCACAAGATTCTTAGTGTAACAGCTACAAGGAAACTGTCTAGTTCAATAGGTAAGTTTAAACTGGTTCTTAAATAATAAAAACTGGTTTTCTTAGAGGGGATCCCCCAAGGGACTTTACCAAGGCCTTTGACACACTTCGCTATATACACTGTATCATGTGGATATTTAAGGAAGGAAATGAGTATTTAAGGAAGGAAATGAGTATTTAAATCTTAAGGAAAAAATGTTTAGGGAAGTAGTTTTTCATTAGATGATAATTTATGTGGACTTTATAAAGGGAAGCAAAATGTTTAATCTAATTTAATCTCTTTAATTATCTGTCATAAACACACTTCTTCATTAACATTTTCACTGGCCTGTTGGTTTAGTGGTTAAAGCCCTGACTGCTATACCAGAGGTCGTGGTTTCGATTCTCACCAAAGATAAATGTTTGTATAAAAAGCATGATTATTTGTTCTGTGTCTGAGTAATATTTATCTACAATAATATGTATGTATTTAAAAGTATATAAGCATGTTTATCAGTGTCTTGTATTCATAACACATGCTTTGCTCAGTTTGAGACTAAATGGCGTTGTGTGAAAATCCTATAATATTAATATTATTATGTTGATAATTACCACGTTTTAATAGTACCTATTTTCATTTTCCTTTCGGTTGGTGTATTTTTCTTCATCTGTCGCCAACAACTCAACCCTTAACATAATAATACCTAATATGTTATATCTTCATTTCAGGACACTTTGGACCGGCTATTGCTCTTGTGATCCTGTCATACGTGCCTGCTGGTAACATCACACTCGCAGTCGCTGTCCTCACCATTGTCGTCGGTCTCAATGTCGGGCACATTACTGGTGTTATGGTATGAACATTGTAACACTCTGTGTGGCTACTTAACGCCCCGTTCCTTAAAAATGAACAAACGCAAAATACGGCTAATGTATTTATTTTTAAATCGTCTAGGGCTCACTTGTAACACTAGACTTAAGTGGTCTTCCAATCACGTTTATTAACTCTTTCACATTTTCTGAACCCACAGACTTTAACTCATTTATGAATATAAAATACTACCTAAACTAAACGTGCTTCTGGGGAGTTTGTTGCGCCGTTTCTTCTCGCGTAGCGAAAGCACAGGAAGCGGTGAAGGGTGGGCGGTAGGGTGCTGTCTATTATTATTTTTACGTTCAAAAAGTGCTACATTGTAGCCTGATTTGAATAAATGACTTTTGATTTTGATTTTTAAATGCTTTTTCTTCTAAAACATTAAATACTTTATGCGTTGTTGATGTTCTTTCAGATGGTGCACTTAGATATGGGACCTAACTTCGTCGGGACTCTATTCGGAATAAGCAATATGCTTTCCAACATCGTGTCGATATTGGCGACGCTTGCAGCAGGCTTTATGTTACAAGATGAGGTTAGTGTAATCATTATAGTCAGTATTTTTGATGACAGTAACTTACATTGACTGTCATCAGAAATACATGTTTGACGATCTACCTACCTGTACAACCTATGTATTTTTACTAGAAGTTGAGAACCGCAGATTTTGGTTTTAAAATAGCCCTGAAAAAGAATGTTTTAACTCTTTTATTATTTCAGACAAACCCCAACGACTGGAAGAAGGTGTTTTATACATCATCCGCGATATACGTAGTCACAAACACATTGTTCCTTATATTTGGTACCAGTGAGATACAGACGTGGAACTACCCACCCGAAGAGACTGAAAAAAATGATACTGGTGAGATTACATTACCTTTGTGATTGATTTGTCTTAGGGAAATATTGTTGCTGTTTTCTACCTATGTCACCAACGAATGACACAACCTCCAACGTCACCGGGTACACCATTCCTTTGTAGACTTTATGACCGGCGTTGTCGCTCCCGTATAGGTCTTATTAGCCACCAGCGTAAATAGTCCAGTCATTTGGTAGAAAATAAGGGGGTTACCTGGAAAGTTTTCCGGGAGTTTTGAAAATTGGGTATTTTATAGATTTGGATATGCTCTTTTCGAATTTTAACTTTGCCACCTCGTACCACCGCCGCTCGCGCCGCCATTTTGAAAAAATGGCGCCCAAAAACGGTTTTTTTTGGGAATATCTCCTTTCTGAGGCATTTTACGAAAAAAATAATTTCTACAAAAATAAACTAGAAAAAATTTCCTACCCTTTATGTCTTATTCACTTTTTCATAAAATCAATAGCTTTGGATGTACCAGCGCCGCAAAGTATTAACTTATTCATCTGCACCACCATGTGTTTTTCGTATATTTTTCTAAAATGTTCTATTACTGCCGCTGGTTTTGAAGTGAATTGTCACAACTAAAACAATTTTCCGTATAAGAAGCCATAGCTCTAAGAACATAAACAACACTGTACGACAAATAAACGTACATTGATGATTCAGTTTAAACTAAATATTTTTCTTAATATAGCTTCTACCGACAAATTTTTCGTTGAAGTATCGTTCCTAGTCGAGAGAAAGAGCCCGATTCAAAGGTGACATATTCCCTGATACCTGGTTCTTGAAAACCGGCTGCAGTAATAGAACCGTTTAGAAAAATATACGAAACACTCGTAGTGGTGCAAATGAATAATACTTTGCGGAGCTCGTACATCCAAAATTATTGATTTTATGAAAAAGTGAATAAGACATAAAGTGTAGGAAATTTTTTCAAGTTTAATTTTGTATTTATAATTTACATTTGTGTCGAACAGTAAGTTTTAACAATAAAGGTACTTAAAATTATCAAATGTAGGTATGTCATGCATGTCAGTCAACAAATTACATATACAGGGTGTAAGGAAACGACTATAACGATCGTGAAGGGGCATATGTAGTCTCGTGTTACAAACACATTGCTGCGACTTTTACTTCGATACGTGATTATGATTTTTCCCCGTTCAAATTAATTCATAATGATAAATTTCCCCACCGCTATTACTGGCCACACTGAACATATGATAACGTTCGGGTCACGACCTGAACACAAAGATGGCCGTTACCGCAAGCGCAGGTGTTTGACCATACCGCCAAAAATACTGTTGCAAATCAATTTCAACTTTACTGGTAACGACATAAGGTTCACTTTAAGTAATTCATCATAAATTGTATGCCATTTTTTGAATTTATTTTCTATTTTCTACAAATTTACGGCGGTATCTTCGTTGTGAACCGCGAGCTGACATTATTATTGAACAGTAATTTTGCATGTTTCTACCACAAAATAATATCAATACTACACTAGTAGTACGACAAACGATACGATGATTAATAAGTTGTTGGTTGTCGCAGTCCAGTTGTAGCGTACCTTGATTTTCGAAATAGCGTTATTCACTCGTCGATCGCGTGACTCCGTCAGCTGACGATCGAGAACTCTTAACAATTAGGTACTACTTGGGAGATCTCGTCAACGGCTGCGACATACAAACTACCTACGGTTTTGCGAACGCCTGAAGCAGTTGATTCGGAAAATCCCTGTTCTACCTACCAACTATTTACCTCCGTTGACCTTTCAACACAATTCTAACTAAAAATAATAACTATGAGAAAGGAATGTAGGTATGAACTTCACTTGAATAATTAGCCTAGGTATGTTTAGCGAGTCGTTAGTCGCAATGATTATTTTAATTTTATTTGTGTGTAATGTGAGATGATAACAATGTTAATGGTACTTACAGGTGTATGTAGGTATTTGCCGTTACTCAACCATAAGAAACTATGAACTTAATGTAGCCCTGAAAAGGACTTTTTGATATTGCGGTGGCCAGCGACCTGGTGTTAAGGCAATTTACGTGTGTAATAAAGTTAACACTTTTAATTGTAAATTTTGTTTATCGTGCTCGACTTCAACACTCCTCTGAACCGTTTAATCACATAACACTTAATAACACTGTTACTTTCACACCTGTACTGGCTTTAAGACTCGCCTTAACACTCACAGTTTGGCTCGTTATGTGAAGATGATGCTAGTAATACTTGTACCGACGGCACTGATACCTATACCACTCGCGAACTACATCGCGCGTCAAACTTCCTTCGGGCACTTGATATTAAAATAAGTAACGTTAGAGTACGCCATAACATCTCGCGAAAACTTATAACAATTCGGAGGTCTTATCGAGACGAATTTAAACACGCGACTGATCCGTGAGACCGTGATCAGACTGGCACTGATGTCGGGATAGGGATGATCGATATTCATCGATGGTGAAGAAATATCGATGTTTAGCTGGAAAACATCAATCAATCGTACTTTTGAGTTTGATAATTTCGCTAAATCGATCTTTTTAGAAAATGTGACAACGTCATAAAAAAATACTGATGAAATGGCGGACTCTCACTCAAGTAGGAGAGAAATTATTTCTTTACTTATTATTTCCTGAGAGAGTAATAAAAAACTGTCAACTTAAACGCTTTTGAATGATGAAAGTCAAACATCGATATTAGATATCGATGTTTTTCTAATATCGATCATGTCCCTATGTCGGTCCCAACAAAGAAAATAGTGCATTTGCCGAAAGGACGGTCGGCTTTTTTGACATAAAATAAAAAGAATTATGTTTGAAAATTATTTGTCCCGAGCCGAAGTCAAAGGTGCCGCTATCGCAAGACGGCACCTTTTGCAAAGGCAACCTTATTAGCAGAGGCATTAGGTTCAATTAATATTTTCATCGCAAAACGTATGATATTTGTTCTATTTTTTACCTACGCTACATGTTTTAAAGACGAAATTCATTACCTACCTTGCAGATTTACAATCATATGCTGATGTTTAGCATTTTATTTACGATTCACACTCAAAAGAGCCACGGTGGGTCACGGTGGTATCGTTGTAATACCTACCACAAAATAATGAATCCAGTGGTGAGCATCGAATTGGTTTTTTAAAATAGGCAGTTAGGCGCTCGACGAGTCAACATAATTTTGAGATTATTTGTCAGTAAAGAAAACTAACAATACATTTGGGTACAATATCTTTCGTAGGATATAGAACTGTAGGCAAATTAACCATTTATTGTTAGTAGTTGAATTTAGTGATAACTGATAATACAGATTTCTATTGTAATAACTAAAATCTTGGTACCTGTTTTGATAATGTATTTTAATTTAGTTTAGAGAAAGATAATATTTATGTTCTGTGTAAAGTAAGCACTCTTAAGTGGTTTATTTACGGTTGTCGCTGTCGCATGCGAGACAACAGTATTATTATTGTACCTACGTACGACTAACGATACGAATTTACAATTGTTTTGAAGTTGTTGGATATCGTAGTCAAGAGACAAATGAAAAATGTGTTTATAAATTAGATTGGCCGTAATGAGCTTGCTAAAAAGAATTAATCATGTTTCTCTAAATAATATTTAATAAAATTATTCTAACGATTGTAAATATTTTCGTCATTAAAATGTGATAAACGTAACTTCAATGATGGTGAATTAAAAATACCTTTTAATGTATTGGCGGTTTAGTACTTTTCCTATTGCGTTTTTTAAGGAACCGTTTTTTGTAAGCTAAGGTATTAAGTATTTTAGATGTTGTAAAGTAGTGAAGTAGGTATCTGTTACGTAGGAACTATTTTCTTATGTTTTAGGTTGGCCTTCTTTTAAATGAATAAATACCTACCGAGTCTTAGAATGTTTTTAGTGATTGTAAGTTATTCGTGTGAAATTTATGATGAAAATTAAGTTTATTATTTGATGTACCTTATGCGTGTGTAGGTATCTGCTGTTAGACATCCATAAGAAACATTGAACTACATTTTAACTCCGTCGCAGCTACACGCGTGCTTTGCGTAGGATCCACGGCAAACATACCAAGAACACTTTCTTCGAGGTCGTCATGTGTTCGTGGCCTCCCGGTATCAGCACGTTGCACCTCCGTACTGTGAACATTGCCAGTTTGGAACGTTCTGACGTGGAGACGCTGAAATGCCTGTACGGACGGCACTGGTATACCTCGCGCACCAAAACACACCTCAAACTCTCTACGAGCAGCCGCATAATTGCAGTTACAATAACCGAGACACATTAACATATCGAAATAAGTTTCGTTAGAGTACGACATCTTAAAAATTAGCGAAAATCTAATAAGAACACGGAAGTCTTGTCAGAAGCGCTTTCTACACGAGACTGAGACTGACTGAGCGTCGCTCGGTCGGTCGGCGGCATCATCAAAGGAAACCACGGTAGTTGTGTACGCGCCGAAAGGCTGGCGGTTCCTTTGACATAAAATAAATAACATTATTTTTTTGACATTTTATTTTATTTTGGACTTGTCGGCTCCTTTAAAGCAATAGAACAATAGATCAGATAGATGCCGCGGTGGTGTGGAGTGTTGTCAGTGCTATGAAATTTTGCCGAGTTTTGGGGAGAATTTTGCGTTACATGGATGGAACAAAAATTAATAACTTTAACAGTTTTTGATATTGACCTCCAAAAATACGTTTTCTGGTATTTAGATTGATAGTAGTATACGCCTGTTCAGGATCGTTATAGTAGTTTTCTTACACCCTGTATATCACTTAGAATTACTTTTTATTATCTTTAAGAAACTCGTCTATGCTGTAATAACATTTCTTCAATAACAATGACTTTAATTTTCTCTTGAATTCATTTGGGTTCATAGAGTTTTTAAATTCTACAGGCAATTTATTAAAAAGATTTACTGATTGCACTCTTGAGGCATGTTTAACGACATTAAGCTTAGGCTGTATGATATTAGGCAGATCCTTTCTTCGCGTTTTGATTCTGATATGTCTCTGTTCTTCTGTCTCAAACTTATTATTATTTTGTATAAAGTGACTGAGCAGGACCAGAATATAGAGGCATGGTACTGTAAGAATTTTCAGATGTTTAAAAAGGTCTCTACACGACTCCGTTTGTTTAACGCGAAGCATAGTTCTCAAGGCTCTCTTCTGTAACACGAAAGCAGCATTAATATTGTATTGGTAGCTGTTGCCCCAGAACTTTATGCTGTATCTAAGTCTAGACTCAACAAGTGCAAAATATACCATTCTAAGGTGAGCAATGTAGAAATGTAGAAATGTAGAAATTATTGTTTTCGTAAAATGCCTCAGAAAGGAGATATTCCCAAAAAACCGTTTTTGGGCGCCATTTTTTCAAAATGGCGGCGCGAGCGGCGGTGGTACGAGGTGGCAAAGTTAATATTCGAAAAGAGCATATCCAAATCTATAAAATACCCAATTTTCAAAACTCCCGGAAAACTTTCCAGGTAAAACTACCAAATGACTGGACTAAAATGCCAAAAGCAAATAAATGAACACGGCTGCTATTTTAATCATCTGTCATAGATGTTAGAAGTCACTGATGATGATTTCTACCTACGTATAGGACTTATCACTATCTCATGAAGTAAGACTTGCGGTTCTATCAGCAAGATATTATTCCACGCTGTATAATGGCATGTTTTCATTAAAACAAGTCTCATTTTAAAGGTTCATTAAATGTTTAAAAAATAAGCAACTAATATTTTTCACTAGGTAAAACTATAAAAAATTAAACGCTTTTAGATCAAATTTTAACTTAAATAGTTACAAACCAAGTTTTCAGTTTTAAACCTAGATATAATTTCAATAAATAGTCCTAGAGTAAAGTGCGAGTGAAAACTAACAGCGGCAGTGGGAATAGAACGTTTACTCTAATCACTAAACTCTCATTAGGTGACGCAACTATGTGTGACAGAATACTAATAATAATGTCCGAACCGCTTTCGGCCGCGGTGGCCGGTGTTACTATGACACCAGCCAGCTACGCAGGACATAATATTATAGTGCACAAGCGTGTGCGCAAACACAGGTGCACTGTACAGTATATTCCTTTACTCTCATATCCTGATGGGACGGCAATTTTACACGATCTAAGTGTGATCGGGACCCACATTTTTCCTGTCATCCAAAACACGGAATCTGTTATACACCGTGATTTTTAGGTCGTTTTAAAAAAGTCGTCCACACAATGTATCCGTCATAAAATACCTCTAGGCGCGAATATAATTTTTTTATCATTAATTAAAATAATATGCATGAAAAAAATAAATAATACATTGGAAATATGAAACATCCTGTTAAAAATGTTTACGTATCAAACTGTTGAAGATACATGCTACATACTTACTGCGAACATTATGATTGCAATAGTAAGACAGCTGTTTTACGCTAAGGTGAATGACCTGTGATAAGACGCCGCCGCGCCGCCCGCGCGGCCCCTTTGGCACAAGGTTCGGACCGCGCTCACTACAGAGTGTTCGTAAAACTGCCTTGTGTCATAATAATGAATAATATTTTTATTCATTCAAATCTTAAAAAAAACATATTTTTATATTATAAACGTTTACTAGTCATTGGATACATGAACTGGGCTGCTTTTTTAAAACGACCTAAAAGTCACGGTGTATATTATTTTATTTCTAACACGCTTACAACATTCGAAAAGTCAGTACGCGCCATGGGGATCGAAGTCAAAAACCTTTGACTTGGCAGTCCTGCGGTCTACCACTTAACTATCACAGCTTCAAATACTAATGTTTCCTTTTTTTTTTTTGCAGACACGAAAAATGCAGTCAAAAACGTATAAAGACTTATTTAATTTAAGGACTTTAAAAGTATTGTTATATTTAGATTTAAGTGTAATTGTAAAATGTAAATAAATATGTTTTTATGTTGTAACCTTATGTACAGTCGACCGAACATCAAAGATACCAAAATACGCTTTATGACGTAGCTGTAAGGTTCACTTTTGAGTTTCTGTTGATATCCGATTGACTGTATCTGTTTATTATTTTCCCTAGCCCTGCGAACTTTCAAACAGAGTTCGAACAATAATTTCTATTGAACTATTATTAAGAGGCTTCTTGACCTTGAACTTAGTTCACAATATAGCTATGTAATATAATTACATTTGCTCTTTAAATTAAATAAAAAATAACAACTAGTAAGTTTAGATTTGGAATCGTTTCCCTTTTAGTTTCTTTTTTATATTTCGAAACATGACATTGAACAAAACAAACAATTCTTTTTTTTTAATTGTGGCAGCGTTTGTTGTTTACAAACAGTAGTATAGGTTTTTATTGTCTTCTTCTTATTAAATTAAAGAAAACAAATCTTAAGTAAGCAATATAAGAAAAATTACTACGTAAATAAACATACAACAGTTTTATACCATTCCATTATTCGCGGTGATAAACTGTATAAAATTGAGCATAGACGAATTGCATAATGATTATAATCTGTGCAAATACCCATAAACAATGCGAATGACATTGATTTCTTTGTTGCATAACTCGTCCGTGGCATTGACAGCGATGCCTTCGCCTAGGTTTAAGAAAAAAAAACGGTTGACTCTATCAACGTAGCGCGCGCGCAAAACCCGCGCCGAACGCGGTCCGCGTGCAAGACTCGAATTTCGAATTTCAAAATTAAATTAAATTTATTTTAAATAAATTCTATTTAATTTTAGTTTTAATTTATTTTAAGAACTGTGTTTTAGTTGTGTTATTTTTATTTGAAAAATGGGTGTTGAAGAACTAAAAAAAGGTAAGTTTTTATTCTTATTTTACAAAAATAAACATTGATTTTGTATTAAAACTGGTTTATAACAAAAATAGTTTATTTTTGTTGTAACAGGTGTTACGGCTTGTTTGTTTAGTAATGAATAGTATATGTTTAATAAGCTGGATTTATAATGTGTGTTATATTGAAAAGCAGAATAACGAATGCGTACGTATTACTTTAAAAACATTTCACAACGCGATTTGTTAATTTGATTACTTTCACGTATTTTTCGAGGCAACCACGAAAGTAATTGGATAAATATTATTAGTCGATACAAACAAAAAAAACAAAAAGTAAATAACGTAAGTATCTGCGCAGTCCCAGAATTAATTCAAAGTTGTTGTGATTCATATGTAATCCAGTTCTATATTATGATATTTTTATCTTTTTATACAAGTATTCTTTTTTAATACTAATTTTGATTGCTAATTGTGTTGCAACAAACGAATGCTTTAGGTTGGGCGCGCACCCATAATAAAGTTGACAATTTGACAATAAATAATGGTAGCATTGACAATATATTATGTTATGTAGTTTATTGCTATAGCAGTTTGCTTTAGTCGATTCTCACATCAAAATCATCTTTATTGTGTTTTCTTTTGTATCCCTGTTTTTTTTCGATCATAGTTATTTTATGGATTTTAAATAATGGGTCTTGAACATTTGAGCCACTTCCACCTGGGTCGCAGAAGACCAGCCAACTGCACAGGACATTATGTTATAGTACACAAATGTGTGCCCAAACACACGTGCACTCTCTGTTCTCTTATCCTAATAGTCCGAAATCCAATAGAACCAAGTTGTGGAAGCAAGAAAGTGGTCTACATAAAATAGAGCGGTGTCTCGCTTCCTTTACTGCAACAGTCTTACTTTAAGGCTTAAAACTATGTTAGAGGGACTCAGTAAACACAGTTCTAGTGAAAATCCTCATAAACTTGTCGGGGATCAACGGAAGGACTCCCGAACTTTTACCGGCTAAAACCACTGCAGCGTACTCATCGGGCTATTAACAAGTGCATAGGGTTTGCTTTCGTAAACACCATGCTTTGTCGGTTCCTTGGAAATCCTTCGCGGAGTCTAGATTACGCAGCGTTGCTAGTTTAATTTTAATGCGGGGATCGGAACTGAATTGATTTTTATCTTGCAACAGGCATCACCACTTAGCAATTTCCTTTTCTTATTTTGGCACGAGTCAAGTACACAGGTGGCTTTATAGATTATTTATCGATGTCATACGCCATTGATTGTCACCTAAAATATCAGATAAAACAACTGGAAAATAGTAACCATGAATTCATTGATAAAAATATGTTTCGAGCATCGCAAACGTCCAATTGTTTGTAAAACCTTGATATGTGTCATATATAATATTCTAATATAGATATATACTCAATTCTTTATTAGTATTCCATATGTTATACAGGTGGTACATTTTATAGTGTAGAGTCAATATTTAAATAAACAGATGGAGAATATTTTTTTTTATAAAATCATAACTATGTTATCGATTAAAATGAATTCTGTTACATTTTTACGATATCCTCAAATACATAGCGTAAAACAAAGTCGCTTTCCGCTATTTATCTGTCTGTCTCTATGTGTGCTTATCAATCTTTGAAACTACGCAACGGATTTTGATACAATTTTTTGTATAGCTAGAATGTCTTAAGATGAAGGTTTATGAGTAAAATACATCAGTATCGCACCCCTACGAAACTGGGGAGATCCACGAGTAAGATGTATATGTTGCAGTTTTACAAATACATTTCATAAGGCAATACTTTCTATACTAACACAAGCTCATCTACGCGGCTGATGCCATGAATGTTAAAAAAATAAAAATGAAAAAAAAAACCTTTATTCTGCCATATTATTATCATGATTGTTTTTTATAGTTTGTATTACATTTTACATAATCATTCTATAATCTAATAAAGACCGTAACCACAACAGTAAAATACTAGTCAACAATAAATTGAGTTTGTAGACACGACTTATAAATTCAATGTTGAGACTGCGGACAATTGTAATTTGCTAATTAACGCATTCTTGAATAAGGAAACATCTTGTTGTACAATGTAATGGCTACTGTTTTCCTCCAAAGGTTGATAATTTACTACAGATGCTTGATTCCCTATCAATGTTCTTGAAAAGTAATAGCTTGGTAATAATTTACATGTTTAAGTACTAAACATAGGAAACGAATAAATTAGTAACTATCACAGAACAATAAGACTACCACGATCTCTTGAAGTTAAACTGTTGCGATTGTGTAAGAGAGATGCAGTTCTACATTATATACTGCACTGTCCTATTGCTACGGTTTAATAGGTTGTGATAGAATATCTCTTAAGATCAGGTGTAAGTCGTTGATATTCTTACGAAACCTTATCCTTCTACAATTATATTTACGTTTTAAGAGTTGAATAAAATTAGTTTTAACTTTTAATTCCTAAAAATCGTATGTTTCATTACATTTTTTCGAAAATTATAGAATTTTACTTTAGTTGGTACATACATTTATAAGACTGGTTAGTGGCTAGTTCACACGTGTTTTTCCTCGGTGCATTGTTCTCGAATTTAACGACTACACTAAGTAATAGCTCACCTGACCATTAAATTCTTAATAACGGGTCTCTACCACTGCCTCTTAAAGCATTACTATTGCAGACCTGTGGAAAAGAGACGACGCTCTACATTATACATTGTGCTGTCTCGCTTCCACAACTGCTATAATCTTACTTTTAGTGATAGTGGTAGGCGACAGAAATAAGATGACAAATTAACTTTAAACGACGTCCGTCATTTCCTTTTTTTACTATATGAAACATTCGTATATGTTAGAATGATACAGATATAGTAGACAGGAAGTTACCGATTATATTTTGCTCTTGGCAAAATGGCAAAATGCCTGCAAAGAAGAGATTTGCAGGTATTAAGATAATTATTGCTGAAACTGCCAGGAATAATGTTCAATAGAGTAAATTATGACGTCACAATGAGCTAATTAATTTCGAAACTGTAAATCAGCCTACCTCAAGTACTAGAGCGTGAAGATAAACTCGTTACAGAGATTGGTTATTACCAACCTCCACTACTGTGCGTATTATCAGTAATGACTGCAAACGGTTACAAGTGTGCAGCTACATTACAACAGATGTAAGGAATGTTAGGATACGTATTTTGAACCGCCTTAAAAAAGGAGGAGGTTTTCAATTCGACGATGATTTTTTTTTTATCTGTACATTGAATGAAATCATACCCCTGTCAAATCATAAATAAGATGTATATTAATTTGACGAACCTGTTGGTCTAGTGCAATGGTTAGTCAAGAGGTCTTGACTGCTATACCGGAGGTTGTGGGTTCGATTCACACCCAGGACAAATGCTTGTTTGAAGTATAAGTGTGGTGATATTAGATTTAGGTGATTCTTGTTATACTAGGTCTGTGATAATAGTCAGACAGCATGAAAATTTAATAAAAATATTTATTAAAAAATATATTCTGCTTCATAAAGTCTTGGTAATCCAAGATTTTATGATGCAAAGTCTTTAAATAGGCTTACCATCTTTAATGAACCAGATTATTTAAATGCAAGGGAAAAGGAGTATTTAAAATGAAGAGAAATAATATTTAAAATCCAAATTTTTAATATAACAATAATGCCAAAAATATTAACTCTGACGACAATGCCTCATGAATATGTTACACATAATTTAGGCATGTAAAACATATATTATTATATACGTATAATATAAACATATTTTTGTATGTGTAAACACATCAGATGACAGTGATTATTTTCGCATTATCGCACATCACAATGGAATGCCACTAACGATGCCATTAGATTTAATCATCAACTATTTAATGAAAATACTGGATTTATTTTTATGTGGTTTATCACTTATTATTATGAACACACGGTAATATTATTTAGTGGTTCAGCAGCGTGCCAGCATTGTTAATTTTGTAAGCTAGCTACATATTTTTGCTATGATTATAATGTGTAGCTATTGTATTATTTATAATATACTTAATCACGTAGCCTCATCTAATTGCTGAACAATAGTTGAAGATGGAATGTAGTATATAATTTTCTAATATGAAACGTTGATAGAAAGCTATTTTAATTTCTCTTTTGCATGCCGTAATGTAGAATGTTGGAAGTCCTGTGTAAAATGTTAACATCTTATTTGTCTTATCTTGATTTAATTTACATTAGAGTTAATGTCGGCTCAAGTCAAATTCATGTGGAATGTCAAGCTAAAATAACAGTAGAAACGCCATTTAGTAATAATTGTAGAGTGCCGTTTGTAAAAGTGTAGTAACTCGAGTTCTAACACTAGTACCTTTATCGGCGTTACACAAAGCCTTACAACATCAACAACGCAATTAACAAAGAACGAACAATCATTAGCAACGAACCGCAAATGTCAAACAAAATATTTCCTGCTTCAAGTTCCCGACAATATTATGCAGAAATCGCAAAAACTCATTAATACTGGCGTTGGTATGGAGTCAATTTAATTAAGAATCGAACTTAATTAATTTTGATGTCAAATGGTTTTTGGCGTAACACGCCGCGCGTCTCGTGGCTCCTTCTAATGTTTAAATTGATTTATTGTTAACTATAAAGAAATTAGGTCAAATACCAAGTAATTATAAAAGAGTTGTTGTATTTGAATGAGTGAAGACCATTTTAATAATACACCACTACACTCCTGTTACAATAGTTGCCCTACTCACATTTGTCGCACAAATATCATAAACATAATATATTATTTTAGAAGAAAACACTAGAACTATTAAAACTACGCTACATGTATAAAAACTGTCGGTTATAGCTGCAAAAATAATACCCCCGGCTGACTGATGTCGATTAAAAAGTAGCCTATGATTAATTTAATCCAGGGTGTCAATCCGGACCATACAATTTAACATCTATTCAACCTTACAAACTCTCGATTTTAAAATATTAATAAGATTGTAGATAGTTGTTAACTACCATAATAATTTGAATCAATCAATGTAACCAAAAATTACACAAACGAAACCTCATGGCGGCAAGAACTGAACTCTATAATAGTAATCATTATTTTTAGTTTAGTAATTACTAAGATATCATATTTAACTCGTTTCACAAACCTGCTGTAACTAATAGGTCTACTTCAATTAATTATTCGGTTGTTAACAAAAGCCAAATGACGTAGATGTGTAATTATTCGTTTTTATTGACATTTTAAGCTTATCGATATTCATGTAGCCTAGTAATAGAAAAACAATACTTTCAATAAATTTGGTATTTGAATAACCGTTTTTACTATAGTTTTCTGTTTTAGCTTGTGTAATAGACTGTTGTGTTTTGACAGACAATCAGCTAAATCTGACGGCTTTTTAAGTCTAAAACGTGTGTTAATGAAGTCTGGTGACATTTGGAATATGGTTTTACTTCTGACTATACATATGACATTGATATAAAACCATTTTCCTCAAGAAAAGCAATCGCCTTCCGATCTAAAACATCGGATCAATCTATACAAAATTGTCATCGGCTGATGAAAATTTTGAATGGTAAGGCCAATTTAGTTTCTTTGTTAATTGATTATTATTTTCAAAGAAAGTGGTTCATATTTATAGCCCAAAGACGGTACTAAAAAGAATATAGCAAGTAAGATAAAACCTAGTATGATTTTTAATCAATTTTCCTGCCTTAAATATCATTTGAACGATAAATTTAACAACAAAAAAGTCATCGTCGGTGATCTTAACATAAATATTTTACAATCTGATAGAAAAAGTAGAGCGTTCAATGAAGTTATTTAGAACTTTAATTTAATTTTCCATTTGAAAGAACCGACGAACAAAAAAGAAATCATGCATTAATCAGATTATATGCATTTTTACAAAAATTGATTGAACAAATGAAACTTATAAACAACAGATAATCTTACAACATCATTGCGCTAGATCCCGTACTTGATCCCATAGACATTGTGCCGATACGTGGACGTCCGGTTCAAGAGCCTGGATCAGAGTCAGCATTCTCGCATTGTACGCAGTAAGCTTAGTTTCTTCATCCGCTTCACTGATAGCTGGAGCCTTTTTCAAGGATGGTTGGCTTAAGGGTGCCAAGTTTCTCGGCGGCCGGCGTCTCTCCTGCCGACGCACAGGTTTTGGCGACGTCGGTGGAGAGTAGGATTTGTCACTAGAGCTCGACGCGATTGCAAATGCTGGAAGATGGTCCGGCAGCTGCAAAGCGGAGCTCGATGACGAGCCCGGGGCTAGTTGACGTGCTGTTTGGCTTCTTATCAACATTACCATTTTATTCAGTATTTTTTCGTTTCAATATTTTCTTCACTTTAACGGAAAGTTTGACATCTGTCTTTTTCTTTGATTTTAGAAATTATGAGTTTTGATATTTGATTTTATTTGTAATAAGGTTGGAACAGACTATGAAGTATTATTTACATCCTTCATTTTTATTATAATATCATTGTTTACATCATAATTAAGTAAAAAAATAATATGCTAAATGAAAAAATGTCTTTTAAAAAGCTAACAGTATTTTTTTTATTTTTATTAAAGTTTCTTATTTTCTTCCAGGCCCAATGCTGGGTGTCCGGCACCTGCAGGCTCTGATGCTGTTCTTCGCCATCGTGCTCTGCTTCGCCATGAGGGTCAACGTTAGCATGGCTATAGTCGCCATGACCGACAAAGATAATGAAAATGTAAGTACTTCTTATTTCCTTACCACCTATCAACCTAGAAACACAACCGTTGAACCGCAAAGTAAAAGGTTGAAGGTTCGAATCTCGGCACGCAGCAATGTGTTTTTGAATGCAAAGGCAAAGTATAAAAATAAATATTCGTAATTATCACAATATAAAAATGGTAAAGTGAAACATTCTGAGGAATCTGGCATACCTGAGAATTATTTCTAGGTGCTTTTAACAAAGACTGGTATATCTACTGTAGACAGAAAATGGAATAAAGAAGTCGTTTATCCTGGCATGGGTCAGAAAGACCAAAAAACAAAGTTAAATGTTCTTTGATCATCAATTGATGAAGAAAAAATACATGATATACCTACAGGCCCATTGAAAGGTCTCATCAATATTATGGAAGACCAGTCTTTGAATGATTAAGCCCTTAGATCTCGACCTAACGCCTTGAAGCCACAACATTTCACGTTCCTCAATTAATTGGATAATTGGTATTTGCTCCCTTTGACTTAACCGCTAAAGGATGCTTCTTGTTAATCGGAACCCTTAACAACTGGTCAGTTCGTCTCAATAATTTTTAGACCTAACTTCCCTAATTCTAAGATCTGGTTTTGTTTATTCAGTAAGAGTAGACAATATTAACATAACACTCGCACATATTTTTTCAAGAAATGAAAAAAGCCACTGCGTATATTAGAGAGATATGAGTCTCTCAAATTTAACCTCTATTTTCATGAGAAAATTCTTGAAACAAAAATATTTGTCCCAGTAATTAATTAAATGAGTTGGACCAACAGTCGAATACCGATTTGAAACAGCAAAAACAGCGATTCCCTCTGGAAAACGAAAAAGATCTCGAACTGTTAAAGTTACACTTTTAATTAATTCGCTAAGAAATGCGCCTTGATTTATTAGCTCCGTATTCTTCTGCCCACGTTATAGTATGCTCAAAGATCCCGTGGGCGCATCCAATCATGAATCAATATTGGTTTACTAGCTAGAGTAATCGCGGCTCGCTCAGCCGTAGAAAAGGCCCTTCACTTCTTATATTAACTGAGCTAAAACTTCTTTTATCAAGAGCTATAGAATGATTGAACTCACAGTACAGGTTATTCAATTATTAATAATTGTGTAACTAAGATTAATTTATTTGGTTTTTTAAATAGTGTTAATTAAGTTTTATATTTGCAATTTGTTTTGACCTTTGTGAAGCAAAACTATTTGATGAAATTTAAAACGATTCGAATCTCAAAAAAAGTTTTTCTTTTTTTACTTAAAAGATTGAAAAAGGAGATCTTACATTATAATTTCTGTAACAAGGTTTTATTACGGTCGGAAAAAACGTGTGTATGTTTGACATCGATATCTATTCACAACAATATTGATACGAATATAGATTAGTCTTGACGGTCGGAACGTGCTTCAGAGATAAAACACTCAAGCGTTTGTAAGATAATCCTTAACCTCCCCTGTTGCCCCTCGTAAAGTTTACATTGTTTTACAAAGATAAAAACCTATTGTAATCTGATAAGATATTCGGATTCGCGTCACAGGAAAAAACTACTCATCATTTTGTTTACCGCTTTACCTACTTGTAAACAAAAGTCATTATGACATCTAGATTTGTTCTCTTAACATTTAACAACACAATAAATCAGCTTCATGAATCTCAATAGTTCTAAAATACTCAATTATTTACAACATTGTATGTAAATCGCGGAGGTGACTGTCGGAAGGGAAGCCCTTTCTGATTACACCAGTTTAAAGTTAAACATGTATGTTTTTAAAATCTGCAAACAATTTCTGCGCTTTGTGTAATTTCTACATGGGCAGTCTTGCACATCATTTTAACGGCATCAGATGCCGTTAAAATGATAGTAACAAATACACTATCAGATTCTGATATTGTATTTGTTACTTTATCTTTAAGCTTGAAGACATTATTCATTTGATTTGCCGCTTTGTTAGCGGGTTATCTATGCTGAGAGATCAGAAGAAGCGTCGCAAAATATTATGGTTTTAGACGTAACTCCAATAAGATATTAATTCTACAAAATAAAATCATTTTTAGAATTTCTATCTGTCCCTAAATGCAATTCAATAAACGCAAAATTCAATACATTTGGAAAAGGTTTTCAATAAAAATACATCATCATTAAAAACAAATATCATTCAAAACATTCCGGTAAAAATAATACGCAAAGCTTTTGGAGAAACATTATATTTTTCGTTATAAATATTTATCCAGGACCAAAATAATGTATGTGCATTTAACTGGGTGAGAGTGACCCATATTTTACCTGAAATAACATTATTTTCCACATGATCACCATTAAAAACACGCTGGGTACATTTTAATATTATTTTTAAGCGTAAAATATGCAAATGTAGGAAGAGGATCTAATTGTGAGAGATATCGCTGAAAAATAAATACAAAGAATTTTTGTGTATTGCATTTATTTATTTGAGTACATTTGTTTTTATTCTGGTGATATTAAACTCACGAGAAAAATATATTACTCTTCATTAATGTTGCGGTGATCGAAAATATGTTGCTTATTAACTGAATATCAAATTATTTTAAAACTAAAGTGGATATCATTAAATGATATGAAATCATTTTACCGGCGTGTTATCTATACTGCTCCCAGAGGTAGTCCTCTTGCCATAAGAGGCGAGATTCGATCGCATAGCTTGTAGTTTCAATCCTTACATTATACTCGGCTGCCGTAAAGCGTAATCCCATACAACGGCAATCTAAAGGCTCAGCTGATGCAGATGGTTTCATCAAGGTGGAGAGAAAGAAGAAGAAGCCATCTAGCCGAAATCAATGTGGAACAGCATTGGCCGATCCGAACATGTTACTGTGTCCAGCAATTCCTACGACGCAGCTGTACGTGTCGCGTCTTCATTACACTACGAAGGTCGAAGAGATCGGAGAGTATATAAAAGTCAAGACAAACTGGACATTGAGAGTCCAGAGGTTGGAGCCGAAACACAACACGAATTTTAGATCGTTTGTGGTCCGTGTGCCGACTCAACATCTCGACATGTTCCAAGAACAGTTTTGGCCGAAGGGTGTCGTTTTCCGGCGTTTCCGCGGGAGGCTACGCGACACCACGCAGTGCAACACGACACCGCCTACTCGTGTAAACAATTAGTTATAAATGTTATAAATTGTATGTATTAGTATATAGGTATTGAATTGTTTGATTATTTATGTATTATATTTGCTATGGGCCCTAGTTGCCTGAAATAAAGGATAAAATTAATTATCCTTAGTCTTAGAATAATAGGGTGTGTTAAGTCACGTAAGAGACCTTCCGGCAGCTTTAAAACTTTGACACCAGTATAGACAAACCATACGTAAAACTAAAAAGAAAAGAAATATTGAAAGTGTAATTACTTTTTAAATTTAATTCCTTTTTTAGGGAAAACTTATATCCGAACCTGCTACCATGTCCATATACATGAATTTAGCAATTGAACAACTACCACCACCACGATTCTTGAGAATAAATTAAGTCGATTGTTCACAACCGAACGCTATACATGTGCCTCCAATAAACTAATATCTGATTTCACATTTCACAACGGTTCCAATTGAACACGAAATTGGTTGAACAAACAACAATACTTAAGAGACTGCGAGCCGGTACCAAGGCCTCCCTACAATGGGACGTATAATCGATACTCTAATTAATGTTGCCTAAACGTAATCGAAACTTATATTTACAAATGTAGAGTCGAACAATATGGTGCAGAAAAAAGTATGTCATTGACAGAAGAGAAAAATCATGAAAATACTGGTACAAGGATCTTTTGGCATGTGGATGATATTAATTAACATGAGGACATTGACGTACATTTAAATGAGCAAGAAGAATTACCTCAATTGTCTGTCAAAAGTGATAGCTCTACAAATATGACGGGATTAGTTTCGACTTCGGCCACGTGCCAAAAGATCCTTTTAGCACTATACTTGCTTACAGGCGTCATATCAAATCAAACTACGACAGCGTTAGATGATACTAATTAATTGTAGGAGACAAAAAAATATTGTAATAATTATTGTAAGGTTATTAAATTCATAATTATATATTAACGGTTTAATCAAGTATATTTATCGGGATAGATCGACTAGTTTTGGACCCAAACGGAGTCCTTTTTCATGATCGTGAATCGCGGCGGTTTCGCGAGTCGTACTATCTAGTCGGGCTATCCCGATAAATAGATACGTGAGGAAACCTTTAACTTATAATAACAAAGCAATAACTAAGATATTTGTACATTAATTATTGTGTCGTTAATGCCAGTATCAATTAAAACAATATTATTATTATAATGTCTCAATTATTATAATAGACTGTAGCAATTTGCATCATTACATAAAACTAATCTAGAACAACTCATTGCAAGTGATTCGTCAGCCGATAAGCCTGATACATGGCTTACTAAAGAAATATAACAAGAACAGATAATAAAAAATCGTAACTCTCCTTTTGACTCAGTTGGGTTAAAACGTTTACTTGAGACTACTCCAACCAAAAAATACAATACAAGAATAGAATCAGGAATAAAAACAAAAGAACTCGCGAGTGATTTTATTCAGAACAGCATTATTGCGGTATTTTATTCAGTTCAATTGAAAAAACTTTGTCGTAGACAGAATATAATGTATTTACTCTGGTACGAAGATTCTATGAAACATGCAAAAGTGGAAAAACATTATTTCTATCTAAATAATATTCTAGGTAAACATTATTACATTTTCTACAAAATGTACACATTTCCTCTTCCTGTTAATTGAATTTATTCTAAGTACTAGATGAGGAATCTATTACAAACACTTACATATAGCTTCTTAAAATAGTGACATACATATTTTGCAGGCTCTCTTAATAAAATAAAAACCAAAATTTCTAAGTTTGAGATGGCTGCTAAAAGTGTTTAAATAATATTATTTTTTATTAGAAAAACAAAATTCAATAGTTCTTTCTCCAAAATAGAATGTTTGTCATGGAGTATTTTCGTTTGCCTTTGTCAATTTTTAGGGTTCCGTACCCAAAGGGTAAAAGGCCTATTACTAAGCCTCCGCTGTCTGTCTCCAGGCTGTATCTTATAAACCGTGATAGCTAGAAAGCTGAAACTTACACAAATGATGTATTTCCTTTGCCGCTATAACAACAAGTACTAAAAATAATAAAAAAAGTATTAAGGGGGTCTAAAAACAATAAACGTGCTTTTTTTATTTTTTTGCTCAATATTAAAAACGGTAACAGGTATATAGACGTTTCAAATTTTCGCTATGTATAAATGATAGTACGGAACCCTTCATGCGCAAGTCCGACTCGCACTTGGCCGGTTTTTTTTAAGTCTTTCAACATAAAAATACTCTTGTTTTATTTATTCAGGATCATTTTCTAACTTAGTACTTGAAATTCCCATTTTCGCTATGTAAGCAAAGTTGTTGATGAAAAAAAGTTTTTTTAAGAAAAAGAAAATAAATGTTAAGAAGCTTTTTCGCAGACCTACTTAAGTTTTAAAAACCTAAATAAATGTGAACGTGACAAATGAACGTTCGCTCCCATTATAATCAGTGACATCTATCTAGTAGATAAGTAACATGAGTAGAAAACAAATGTTAAAATCATAGAAATCTCTGTTTATATAAGTACATAGCATTTTTATCAGTAGTGATATTGACTGGCCTATTGGTCTAGCGGTTAGTGGCCCTGACTGCTATACAGAGGTCGTGAGTTCGATTCCCATCCTGGGCAAATGATTGTGTGATGAGCAAAATAATTTTGTTTTGAGTCTGGGTGTAAACTATCTACAAAATGTGTGTATGTATTTAGAAATACGTAAGCATGTTTATCAGTTGTCTAGTACTCACAATATAAGCTCTGTTTAGTTAGAGTCTAGATGGCGTTGTGTTAAAAGTCATGGAATATAATGATTACTATTTAGTGATCCAAAATTGTTACTTAGAACGCATAGTAGAGCCAAACGCGTTAATCGCGGCGCTCGAAACAAATTTTAAAATTCAGTATGTAATCTCATGAAACCTCGCACACTTCCCCATGTAGAATCGTCCAAATCGGAAGATTTCTGATACAATATTACAAAACTCGTTTCATTCGACGCGTTTAGCTCTCATAAATGTGCATTCACTTTGAGTTTGCTTGTAAAAATATCATATGTCAAAAGAAACAGACATATTAGACTTTCATAGAATGTATCGCAATATATTTTAAAGATTATATAGGTAAGTGTCAAAACAGATTTCTCAAATCTTCCTGTAATCTGTTTGAAATCAAATCTTATCCACTTACCGTTGGGTTTTAACTATTTGATTATTATCTCGACAGCCTCTCTACTACTTGAAGAGATTAAAATAAAAAAAACTAAACAAGAACCCTAGTAAAGTTGACAGACAAGGTTAAGTGTGTTCCAAAAAGTATTAATGTCACCTTGGATCTTGCTTCGAATCATGAGGGACTCCCCTAGTTTTTTTTTCAAATTGATACTCCTACTTCATCTCCTACTGACGTATGTTATTTGCTGTATCGTAAAAAGTATCACAAGACATATCAAACCTACATACACAAGTACACTAAAACATAACACAAACGCTTAAGTATCAATCAAACGGTGGTCTCGTGCGGAAAATAAATCGCATCACGTTGCTTAGTCTGCGTGGTAGACGTCTAGATAAGTGCAGACAGCAAGCAAAATAATAATAAAAAGAAATATGAAACTCTGCTTTATGACGTGATTAGTGCTATCTCAAGTGCTCTGTTAAGATTTATGGAAAACCCACGTGTCATTCTGTCCAGAAACTGACCACATGCGATAAAGGCACATACGAATGTAATTCATCAAGATTGACAGACAGAAATTGAGATCTAATATCTGGTTGATGGAATATTTGGCTTGTAAAACAACGCCCCTTGATTATTACCAACACCCCAAAAATATAGTTCTCAGGCTAATAAAACAAAAAAATACTCTAAATTAAATAGAACCGCTTAGAATCAAAAAATGAAATAAAAGATAGTTTGTAGTGAGTATTTTAACCTAATGACATTCAAAGCGTTAAAAAAACAACAAATGTTACATTGTAAACAATTCTAATAGCAAGACGCGATATTAACCGCGCATTAGTGATGACATTTAAACATTTACCCGAAAGGTCACCTTTCGGCTACCGCAATAAAGTTCATTTTCGTAAATCATGTCTACAAACAAATACTCGTTTAGTATTTAGAAATCTTTCTCAATATATCAATGGATATCGTTGGTAAACAATTAATATTTATTTGATGGACTTACATATTTATCCAAGCGGATAGGAATCCTCTTGAGATTGTTTTTCTTAGGCCATTATCCTTCGAGACGAGAGCAAAGTACTTTACTGAGATACACATCTGGTATATCACTAATGACATTCAGTTGAAATAAAATGTCATATCATTGACTAATATTTTAATTCAATTGATTACAGCGCGCGATTATGGCTATAATCTAACTTTAAACTAGCGTCAACTGAATAACGCAAAAACACTTACTGTATAATTAAGCATAATTGTGTAACAAACAACATCCGGAGTGCATTTCGGTATGCTCGCCGCTTCATACATCATTTTACCTCCGTCCTCTTCATGGTTATTCTCAATTTACTTGGCATAGTTCTTGAAACAACATCCTTAGAGACAATATATTTTGCAAAGACGAGAACCGCGGTTCTACGTGGCATATTATGGTTCCACGTTTTTACAACTGCTGTGATGATGATATCCTGACTCTTTTTTAAATATATTGAATTCTTAAGTATTCATTCGTCTTTCAAGTAGCTTTATAATTTTTTAATCATTTTCAGTCGTTCGACTGGAGTATGCAGACCCAGAGCGTGATCCTGTCCTCGTTCTTCTGGGGCTACGTGGTGCTGCAGATCCCGAGCGGGGAGGTCGCGGCCAAGTTCGGAGGCAAGATCCTCATCACTGTCTGCATCGCCATCAACTCCGCCGTCACACTGCTCATACCTATCGCATCGTATTATGTAAGTCATATACCTAACTTTTACCATCAGGTTGGTAGCAGGAAATATCTGTGTCCAAACGTCGTGTGACAATTCGAACTTGAACCTGGTAATTCAATAGAGTCAATTCTTGTCTTTAATAACCAATTGCTATTCGTCAGTTTACTCGTACTAAGTTGAACAAACATGCAGTGGATATAAACAATTTATAAGAAACAATATGTGCCCTAGAGTAGTGTAGGGTAGCCCGCTCATACGCTAAATCCTTGGTCAATTAGATTTGTATGACGGTCAAAGACTTATTAGGTAAATGACTTGTGAGTGATAAAAACAATCTCACTCTATAACAATGAAAGAATCGATATTATAATAATTGATCATTTGTTTAACAAGTCTAGGTGATTTCAATGGATAATGATACATGTGTAACATCATTATGATGAATTCTTAAAACAATGACTTTAATATCTGGTTTCCTGTATCGGGAAAAAATCTATCGGATAAAATTCAAGTGACAAAAAATCACTTTCATCTGATAAATTTTCTCAGTATTTTTGTTTCCGAAGTAACTAATGGCTATTCTAATCAAAATTCGGTCTACCTTTATCTAATAATTTCATAGCTTCTGCTTGAACTGCAGCAAATAATATAATTGATTGTTAAGAAGTTAGAATTCTTGAGCCTAACTAGGGCATTATGTAAAGGTCTCAAAGAGAAATAACTTTGAAAATAAATTTAATATTCAAGCCGCAAACCTTGTAGATGAGATAAGTTTTCGGTTGTTAGAAATGTTCCGAAATCCATAGAATTGAAAACGCATTTGTAACCGGTCATTTCTGTAATTGCGTAAACTAAGTGCTAAGTGGAGTAAGCTGAGCCCCTTTTTGTTTATGTTCAAATTTTTCAACGAGAATTTCGTATAATTAAAACACATCGCATAGTGCTAATAAAATAAAGTTTGGAGTGTTTTCATGAGAGAACCCAAAGCTCAGAAAATTTCTCCTTAATTCCTTCCATCATTTTACATCAACGTTTTTCTTCTTCTTGATCATAATTTTGATTGAATTTTTCAGGGAGGTTGGAAAGCGTTATGTGCTTGTCGTGTGATCCAGGGCCTGTCTCAAGGATGTGTGTACCCCTCGTTTCACAACCTTATTGGCAAATGGGTTCCTTTGGAGGAAAAGAGCCGTCTCGGAACCATGATATATGGAGGTAAGGTTTTATGCTAAGCGGAAATTAAAGACCTTTCGCTAGCCTTTGAGTATGTCAATAGCTTGCTTATTACTACGTAGTAGTAGTGGAATACTGTGTAGCCACAAAAATGTAACTTAAAGTCCCATTTTGGCTTGAATAAATAGCATGGTTATATCCCAAAAGAAATGAGTTTAGTTTGCTAAGTAGTAAAATTTTTTTGGGGGATAGTACAGATTTCAGTAACCCTTTCTTTCACAAGTACCTATTTTATGGTAATCAACAAAGCACATATTTACTGTTTACTTAATAAACATCTTATTTTATTACGACAACTAAATTATTGTTTGTTATTGTATAAAATGTTAGATCTTATTGTCATCCGTCATGAAAAGACAGTTATGTTGCCTTCAATAGATGCTACTACAATCGTAAAATCTATCTCTAATATCCCATTGTCTTTTGCTAACATTTATTAGTTAGACGATGAATTTAATACTTTGAATGACTGTGTTTTATCAACCTGACAATATAATGTTATCGATCCTCATCTACACTCTGTCAAACATTAAGATTGGCTTTATCTGACGTTTTATTATTATTGACGTCTTTGGCACTAGTTTTTACTAGTTTATCATTTCTACAAGGTTCTTTACCGTTATCAATATTTTTATGCAAAGTAACATAACTGTTACCTATGACTATAGGTATCTAATGATATAGTTGCTCACGAAGTTACGCTGATTCTGGAAAAAGAAACACAAAAACAAATATTATAATCAATAAACAGAAAAAGGAGAGATAGTAAAGGAAATTAACAATACTAATCCAAATGTGACAATAATTAATATCTCGAAAAACATTCAGCGAAAAAAAACCCAAGGTATTTCCAATAATCCCATACATTTTCCTCATAGATCTACGTAAAACTATAACGGTAATACTCATGGAGGCTAAAGAGGAACAAGCCGTGACGTGGCAAAAAATATTTCCTATCGTAATGAGGTTAGGTTCGAACCCCGGAAATATTTTGATGACCGCATGATTGGGCAGAGGTTCCAGCGATGGGGAACTGTATTTTGTTGCTGTAACGTTGATGAAGGGTCAAAAACGTAGTAGCTTTATTATTAGCTGAAATAAAGGGTCCAATTTTTTTTATTGTATCACATTTTTATATTGACCCTTTACGGTAAAGTAGTGGTATTAAGATTTCTGTTTTTGAACTATAAAAAAGGATTTTAAATTGTGTTTAAGCAGAAGTGTTCAACGCTTGGAACGAAATCATTTATTTTTTCTATCAATATTATATTTGCTATCTAAATCTCTAAAAATCTTGAGAATGCAGTGAATTTAACCAGAAACGTAAGAGCAGTAAGCTATCTTCCATGTGAGTATGAAGTGTATGATAATCATGCTGATGAGATCTGTGATTGATTAGATAACTTGTTTACGAACCAATTTGTAAGGGAGATTACTATGTATCGATCACATTGATCTTGCGCTCGTACGCAAATTTTATAGAGTTTCGCAATATGTATTGAATGGAAAATTTATTGAACACTTATTGTTTTGATTTAAATTAGCTAACGTATTCAGAAAATTACAGAATTAACTTAAATAACGTCGGTTTTTTCTTTAGCAATAGTTAGAGCAATTTGGCTGCTCTCATAATTAATAATGAACACTATACACCACGACTTATGGTATTGATTCTCGTATGGGATTTGTATTCATAATACATGATCAACAAATTTTGTCTGGGAGCTCTTTACGATTTTTTTTTAACACCTAATACCCGCGACAAAGTTCTAAATTCCTTAGTCTAGTAATAACAGGATAAATTACAGCTATGATCTCAACTTAAGATCTCTCTCATGTCGACGGCTGCCATTGTGTATTTGAAATTCTATGGAACGTGCCTTTCCCAGGTGCCCAGCTCGGCACAGCGCTGCAGCTGATGGCGTCGGGCTTCATCGCGGAGTACTGGGGCTGGCCCGCCATCTTCTACGTCAACGGCACGCTCGGCGCCATCTGGGTCATGTTCTACGTGTTCCTGGGCTCGGCCTCGCCTGAGGCCTCCAGTATGATCGGAGAGGACGAGAAGCTCTATATCCAGACTTCTTTAGGCCAGGTTGGCGTACAGAAGGTTAGTTTTAATTATACTGTTATAACTTTCGTGAAGTGTATTCATTAGGAGGTGTATTTGTAAGAGTTAAATTATTCAGTTTAATCACGCGAATTTATCCGGAATGACCGACTAGTTTGGACCCTTCAGAGTTCTTAATCATGGTAGCCTTCCTTAGCGGCCGCGGAGTAACGAATCTATGCAAAAATAAAAAAGACGTCCAAATTAAATAAAAACAATAACTTACATTTTAAAACTTACTTACCCAAAGAAAGTAAACGCGCCTATAGTCTTTGTGAAATCAGTTACATAAACTTTTACGGACAGTGGAAATTGCACGTAAATCATTGATAGGAAACCTTTACATTTTAAATCCGGGGTTCGCAGAAAATTGTCCGCTATGGCAATGATTTTTATTGCTCCTCAAATTCAGATTACTTAGCTAACTATGTATTTATTAGGGAGCTCCCTGTCTCAATCGGCATTAACCACCTTTGAGGTTTATTATCATCTCTATAAATTATCCAGAACATTCTATTCGATCTGTTACAAAGATAACAAGGGTAGAGACATCATGACGTCTTTGGGTTAAAATTTATAGTTTCATGGCTATCAACCCTCTAAAATTATCGACGGTCGCTTGACATAATAATAAGCGATAAATACAGCTTTGATCTTAATTTTGTGTATTTTGGAATGGGCCATCTCTCTTTAAATGTAAATGTCAAAATTACATTTTGACCAGTAGCCACCCAGTTGATGTTTACAATTTTATAAATTGATCCTCCTTTCAATATAAATGACAATAATATTATATTTATTCTTCCAGAGATTGAAAACGCCTTGGAAGAAGATAGCAACGAGTTTGTCTTTCATTTCCCTGATCATCATGCACTGCGGACACAACTGGGGATTCTGGACGCTCATGACGGAAATGCCGTCATACATGAAGCAAGTTCTAGGAGTGGACATCAAATCGGTGAGAGAATACTGTATTGCACTTGAAAAAATTTAAATACATGTTACGTGAAGTTTGTTGATAGTCTGAAATACTGGTCCTGATGTACCCGCGAGATAACACACGAGAAAGGACCGGATCCGTTTTGAAATCGGATAAATTGTTTATAGTTGTAAGGACTTTTCCACAATATCTGTGTGATCTAAAAATGTCTGACGATAGTATCGGACGATGATTCGATATCATACTAATAGGAAGTAAAATGTATGGAATATGTATCTCTGATTTTCGAAAGCGATAACAATGTAATGTGAAAGCTTACTTACTCTCATTAGAACTACTTTATTAAACAGAAACAATACTAAACAAAAAATATCTACATTTATTACTAAAGTTATGTAACTAAATATAACATATTTACAAACATTAGAACTTGAGTTTTTAAGGAGTATATTTTTTGTTTTCTTCTAGAACGGTGTGATGTCCGCGCTTCCTTACTTGGCGATGTACGCATTGAGTTTCCCCTTCGGTTTCATGTCAGATTACGCACTCAAAAAGAAGTGGGTTACCATCAGTACCTGCAGGAAGCTTTGTAACTCTTTTGGTGAGTACCTATTTATTTGGTGGTATTTTTATTTGTGAACATTTTTTTCTTGTTTTAAAAAACCAAACTTCTCAAGTTCTGATACACTAATGATGAAGAATAAAGTTACTATTATCTTTTTTTTCTGTGCAAAATGGAAGTAGCACAGAAAATAAGGGTAGGCACCCTCAGTGATTTTTGGTTTCTGTAAGTTGTCCTTTTATCCGGGGGAAACCTCATGGACTTTCTCCGCTTTGGAGAAGGCAGAGATGCATTCCGGTCTCTCACCAGCTAAAATCACCGAATTTCTTCACCCTTCTCTTGGCTAGAAACCACAGGAACGCGATGCAAACTAAAAGGTGTCCTAATTCAACTCCCGAAAACTGTTAAAAGACAAGAGTTACGGTCCATAATATATCCCACCCATCCTCTTGTTAAAGGATATTTACCTTGATAAGAAAATTGCTATGCAATTTTGCCATGCTAAAATGGACCTAGTAAGTAATTCCCATATGTGTCGTACAGGTGAGTACGGTCCAGCGCTGGCGCTGATCGGTCTGTCGTACGTGCCGGCGGGTGACGTCACGCTGGCCGTCACCATGCTCACGCTCGTCGTCGGCCTCAACGCGGGGCACATCTCCGGGTACATGGTGAGGGACAGACATAACTATAATATTATTGTCTTTTTTAGATATCTGATTAAAAATGGATTTCGCTTCATACAAACAATGCTAGATTACAAAAAAATCTTCTCTGTAGCATAATTTTTCATTTATTGCATAAATCTATTATCAATTTGTTTTATTTAAAATGTTTTTTTCTTATGCACTTACATAAGGAAATAAGTGGTTAAACATACAGTTCTTATACAAATTAATTAAAAAAAATAATAATTATTAGTGTTAAAAACAGCTATAAATTTTCATAAAACAGGTTTATTTGTCTCTATTCCGGACACTATTCCATGTCTAGAAATTTTTTATTAATCTTGTCATACCCACTGATTTATAAATTTTAATCCACCAGTTGGTCCACATCGACATGGCTCCAAACTTCGCGGGCACTATGATGGGCATCACGAACTGCTTCGCGAACACCATCTCCATCATCGCCCCTCTCGCCGCTGGACTTATATTGCAAGACGAGGTATAGTTCAAAAATATACTACAGTTCACCAAGAATTTGTATGCACAATTAAATTGTGATTTCTTTTGTGTGTTTGTATCAGACAAGAACGGGTCTAAAACTACTTAAAATTAACTAAAATTGATACTAAATAATTTGTTTTGCAGTTTCATTTAATTTGCCGTAGTTTAAAAAAACCGCTTAAGATACTTTTAGTGCTGTTTCACTATCGTCAATTTTTATCTACTAAATTATATGGTACTCGCCTCTTAAGGTTCCTATAGGTTCTTGAGGAAAAAAAACGACTGATAAATCCTATCGGAATCCTTCATCAATTTTAAGTTTTTTCGACTTGACCTTTACCCACCGCATTAGCTAAATATTAACTTATAAAATTAATCACGATTCAACTTCACAAAAATCATAAAAATACCCATGTCTACAACGTTCCCCCCTTACTTGCAGACGGACCCCATCCAGTGGCGCACGGTGTTCTACCTGTCGTCCGCCATCTACATCGTGTCCAACACCATCTTCATCATCCTCGGCACCAGCGAGAGGCAGCCCTGGAACGAAGTGCCCGATACTGACGATACGAGTGGTAAGTCATAGACTGTTAGTACAAGTACTTATAGTAAGAATAAAATTATGGCTAGGTAAAAAACGCAGTTTAAGTAAAGTAGTTTATTTTGTAACTTCGATGTGATGTTTGACTGCAGGGAAAAAAAAAAATATTTAAATTATTTTGAACTAGCAGACCTGGCGGAATTCGTGCTGCCCCAATCGAAGTTAAAATTGGGTCTATATTTTATTTAGAAAACGTTTATATGCAAAAAAGTAAAGGGCTGTTTTTAGGGTTTTCCCGGCGATTATTCGATTTTTTCTCACCTTTTTAAGCTTCCCTAGACATCAATCCGTTCAGCCGTTCTCGAGTTTTACCGAGACTAACGAACAGCAATTGATTTTTAAATATAAGGTAGATAATTTTAATAATTTTGTGTTTTTTTTTTCAGCAATCCAAAATAAGTCTGAAAAAGTCGTCTAGAAGCAAAAATCGAGTTAGTATTAAAATGTAAATTTTGTAAATATTATTAAATTATGGCATAATATAAAAACGTGGTTTTATTATCGACTTTAAAATTATAGCTTCATTAAAATATTCTTGTCTATGAAAATAAATGTAGAATGTTCTAGAAAGAGTGGAATCTAATTGGCATCACAAATCACGTACTCTTCGTGACTGAGAAATAACAGCGAATTAAAAGTTCGCAGATTTCATAAAAGTGCACAATGAAATCCAAAGTGGCCTCATTAAGTTTTTCTAGTAAAAAGTTGAAGAAATTGAAAAGTTAATGAAGTTTATAAAAATCTTATCGTGAATAGTTAAATGAACTTAGATATTGTAAATTCTTTTTATTTTTTAGACATCATTTGTAGTTATATTTAATCTACAAGGACCAAGGGTATTGGATTGAAAGCGACATTGAATCACGCTATTTAAAAGTAAGGTGATAGCTGTAGACTACAGGAATTGTACAATTATTGCAGTATTTTCGCATTTCTGTCATTAATGTGATGAGTAAATTAATACGATACCAATTTATTTCACATTAAATGCTGTCGATTTGTCGATTTTCTTTTGCTGTGGATTGCAATAAAATCTTTTGGTCAACAAATAATTTTAAATTTGACAGACGATTTAAAAGACAATTCTTTTACGAGTAAAAATGGAGTGCCAGAAATTTTTAGCAGAAAAGCGCTTAAATTGTTGATAGGCGATAACTGTCAGTGAGACGGTCGTTCTCCGTCAGCGCTGAGTAAGCTCTGGTTTGCGCTGGACACGCGCCATTATTTAAATCGCCACGTATTCTTTTGTTTTCGAGAATGGAACGGTCTTTCACGGGATTCTCATTTTGAGTAATAGTGTGTCATAGTTTGTAAGCAAACTGTTAATATTGTTTTGTTGCTAGTTAAGGAACTTAAATTATAAATTTATATTTATTTCAGTGGTAATAGTATTAATTTAATACCAAAAATATAGACTTTTCGACAGCAATCGGTTTAGTGACGTACTCATGGATCACCAGTATTGTTACGTTCTACAGCTGTTCTCAACGAGTAAACAAAAATAGAAAAAAATATCATAATACACAATCAATTTGGCAAGTTTGAATAAAAATATGAATCTATGTTGACATATAGAAACTATCTAGCTAGTTATTGACTAACTAACTAGTTATCGACTAGGTATTACTTTAAGAGGTGGTATTAGGCCCCCATAACAAACACAGCATAGGTACCTAATGATAGGCAAGCTGGCTGGGGGCCTGAAACAATAATTAATAATACACATCTGTGTTTATTATTAATTATTGTTTAAGGCCACTAATAACAACACACTTGTATGTGTGACATCACACATAGGCATATTAAATAGTAGGATTCTGTTCTAAACAAGGCACGCACCTACAGCTCAGGTACTTTACAAGCCTCGCTAATGATATGCCCGCGTTAACCTCGCGTGTTGAAACAAATCAAACACGCCGCGTTTCTTGTCTCCTCTAATGTAAATAGATATAAATTAACCTATCCCCTCGATAAACACCGCTAAATATGCTCACTATTATATATTTGTATTAGATTTAAACTACTATGTATCTCGTACTGCTCTGTTTGGTTTCTATTATAATACGGATTTATGTATCTCATATACGTACGTTGTGAAATTAGTATGGTATAGCCCATAGATACAGTCGTAAATTATAATAGTGATGTGTGTCAGTCAAATTAAATTATCGACAATTGTCAAAAAAGTTGTAGATTCTACAGAATGATCTTACTCAGCTTACTTTTTTTGCATATAAAAATACGTTTATTTATAAACATACTACAGAAAAATTTAGGTATTTATAACAGCATCAATATTTTTTCCTGCTTTAAATATTCATTTGTTAGGGATAAAAATTTAGTTATTTATTTACCAAAAAAAAGAATGACAGAACCGATATCCGACAGTCCTTTGTTTCTTATAAACAAGAAAAACAATCCCTTTAAAATAAAGTGAACTGCAGCGTGTCTCTTTCTCAACACTACTTCTTATTTAACTAGCTTTTCAAATAGAGAACAGGCCCCGCAAGAACCTCCCAGCGGCTCTTTATTTAAAGTGCCACGACCGACATACATTCTCGCCAACGTATTCAATGCCAAAAGAACTGCTCATACATTACAATGCTTCAGTGATAGCATAAATCCCATTTCACTGAGGCTGCCTCGAGACACAGTATGAATACACACAGTATAAATCTAAGAAAATAACTTATAACAGGCACGCGGTACGTAACAGGGATAGAGATGCCTACCTACAGTATTTTAATGATATCAACCGCACACCGTCCGTTCGTCACTGTAACACGATCGCGACTATGTCATGCCACGGTCATGCTGCGATCCTATAGCGTAGGCACAACTCGCTTTGCGCTCGTTTATATAAAGACTTCATACTGTATTTATTATTATGCTGTGCTCGAGATTTCCATTCTGTATTGGATACTATGCAAATTTTTATATTGCGTTTCTGCATTACTTGAATGTCGGATATCAAGGCGAGGTTATAAATCTGTGTCACTGGTACAAAGAGAAACAGCATTAAGCTTAATATGATCTCATTGAAATTAGCCATTTTTATTTATTTTTGCAAAGACAAATCCGCGTTTTGGCCGAATTGCACCGACCGGGTAGACTCACCAACATGTTCTAAAACATTCATCAAGCTAAACATTAAAGATTTGCAAGGAAAAAGCCTTTCTTGGTATTGTAACACTAATTACTAAGGGCATTGTATAATTACCTAATGAATTATCAAAATGTAAATGAGAGTTCTGCAAATTGTGTTACAAAAACAATTAATTATTTTGTGCACTATTTTGTAATTATGTTGTGACAATTAAAACACTAAAGCAACGGTAGTTGCATAGAAAATATTAACGGACTCAAAATATTCAAATTTTCATTTTGCACGTTTATTCAGTTAGAGCAAGGAAAATGTTTTGTAATTAATGAGGTTTTTATTTAAATTTATTTAAAACATTTGATTCAATTTCAAATGCATTATACTCGCCTTACCTGCGACGACGTACTATCATATTTTATTTATTCCACGAAAACATTTATTTAATTTTGTGTTACGATAACTCTCACATCGAGAATAATTGTTAAGTACAATCATATTTTCAGAGTTTGAACATTGAATGAAGTGGATTGAATGAGTTTGAACACAAGGTTAGTGGCACCAAAACAATAATTGGTGTTTTTTTATATATTTTCTATTTCTGTCTAATGTCAGGACAAAAACCTTAAGTGCCCTTCAATCTCTCTCTCTCTGTCTCTTTCCATAGCGTTACTGTTCCAAACACTATTTCAATTAAAATTACTGAAATTCTAGCATCCGTTTAGCTCAATTAATAATTCACGACCGGATTTGGTATTTCGAATCCGCATCCGTTTAGATTCGGATGTCATTTGAATTATTCCGTTAATAACATTCGTACCATTTGGCCTACGCTGTGCGTGATTTTCGTGTAATGGCTATTGCGATTACAAGTTGCATTTGGCTGGGTCGACGCGTGATATGATTAAGAATATAACCTCATTGTTGTTCATTTCGTGGTTGTTATTTTCGTGAACGTTTCGCGTCTAAATAGTCAAGAAATTTCCCAATAAATAAAAATTTAGAATCATAAACCAAAATACTTGCAAAGTCACTGTTTTGTTAGCATACACGTTAGAAAAATACATAAAGCAAAAGTGTCTTCTGGGTAAAATGTTTCACTATAAAATTTTCTATTTACGAAGTGAAATATGGAGTAAAGTTATGAACATCTGACCGAACTACGACGATAACATACATTTTTCAAAGCATTTCTTAAAATGTTACAGTTTTCAGTGTTCTGACCATAAATCTTGAAACTTATCACTGAAACTGCACGTTTCAGACAAAGCAAACAGAATAAAAGTGCATTTCAGTGTACACATCAACAACGCTATATATTACACGAGGAAAGTGAAAACCACAGAGGACCAACAGAATAACAATAACAAATGTTCACTTATTACACGATTAGCAAGAAATTAAGCATAAGTGCTTGTATTATTGACAAGAGTTGAAGTCTGTCTATTTACTATATTTTTTTCTATCTATTTATACTTCTAATACAAATTATGTATGGTGGACTTATTGCTAGAGGCATTTTCTACTAGTCAAGTATAGAGGGGAGGGACAGGAGAGGAACTAGGAGGGAGAAAGTGAGTAAATGAAAACTAAAGATGCGTTCAATTTTGTACAAACTGTAAGTTACTCGTATATAATCCATTTTAAACTTATTTAGCTACGAATGATTTTCTACTTAATTTTGCATAATATATATGTATTATTATGGTCATTGTCAATACTTTGATTGATTTATTTACTTATTTAATTTATCATTCTTTTATTTTAAGGTATGGCCTCGTTTTATCATAACCTAATAAAATCTATAGTCGTAGCTGTACAACTAACTTTTAAAGAGGACTATTGTTTCTATGTACTTAAAGGGTCTTATTGGTTAATTGAATACAAAAGGCACGTTTTCTATTGAATGGCTTTATTTAAGAGATTCCAAAAACCGACGTTGTAGGGTAATGACCTTGGGTTTCGTTGACCGTGTGTTGTAAGTTGATATATAAAGGGATCTTAAACTGTTATAGTACCTAATTCAAAGATACGGGAAATGTTCAGTAAAGAAGTTGATTTTACTTATTATTAATATTCATGTATTAAGTAAAAATACGGAAAATGCGAACACTTTAAAAAGACTTTATGCATGAGATGCTTGTTCAATTCCAACGCAGGCAAGTATAAATGTGACTTTTTGGAAGTTGTATAAACGGTGAAGGAAAATATCTTGCTGAAAATTGGATTCCAAACATTGAAATCTAAAATCACTAATCCGCAGGCTAGCGTGTTAAACAAAGTAAATGAGAAGAGGCCTGTACTCGGCGGTGCGACACAATGAGGAAATTAATATTTTTTAAAACTTGTGCACTGAAATAATTTAGACCAAAAATATTTTACATCTAATTAGCAAAACATGAAAATACAGAACACACGCAGTTTTCATTCCCGCTCAGATTAGCACATACTTGGCTACATTACCAAACTCGAGATTTAAACAATAGAAAATATCCCACCAAACAGTAGAACCTTTTCTATTCGACGATTCCAACTCTATTCATTACATTGGAAGCATGAAGCGCAACTCACAAACAAACGTATAGTTCGTACAATTTGTATAATGAGAGTATGTTACCGAAATAAACATAGGAATAACATTTCTGAATAGCAATTCGAAATGTGCATTTTGATGAGAAACAATAAACTTGCTCCGGTGATATAAGGTCGCGATTCCACTGACAATACTAGGCGAAAGATGTGTTTTTCAGAAGCAATAGAACTGCTTTTTCAATAGAGATAATGTATGTTTAATATTTGGACGATTTACCAATTCATCGGTTCCTCAAGACACATCTCTCGCTACGCCTATCTGGTGGAAAGACAGCCTTACTCGTTTAGTGCACATAAACTAGAGAATGAATTTTAAGTGGCTGTTAATTCAGAACGTAGATTTTATTAGTGTTTAAGATACATGTTTTAAGAGCTGCTTTTATAACATTTAGTTTTAAAGTATATCCTTGTAAAATTTGTTAGTTTGTTGCAGGTAGAGATCAAAATTAAATTTCGTTTAGCATCGCGTAATAAAACTGGTTTTACCGACATTTTTACGACTCTACCAAATTTGTAATCACATAGATCTAACAATGTTGCATGTAAGCTTTGTATGTATATATTGCTCTACTTATTTATACTACAGAAAATAAACTAGCGTGCCATAAAAGTTCCTAACATTTTATTCCTTACTCTGTAATTCCTAAATTGTGTCTTAGTACAAACGAATTCAAAATATGTCAATCAACATCTCAAATATCCATTCACCACAATCGAATTCATACCAATTTCAGTCATTTGTCCCACACGCAGACAATATCTACAATTACTCCATCTTATTCCATTTATTGCTCGTTTCCGAGTGATTTCCCTTAATGCAATAAAGTCCCTCTCCGTTTTGTGACAAATATATGTATCTTGAAGACAAGATACCAGTTTTTAATAGCTATTTTTGAGTCCCGTAGGTACTAACAGCATGCAAACAAGGCCATGATTAATATAAAGTCTTCACTGTCCGGTGTTTGTCACCAAAGAGTTTTTATGTACCAAAATAGTTACACAGTTCAATTTTCCACTCTGTTTATTCTCGATCAAATATGTAACTGACATGATGAGCAGATGACTGAAAAGTTCAGTTCTGTTTTTTTTGTTAAAATCACATCAATTCGTAGATTAATTTGATAGGGCTTTAGGGAAATTACTTCCCCTTAACTCGAAGGGCCTAATATCAATGAAATATTATTCAGGAAATGTTACATTACGAGTGAATTGCTTTAGTTACGATTGCTTGGAACTCACCGAAATGAAGGATTTGTTCGCGGTGATTTATGTTGCGTGTTAGCAAAGCGTGAGAGCTGACGCTTTCCAAAAGTTTTCAAGAAAAATTGCTTTCTGTTATTGCTCCGTTATCGCTCGCGATGCAAATTATATTATTGTAATTAATTAAAGAAAGCATTTTTTGTTATGTTTTATAAAAAAAATCTTTGATTTTGGAAAATCTAATATGTCTGCTAGAAAATCTATGTCTTAAGCATTTATATTTTTTACGTTGTACACACAAGAAGTCAAACACAACAATAACAAACTACGTTGTAATAAAAACATTGGCTACAATTTTTTACACTAAAATCAAAACATTTTGAATTGAGGGCATCCAAACAAATATAAATCAACGTAACCTACTTCAGACGGTAGACGTTCCCCAAGACGTTAATAAATGTTTTCTATAGCGAAAATTAATTGAAACCTGAGAACCTTCCACCACTACTCAAAGTTACATAATTGTTGTTGTGAAAGAGAAACCCCGCTCTACTCTATGTAGAGCGCTATCTCTCTTCCACAATTATAATAATTTTACTTTGAAACGTTGTGGTAGGCTGTTTGAACCGACTGAACCGTCTGGCTTAATTCTTGGCCGCGGGATGGTAGACCTAATGACGTCATTAAATAAAGGTAAAACTGTCGTTTGTCAGTATTAGCCGTGAGGTCACCGACACGTGTAGCGTTGTGGAGCTGGAAACAAATTAGTCTGAAGGTTATGGAGTTATGTTGGTATTAAGTAGCGCATTAATGTTTGAAAGGCGATAGTTTGTAAGCAGTATAATATAATTTTAATACGTACTTCAAAAGTTCTGATTAGACTAACTTAGGTCTATAAAATAGTTTCACTCGCGGATGTTGGTCTTATATTATTAGTTTTTGATTTATCCTTAGTTTTTAACTTCTTGCAAAGTATAAGAATACTATTGTAACGTCAGAACGAAATATATTTTTTTTTTGGTTCAAAAGTTATCGGAACAGCAGCGGTTTTAAATGTAATTTGTATCATTCTATAAGTTTAAAAGTGTACATATTGCACGGATGGCGGAGTGGAATAATAAGGGTCAACATGCACGGTCACTGGGCGTTCTTTGCAAATGTGGTTTGAATATATTTTTTGCGAAAACCCACGTATTTGCATTATTTCTGTACGACAAGTTTTTTTAGGCCAAACTTTTGCTGTGTCGGAACAAGACGCCACTATACGCAATTTAGTGTACTATCTCGTTTCCACATAAACAGAAATTCTTCATCAACAGTTCATAGTACAGACTCGGTACTGTTTTGTTTTATCATTATTTATTTTCGACACTAACAAAGCCGGCGTGATTTATGTAATTTATTTGTCTCTTAGTTTCTGTTTACGCGGCTTTCCAAGCTGTTTACTATCAACTTGTATTATAAATCTTATGTGACGTCATGGGCTCTCGTAAATTATGGAAACAAAAGTTTTGCTTGTAGTGGCGCTGACTGTGGTCCTAACTTTTAATCTGTCGTGCTGTGTATGTAATCAGCTTGACGTTTTGACTATGTAAAAGTTGATGGAACAAGAAACTTTTGAACTTTGTAGAGACAGGTTAGAGCTGAAAATTTATACGTATATGTCAAATTAAACTTACCAGGATATGAGATATTTGCCTTTTAACGATCTTTGTTGTGTCTATAAGTGATATCTGATAAGTGTGCTAGTAAATATATTATTTGTCTATGAAGCACAAACTAAACTTTAGTTTCATAAAGTATAAAATTGTGCTTTATGTAAATAAATAAAAAAATATTTATGTTTAAATTATTTTCTTTAAGAGAATTTATAGTACACAGTAGTAGACACAGTGTAATAAATATACATAGTATGAAATATTTATATAAACGGGCGTAACGAGAGTTATGCCTACGCTATCGGATCGTGGCATGACTGTGGCACAATACAATCGCGAGCATGTCACAGTGACGAACAGACGCTGTGCTGTTAATGTAATTAAAATGCTAGGTGGGCAGCCCTATCGTTGTAACTCACCGCGCGGCCGTAGGCACATGTTTAAAAAAAAACTACCAAGTTAAACTACTGTATGTATTTATACTGTGTAATTACACCAGCCGTTGTGATTTATTACTCTCATAATATTTTGTCAGATTATTTAAGTCTGAATTAGCCTACTTTTGTTACTAAAAAGATTTCTACAACGGTTTTACGTAATAATTACGTCAGTTTTGCTAGTTTAATTATATAAGAAAACATTTATTTTGTGATATCGCTTACAGGAATCACAACAACGTTTTTAATTTGTGTATTGCATGTATATGCTAATCATGTAATCTCTACGTCCATGTGAATAATACAAAAGTCAGGAAAATATAAACACAATTAATTATAACTAAAACGAACACATAATTTTAGATGGCATGGTTCCGTCCAATGCAAAATTTTACTACGTAATAATTTAGTGTAGTTACTGCATGATCTATGAATCATACATATTTTCTGTACAAAATATAGTTCGTAATTTATGTTTAGTTTAGTTACTCATTTTGTTAGCACTCTGTTGTATTTTACGATGAAATTATAATTTACAGCAGTTTGCAAAAATACAACAAAACATAATTTTCCTGAACCCATGCACGTTGTAATTATTTCATAAATCAACTTCAAACTATTCACTTAATAAACCTTAATAATTCAATAAACATTTCTGAACAGTAAATAATTAAAATGGCCGTCCAGTCTTGATTTATGACGCGATTTATCCGTCGGTGTAGTTTGTAAACTACTAAGTTAGACTGCTTCATTAGTTTTGTTTTAGCGAAGTATTCAGGATGAAGTTTGCGGGTTCGATTACCTAGGTACATGTATGTATATCTAGGAAGCAAGTCCAGATAGCCTAAGAGAAGATACTTACAGTTACAAAATTGTACATAATGTGTGTCGTTTAAGTTACTTCACTAAAAGAGCGAATAGTTGAGATACAGATACTTTCTAAGAACATATCTTAGAAAGTATCTGTCGAAAAGTAAATGACATAATTATAAGAATTCAGATCGTTGACGTTCTTACAGTCTCACATTTCGATCATAGTTAAGGATTATGAAGTGAAAACGTTCCTACCAAAACAAAACAGACTCTTTTTATGAAAAAATAACGAGTAAAATATTTAAAAAAGCATAAACTTCGTTTTACCGTGGAAATTTGATAGTTTGAGTGCATTTATGAAGTGATATTGCGTTGAAAAATGGTTCGTAATAGACAATGTCAGCAAATTCGAGAGTAGTGTCCAAATTATGAGTTATTGTTGTGGATGCGAGCTCAAAAAGGCTGTTGGCCGAAAAAATCAGATTACATGCTGAAATTTTAGCAAGCGTAAAAACTGCAGATGGTAATATTTTTACGCAAAATATTTTCTGTTTGAAAAAAGTAACAGAGAATGACCTGCAGAATGACGGAATTACATAAATCAATCAGTTACGATTACTACTGTTTTTTTTCTAAAAATCCTAAACAACTTTTTAGATATAATATCTACTAATTTATTTCAAATGGTCACATTTTCTTCTAAGGCTCTTAAATCTAACCTAACCACCCACGATCAAAATTAAACACCAAAAATTGATTAAACGATAAAAAATAATAGGCATCCTTCCATCCCTCAGGGGATTGCAGCGTCATCAAACAGACGGCTTCCGAACGATCTATAGACACTTCTCCCATTACAAAAGATCGTTTGCCCATCGTAAAAGCCTTTATCGTTACAGCGAATGAAATTTTCGATTCTATCACGAGGACTATCATCACCTCTTGAAGAAAAACTTTTACCTTAGTGGAAGAGAGACAGCCCTTTACACAGTGTAATGCAGCGTCTCTTTTCTCTAACATCGACAGTCTTTTGGTAAAAGTAGTGGTAGGCATCTGATAAAATGACATTGCTATTCTAGCACATACTGCAGTATGGCTTTATAGAGATGTTTCCATAAAATAAAATGTCACCATACGATGAAAAGTGATTATTTTATTTTACACAAATGGTACTCAAAATATTTTTAAAACTTATTTAAAACTTCAACCTCGTTCAATTTCGTTAATAGTTTAATCATTCTGTTTAGAGCACTAACCCCCAAACACTCCACAACTTAGAAACCTTTTTAATGTATCTGTCGCTACATTACTCCTTAAAATGAAAAAGACAGCATGAGAAACAACCCCGACTATAACTTGATTCAATAATAAAATTCAAGACCGTAAAAGTTACAGTACCCATTTTAAAAATAGATTTTCTTTTGAAACTTCTAATAGTATTTCAGAATGAAATTCCAACCTTCTTTGAGCAGTAACCGTTACGCATTCTAGGCTATTTTCAGCGAGCTTAGCCTTATTCAGACAGCGCAATGACTGGGCTAATCTACTGTAATAGCGAACTGAACTTGAGCTAAGCTGTTTCCACAATGTTATGTTTATTTAACGACTTATTTAAACCGTTTAAGCTTGTGGTTTTGCCTATTATATGAGTACTCGGGCTTCTAGTGCTAATGATTGTATTAAGATAAGGAAAGTTACCTATGAAAGTTTAGTAGGATTTAAGAGAATGACGAAAATTTTGTTATTCATATAAAGAAGAGATTTTTCAACTAAACCAATGTCCATGTGATTTATCTAAAACTAATTTCGGACGGTACGACAAATATAGATATTAAATAAATCGTCCATAACTGTGAATTTATACGGTTTCAGCTTAAACCAAATAAGTATATGCGAGTACTATGAACAGATATCAATAACACAGCTTCACTATAATGTGAAAATAATTATCATACCAACCAATATGGCTGCTTAATTAGGGATCAACAATAATTTACAATCCAACCAGTGTTATTTGCTAAGTACTCACTCGCACGTTTTACTGTTAACGCACTTTGCTCTACCAATGCTTGATAGGTAATTAATAGCTGCCAAATCAGTATGATCAATGTAATTGTTTACATACAGGATGTTCAACAAATGTTTGAATTAGAACCGACGTTTGAGTTATTGTATTATCTGTTTGTGATAGGTTAGTTAGGGTTCGCGGTTTAAACAGTATTCAATAATGTAGTGGATTTGTATAAATAAATGTGCATTTGAATGTTTGGTTGTGGGAAATTTTACACATTGTTTACTTTCGTTGTTTGCGTTAGTAAATATTATGCTGCAAGGATTTGCTTGATAAGTTAACTTTAAAATGAAATGCATATTCTGGCCACAACATGAATTACAAAATTGATATAATAATTGGTGACTTGTCTATGCATTTGAAATCCTAAATATTATATCATGATTATTTTCTTTGTCGTAAATTAAAAATTCATATAATTATTTTAGCAAAAGGTTAAAATTAAGTCGTCTATCTTAAATAAATTAAAATATTTAAATTAATTACTAAAAACACTAAACTTAAATTAATTAAAATTTATAAGTCGCGACATCTGCGAATATGTTTTAATTACTAAAATATTAATATCTAAAATCTCAACTATCAAGTGGAATTGAAGAACGATACTTATACCTTTATTAAAACTTTATCTTTTACTTTCACGATGCCTTTATAAGCACTTAAAAGTAAAACGATATGACTTGACTTGTAAGCTTCAAAACGCCTGACAGTTGTTAGCAACTTCTTCTCTACTCATATGAGCATAATATTATCAAGAATAATAAAGTATTCTGTTTCTAACGACAAAGAAAGTCTTTCGTTTATTATTATGAAAAGCAGTAAAATGTAGTACTTTCATATTTCGCTTGAAGTTGAACGGCAAATGAGCTAAAGTAATAATTTGTCATTGTATTTAAATAGGCATTACATGGGTTCCATTACAAAAGCATTACTTATATGGTTTTTAATGATTTTCTTATAAATCATGGTGCTCATATCAGTGATTAGCTTTGAAATTGTTTATTTGATAAGAAAATACAAATTTTAATAGAGTTTTTTTGACTATTTTCAATATACTATAATTTGTATTTTATTATAAAAATTCTCTTTAAAGGCATTTATGCGTAACAAATTATAACAATAGTTAAACTAAAAATAAAAAGTCGATTTCTTTTACAGGGATGCAGAAAGGCAGGTTTCAATAGTACCCATGACAACATAATAATATACGGACATGACTTACAAATGCTTAGTTTCTATTCTCATTCCTTAACAAGATTACGAAACTTTATGAGCCTTAGAATGGAAAATCTTCTTCATTGTTTTTAAGGATTCTCACAAACGGCAAGATAAATTAATTTTCTTACATCCAAAGCCATTTTGAAGAACGTATAATTCCTTAGTCTTTACTATCGCTTCCTCATAAAAGTTTACGACGGCAGTACATTAGTTTATTGTTTTAAAATCTTATTTATATGTGACTTTAAGTGCGACAGTGGTCGACACATTTTTTTTAACATCCACCATTAAGTATTTAACGCTAAAACTTATTGTAAATATCTACATGACTTATTTGTAAGAGTATCCTGAACTATTCTGCGGTTTTAACGCAAACATTTTGCTTTAAATTTTAATTATTTCGGTTATTTTTCATAGGAACGGCATTTCGGTAGCGCATTTAGTAAATTGTATATTTTTACGACTTTTTACGATAAAAAAACATTAAATTAAAATCAGCACTAAACAAATCTGTCAGGAAATACGACCGTTAAGGCAGCGAATCAATCCACAATACAAAAACAAACAAAAGGAAATTGTTTTTTGGTCTCCATACAAAACCTCTGCAAAACCTCCCTACACGAAAGCCGTATACCTACTAAGACCATAACGTACTTTTATTGTACTGTTATGAATATTACAAGATATCTCGTTTACTCTTATTGTCAACATCACGTAATGCAAAAGAAAAACATTTTTCTATTAAAGCGGAACTAAACCCCGGAGCTTATTTTCCTTTTTCCACACATCAGAAAGTCATCTAAATGTATGATGCGAGCATTTCAAATATCAATCGTTACAGCTAAGTTTGTAGAAGTAGTCGTGAAATGGAAAGCCGATATCATATAACATAGTCATTACGTCACGCCGCTAGGGAAAATAAGAAAAAACCGGCCAAGTGCGAATTGGACTTGCGCACGAAGGGTTCCGTACTATAATATTATCTACACACAGCGAAAATTTGAAACGTCTACCTGTTACCGTTTTAGACTTCGTTCTTTTTTTTAATTTTTTAGTATTTGTCATTATAGCGGCAACGGAAATACATCATTTGTGAAAATTTCAGCATGCTAGCTATCACGGTTTATACCATACAATCTGGAGACAGACAGACAGACAGCGGAGGCTTAGACGTATTAAGGTTACGCTTTTTCCTTTGGGTACTGAGCCCTAAAAAGGAATCTGAAACCATTAATCAATAAAGTAAGTAACAATGTAGCAGTTGTGGAAATGAGATGTCACTCTACGTAGTGTGGCACGCTGTCTCGCTTTCACAACTAAACAGAACTGTTGGTCTAGTGGTTAGTGGCCCTGACTGCTATACCAGTGAACGTGGGTTCGATTCCCACTCTCAAATGTTTGTGTGGTGAACACGATCATTTGTTCTGTGTCTGGGTGTAATTTTATCTATAACATGTATGTAGTTAGAAATATATAATATGTTTACCAGTTGTCTAGTATTTAGAATACAAGCTGTACTGTAGTTTGAGACTAGATGGCATTGTGTGAACGTCGTGGAATGTAATATCTAACAATAATAATAACTGCAACTTCTTATTTAAAGTGACGGTGGTACGTGCCTGTACATTCAGAAAGAATAGAGAATAGCAAAATGTCGCGCGACTATTGTGAATTTATGTCCTTGTAATGTGACAATAAGTACCGTTTGTGAAATAGAATAAAATTTAATATAACATTTACAGTCTCTATTATTTTTCATGACCGTTTAGATGGTTGAAAATTTTAGATGTGGAAATAAAGTAAAATGTTTCATTACGTTAAGAAGTTACGGTATTTTGTTACACTATGTCTGTTTTAAGCTTAATTAAGTCTCAACAATTAACACCAACAAAAATGATAACAAAATATGAATATTTCAAGCGTAACTTTCATTATATTACGAAGTTTTAATGGAAGTCACGTCGCTTAAGATTCAACGCGCATTATCAAGATAAAACATTTCACACGCGAATGGGGACGTGAATAAGAAGTTTTTATTCGAACCTACTTTGTAGAAAATAGGTTGCCACATCGGTTTAATGAAAGAAACGGTATTTAATACGAATAGTGTTATCGTAGCTACAATATGTAAGCTCGCATTAGTTCGTAGGTAATAAATATTCATTTTCGTAAACACATCGCCTTTAATATTGTGAGGAGCGATAACTGTAATTACCTAGTGCTTGTGTTATGAGGGTACCTAAGGTAGTATTAAGTGAATACAGTCTGTGATGTCTCAACTGCAGCGCATAAAATTTTAGTTAGATACCGGAAATTAGACTAGTGGTATCGCTTCTTGAAACAATAAGCACCTTTATTCGCCAACATATTTATTTATACGTTTATATATTACAACGGTGTAACCCCAATTACAGTTATTGTGTGATAATTACACGTTAATGAATAGTTAAAATTAAACACAGTACTTAAGTATAGGTCGCAATAAATCGTAGGAATACGAGGCGACCTCAATTTATTGATCTCATGACTGTTAGTTGTATGGCAAAAAAACCGCTAAAACAATTTACCTAGAAGTGTCTTGCCGTCAAAATCTCGATTTCAGCACAGAAGAACTAAGTATTTGATCATCACACTACCCTTGAAGTTTTCGATTTCAATATCCAATTTAGAATCAGAACATTTTTCCCCGCATATTGCTTTAAAGGCCAAATTGGAACTGGTCACAAGTGCTATTACATTTCGCATCGGATTTCGCCATAAAAACTAGTCCAATACATTGAGTGATTGCCACAAAAAGTAAATTGAATCTCTTGTGTATATCGAGTGCATTTGAACTGTTCTGGAACGTTCCACTTCGCAACAGTTGGAAAACGACTCCAGTAGCTGGTAGCCTTTACTAATCGGGTTATTGACTATGTCTCGTATCTATCTAGGACAAAAATGAAAACTATAAAAAAAATCACAAATAATGGGTGCACACATGTTTCAGTTGATTACATTTAAAAAAGCCTTAATGTTAACAATCTTAAGAGTAAACTAAATCATAAAAATACTAATACATAATTAAGCTAGAAAGTTATATTTTTAATAAAGGGACCACCCGAACTAGGTTTTCTTTGTACCTGTGTTTCAGGTGACATGGTTTTTAACAGAAATACTTCTTAGATAGAAGTAAGGGCTCAGTATGTAAATCTGCAATACATATTAGTAGCGTCGATATGAGGTGAGCACCACATAACTTTAGATTGCTTTTTTATGTAGTTTGTGTGTAACAAATCCTACTGCTAGGCAATGGTTGTCCTTTGTTTTCAAATGTTTCTGCCGTTCGTCTGCTTTTTGGTCGCTTTAAGTTAATTCTTTAAAATAAAATAATTTGAATCTAATTAGCAAACTAAATAGCATTTTAGTTTTCAATCTAAGTCATTTCAGTTGTACTAGCACTCGTAGACGAAAAAGATGTTAAAATTAACTTAGATTTCAAATTCAAGTGAGGTAGCTAATTGGGTTATAAATCATTGTGGATGTCAGCGATTTTTAATTAAAACAACAAAACTTCAAGGGATTCGATGAAAACTTCAGGCGTTGATGGCGTTAGTTCCACAAGAAAACTTGAGATCCAATTAAATTGGTTTATTTACTTTTATAATTTGCTTTTCTAAGCCATTAGAGTTTGTGAAACTTGTTAAATTATGGGCTCGAAAATAATTAACATAACAATGTAATTATACTGGGTCACGGCGCTTGTAACTGGCCGACATGCAAATAAACCTCCTTCGAATTTACAATGTAGTCAAAAAGGAGTTCTGGGCCTTTGACTGGACGTAAGTAACTATAAAATCATTTTTCGTACAGGCTTGAACCTTGAACAAGCCATTTTCTAATTTGGATATTTACATCTTTACATATTATTTTCAAAATTATATTGTCATTTTATCAAACATTGTTGCGTGTAGCTAAAACTCTACCATCTACATATGCGTCACTTAATTTATTTGGGTAGAATTGCCATTAGTCAGAACTGATGTTAATATATTTTTATTAAAGTTTATAATTAAAACACAAAATTAAATTTCAAGTCTAAAAATACTTCCAATTTTCATACAGAGTATATTACAGTTTCAAATTAAGATCTCTGATGTCAACGCAAAGCTAAATTACCTACTCTTTTTAGTTCTACGAGTCTGTAGACGAGTTATATGTAGTTTTAAATTCACAACTACCACAAGAGTAATAACTAAAGTGAAGTAAATATAATGGACTGGTAAATTCTGCTACAGTGACTACGAAACGGAGCTACGAGGTTACGTAGCACTTTGATGCTACACTGGTTGCTACGAAGCTTGCAGGAAATTGTCTTGTTGTTTTTTTCTACAATTTATATTTAGTCAACTTGCAATTTTTATCTCCAGTCTTTATGGTATTCGTATTTTTGAAGTTACAAGTTTTATCAGAATATTTTCGACGTAATTTTGTTACAGATTTTAATAAGTCCATCGCGAGTAATACAGTGTTAGACGAACTAATAATTCATTGTTAACAACCTTCATTTTTAATTAGCATAACAAAAAAACTGACTGAAGATTAATGGTTTCAGCTGTCTTGTGAAGAGCAATTTGTTAATGTTTAAAATACTCGGCTAAAAAAGTAACAGCAAATCTTGTAGAACACAAAATCGTGAATATAAAAAAAAACTAAGCTTGAATAATTATATTGTGTTAAAGAAAAATGTATTATAGCTAAAATGTATTTTGTTTTAATTGTTTAAAGCTTTTAAACTGGCAATTAATTTGATTTGAGAGAATATTTTATTGTTAGTAATACGTGGCTCAAAATTTTTATAACATTAATTATTATTTATAACACAAGTCTTTTATTTCTTTCAATTTTAATTTACTCTTTTAGTTTATTATCTTTTTATAGGTATAAAGCGTCGGGTTTGTCCAGTTTGTAAGCTAACCACTATCCTTTGAAACTATAATAAACCAGATGCTGAATAAAATAGCTTTAAAATCTTGGCGTCCCATTTATTAAGTTAATGACTAACATTTTACGTCAAATATCTCGCTAACACTAACTCATAAAATTAATTCAGGTTAATGAAACGTAGGTGCTCGGCTCATACAAAATATCTAAATAACGAGTTCTAGAGGCCTACCACTGTCGCCTAACATAAGGCTTATGGTACTGTGGAAGCGAGATAGAGCTCTATAGTATGTAGAGCGTCATCTCTTTTCTCCTCGGTAACTCTTACTTTAGGTTGTAATAGTGGTAGGCCCCTGTCAGGCGAGGCTAGACCGGGCCCACAGACGCGCTGCAAATTACGCTGACGTTTCATTACGTTAAAATGTGTCGCAAGTTATATGCTTTACATAAGGGTCGTTTCAAAACTTATCTAAATAAAGCGTGGTCACGTTCTAAACATCAGGCAATTGTCTTTCTAGTTAAAATCATAATATTCTTATGTTAGTACTAACTGCGTATTGTTATGTTGCCTTGTGAATTTACCTATCTACCTACCTATATCTTGTTTCTTTCGCATATATCTACTGAATTTCTTTATTTGTTAGGCATTGTATGTGTATCAAATTCCTTGATCTTCTTTTCTCAAAAAATCTGATTCAATGATTCCGTCACAAACCCGCTAGTTCTTTGACATTGTGACACGCAAACCGACTGTAACGGAGTAAGCATGAGCTTAGTGCGCGAGTCCTTTCAACGCGCTTTAAATAAATATTATATAAACCACGTTTGATGTTCCAACTTCAACTCTGTTTAGTCATCAGAGAGAGATTTAATAGTGGAATATGTTGCGAAGGCTTTGATTGTTTGAAAATTGCTCATTATCAGACACGCAACACAAATAAAACGTCGAGCATATTTCTAAGCGAGTGCTAAAGGCTAACTGAATTATTTAATTTAGTATTTTTTTTAATTTTATTTATTTGTTCTTGTATATTTTTACATTTTAGGGCCTCATTGTTTAGCAAATTTTATCTCCTTTCTTGCAAAGTAGCCTCTCTCTTGTGATTACCGTGCGCCCCTCATATTTTCATACAAACCTTTTTCACAATATTCGTAAAAAAAACTTTCAATAAGTGTCAACACAATTTTGTGTGGTACAAAACTTGTATGTATAATATCACAATAGAATATGTTAATACAGTATCGAAGCATACTTAATCTTAAGTTTTTAACGTGTACAGCTTTTGTTGGAGGCCTATAAACAAATATCATTCACAGCATTAATTCAATTTCAATAACAATCTTCTAAAACATCCTTAAGGTTTCCTTAACGGCTTTCAAACCAAGCAATTCGATGAGAAATGTTCCGTTCCGTTGGGGAATGTAAATATTTCACAGTTTTATTTATTCCCGCTTCTTTCCAAAGACTTGTGAATACTTGAATTGCATTGAATAAATAAACCCTAAGTTCGAAAGATACACAATTTTGTATCTACTTAAACTGATGAAATCGTTGCATAAACTTTGCGAGTCGTTGCATATTTACCGAGTCAATGGTTAACTTGAACGGTCCCTTCATTTTTGTTTACCCAGATATTAACTAGAAAAATGACATTGACGGTATCGTTATTGATTTCATGCCAGCGTCAGAATTATTTAACTCAGTAGAATATTTGAAATAGTAACTAAAACTTACTACTTACTTTACTCCCATCATGTAACTAAATAAAGTTTTAAGCAGAGCCAAGCCATAAAAATAACTCCACAGCTCAAAAACTTTTACTGTCATGTTTACAAACTGGTACTTTATTGTAAAAGTCTCCGATTGCTGATTTTACAAGTTATCTTCGGTGCATGTAACAAAGTAGTTTGCTTTTCATGACAATAACTTTAAAAAGTTTAGCCATCGATATTGCAATACGTTTACCCAATTGAATGCTATTTGCAATTAGATCAGGAATCCGAGCACGCTATCTAAGTACTAGGATCTTACCATTATCTCTTAAGGTAAGAAAGTTTTAGTTGTGAAAGTGAGATAGCGCACTACACAGCGTAGAGAGGCGTCTCTCTTTCTCAACTACAACATTACTGCATTAAAATGTGTTGGTAGAGTCCTTTTCAAACTTGATAAAATTAGCTTAATTTAAGCGCTTTATAGAGTACAAGCAACAAAAGTTGTATGTGGATTGTAAACAAGAAAATTTATTTGTTATTTTTGTTAAGTTTTCAAGTGAACTCACTGACATAAATAAACTACTGCAAGCTGTAAAATATACTTACTGTAAGCTGACAGGTTTAACCCAAGACCTAAAAAGTTTGCATTTTGTGCTGTACTTTTATAATCCACTGTGAGCAAATTTGAGATTTAATTTAGCTGTGACTTGACTAATGAGTGGCTTTTAGTAAAATACTTACTTAACTATACTTAACCAATTAATTCGGCTTATATTCAGCCCGAGGTATGCTTCCTCTGTTTACAGAAGTAGAGCGGCGCCGGACACTGCGCAGTTTGATTCCGCCTCGCGAAAGTAATCGAAACCGTATATTATTGAAGATAATTATGAATTTGTCCGTATATCTGTAACTTCATGTTTTTTATTACAAAGGTCAGCTTGTGGCAGTTCCATTGGTGTACCGAAAACTAACCTAACTAATAGAACACTCAAGTTTATTCAGAGCGTATTTCATATGATTTACATAAACTGTTTACCATTTACATGTAACTATCTATCTTTAGTAATATTGAGCTAATAACGTTGGGAGATTTATCATACTTGTAAATATGAGTTTGAAGTCATTTTGCATAAATACTTAGATGTATAAGTACAATTTTATATTTTTTGAAATGTGTCACCAAATTATAATTCGCAAACCGAGCATTACAATCAAATGCGCATCTAATGATACAATGTGTAATATTTTGAAACAACTTGTAACATTAATGCGCTTTTTTGGTTGGTGAGGGAGCACCTTAAGAGTTGGTGGACCCTTGTAATGTAGTATGCGTTCGTGTAGTACAAGTAGTTTTAAAAAACAAAACTTGAATAGCGACTGGCTTCGCTTAAGTGGCTCGAACAGGTTTCGCAATAAAAATAAAAGTGGAAATACAAACTTATCGGAAAGTATTTTCTAGAAACTTTCTGATCAGTTCAAAGCTGTTCAATAATGCAACATTGTTTAACATTAATTTATTCAAAAACTTTGTAAACTTTAAACGGATTTTGCGTAAATATTCATAACTTAGACAAAACACTTAATGGAAATCTTATAACTTAGAATTACCGGTATACAACATGGCAACAGAAACATACTTAGATGACATCATACCTTGTGATATTAAAATAATTCTTGTAAATATATATTTTGGAATTCGATTTGGATCAAACAGCTGGCTTGTATTTTGCACCAAGAATAGGCATAGCTACAACTAATGCTGCCAGTCTCCTGCTCTTGTTGTCATTGATGGAGATGACAACATATTTTGATGCTTTGGAAAAATATTATTTCATAGGTAAATAAGTTTAGTTTTAAATGTAGATATAATTTGTTTAGTAAAGGATTAGTAATGCTTTCTAATAGTGTCGTCACAACTCACAATTACTAGCATAAATAATTTCGTTAATTGTTTGTTTAGTAGTACTACAAAAGGTTATAAACATATTGAACAGTAAAGTAAAGGAAGGAGAAATAAAAGTAAGGGAGTGTAATTACAAAGTATAAATTTTGGTATAATTTTCGCGTTTTTCCTATCATACCGATCTTGACACTTTTCTTGTAGTAATGTTTTTCTTTTGCGAAAATATTGTTTGCGGTCAGGTACACGTAACATGCCAGTAACGTAAATACAACGTACGAGCACGTGAATGTCAAGTAAAATTCAAAGTTATTGTTTTTACTTTAATTTTAAAATATACGGCATGGCATTTTATGCAAAATTAATGAAAGGTTTTTACGATAATCTTAATTAAAATATAGCTATGCAGTTGACTTACGACCTCTTAGTATTACTTAACTAATTACGAGTATAAGAAAGCGTACTTCCTTTCTCCTACAATTAATATGCTGTGCCCAACAGGATCTAGGTATATTTCGTTTTACTAAACGACTCCCGCACTAAAAAAAAAAACTTTGTATCGCAGGGGGTTTTACAGACATTCAATTCACATGCACAGAAACACCCAAACTTTTTTCACAAAAATTATTGTCCTACGCGGGGATCGAATCCGCGACACGTCGAGCTCTGTGGTAATTGGCGCGGATACCGCTCGGATATCCGTGCAGTCCATAATAGTTGTTAATATGTTTACCCTGCCACCTGTTAAAATGTACATTATGGAAGCAATAAATGTTGAGTATTGACTAAGGAAACATTTCCAGAGTTATGGAAATGAGATAACACACTACATGTCTTAGAGCAACGTGTTTTTTAACTGCTAGTCTTATTTTGTGTTGATAGGCTACACTGAATCTATAATGTTAAAACAAATTAGAGATCTTAATTCTTTAGAGATTTCTTAATGTTACAAAATACCCTTCATTACTAATAATGATGTAAATTGCTTCTAGCACTAGGAAAATTAATTTAATGCCTTTGGAAATACTAAAGTAAACATTAGCATAAAATTTGAATGCATTTGGAAAATATAATAGCTTTCCATACAGAAACTAGAAACAGCGAGGATACACAAGAGCACAAACTAATATTTGCTGCCATTGTACTAAAATTGTTTCAGACTGTATATTCTTAGCAAATTTCAGTAAATTGGGAAACTTGTACCTGTAAAGTTATTTCACAAATGTATTCAAAACATTGTATTCTCTATAGAATAACAAAAACATGCATTGTTTTGATAGTAATACTACCAAATAAAGCTAATTATTTTACCGTTCTCTTTTGTAAATTGTCTCTTTTAGAAGGGGATGTAATCGTTGTGTCGCAGAAGAAGAAGAAAACAGTCAGACATGTGACTGACACTCACACCAAGACTGCATTTCTGAATCGATTACTTGTACTATACGGGGATCGAACCTGCGACATGTCGCGCACAGTGGGTTTGCTATAGTGACCTATACTACTCGGCTGTCCACGCAATCTCAATACTCAATACTTTATTTGCTCTTGACGATCGTGAACCTTGTCGAGCAAGGCAAAAGTAGAACAAGAAAGTGTAAGCATTACTTGTAGTATAATAAGCGGTACTATTGACACTGATAATTTATCACGCATTACACAGCACCTAGCAGCATCTTGCATGCACAACTTTAGTCAGTCTTTATTATTGTTTATGGGTACCTACATTATTAAGAAAAGCAGAGTAGAGCAGGATGGACCGTAAATTGACCGAACGATCTCCACTTCAAATTAGTAGAAAAAAAAAACGTTTTTTAACACAGTCCGGTAAAATGGCTCGAACATTATCACTGGAATAATTATGGTCACTTTGCTGTTTACAAAGAACAATAAAAACTCCTGGTAAGCGTTGTTTTTAAAATTCTCTGACCTTACTAACCTCATAAGACTTAAAACTGAAGGACTTTATTATTCAATAGATTTAAACAAACAAAAAACAATCGAACTTCTTTATCACCAGCAAAAAAAATATCAATCTGGAAATAGGTTCGTTTTTGTTTAATACAACAAAACACACTCAAGGTTGAGGCATTAGTACAGTAAATCACAAATGAATAGGCTCAGTTGGTGTCGATAGGCTATAAATATAGTATAAAGGTCGGCGAGGCTGTTCGTCAGCGTGACTGATGGCTGACGAGACAAGGTCGGGGATTTCACGGGACTTATTGGACAATGTTTTGCGGTACGAATTTTATGTGTATCGTTATTATTGAACGAGATTTTCTGTTTTTTTTTTTGCGACATTGCCTACGTTGACTTGGTGCAAGTCGGTTACAGGTGCAAAAATGTAAACCTTACACGCAGTCGAGTACAAATTAGCCTGTGTGATAGTCTAGGGCGTCTGTTTACCAATTTTAACAAAATTGGTGAAGCCGTTTAAGCGTGAAGATGTTTCAAACATATACACATACTATTAACAAAAAGGAATTGATTGAAGAAAAGGAACAAATCTCCTTCCCTCTATCACTGAAAATAAACCATAGATAGCTGTAGAAAAGAAACACTACATGGCGTATAGTACATACATCCACAACTGCCCCATTCGACTAGACAGACGTGGTGGTAAGCGCTTAGCTCACAGAAAGCTCAAAACGTAAGTGCCTGAAGGTAATAAGGCGACATATATGTTCAGATTTGGAACAACTAACCGGTTATTAAAACAGTATATATCAGCTATCGCAGAAAACTTACTAACCAACTTAACTTTATAAATATTCAAAACGTCGTAACGTTTTACCTACAACATACTCGTATCTTTCGATTAACTTTATGCATATTTTAAACTTTGTAAAATAAAGTAATAGAGCCATTGTAGTGATATATATTATACTAATAAAGAAAACATTGTTAATGCATAGTTTAATATTACTAAATCTGTAAATAATCTGAAAGTGCATTTAAACACGGTTAAAGGGTATTTCCCTCGCAACTTAGAACGGTTACTGCATTTTATCTGACGTGTGAAGTACGGTCGCGTGTGTGGCAACCGTTCCTTAAATAAATATAATATGGGTTGTGAGAATAAGGTATTTTTTGTTTTTGTGCTTGTTTTGTACTCGTAACTTAAGACTACGATTTCCTGGGCATGTGAAAGCGATTATCAAAGCATGCAATTTAACTAAAAAATATAAAAAATTAAATTAAATATAGTAAGTATGTACATATTTCGTTTTAAATATAATTTATTATAGAGCATTGGCAGCGACTGGATGCATAAAGCAGCAGACCGGGCTCTGTGGCGTAACTTGGGAGAAGCCTATGTCCAGCAGTGGACTGCAACGGGCTGATGATGATGATAATGATGATGATAGAGCATTTAATTTTTGTCCAAAAATATTTTTGTTCTGTCACAAGTTATTTTAAATGTTTATGTTTAATGTAAGTAGAAGTAATTTTAAATCAGCGTACTTCATTTTTACAATACAACTGAATTTAATTTCTAGCTTAACGATAATAGACAATCCATAAAAAATCTTATGCCTGAGACACACAGTGGGTTTTCCCTTATCGCTAAAATATTTATTCCAAATATCTGGAGACCAATAAATATCTCGAAAATATCTTACCGCAATCATCAATTTGACATTCAAAGAGGCTTTACTTAAATTGTTAAATATGTCATTGTCCGACCTAGTAACAATAAATTGAATAAATAAATCCAGATTCCAATGTAACTAACCAATTAATATCGGTCTTCTCTTAAATCTGGCCACTTTTGCAAACGCCTGGAAATAGATTTTGGGCTAACCAGACTTTTAAGATTACTGTAGGGAAAATATTACTCTAAGAATATTATTACATTGTAAATTCAACTCAAAACTGAAGGCAGTAAGGTAGAAAACTGATTGCAGATGGGATTTAGGCAGCCCACGCGTGATCTAGACGATATGCAAAACTTCGTGCAAAAATGTGCTTTATGTTATAAGAGTTAGAGTTAACATTCCAACGTTAGAGAATATTTAAGTCAGAGATGTTTTCAGTTTGCCGAGGGCCTTAAAGGCTAAAATTCTGAAGTGTCGATAAATACGTCGAGTCAATAGGGGTTTGGACCCTAAAAATCGGTGAAGCGTAAAGTTGTTTTAATCCTGATATAACGCTTGTTAGGTTTTAAGTACAGAGCATCGAACCCGGGCCTTTGTTTGCGACCCTGATTCTTTAGGGACTTGTTTATTGGAACCCTGAAGTGTTGGGAATTATGTTGGTGTTTTAGTTAAAGTACGAAGGTTAGCTAAGAACAAAGTTCACAGGAATTACGTTTTGGAAGCAATATTTGATTTAATGAAATGTTAAAAACTCAAGCAGTTATATTATTATCAATAAAATGACAGGTTCAAATCAAAAGCCAAGAAAAAATCGGAATAATAAAATTATTTTTTTAATATTCCAAAAATATATAGAGGCCATAAAACGTCATAAAACTATACATTTGTCATTTATATATCCAACTTTTCATCCTTATTCACCGACTAAATCCATTTCATACAAAATGGGAAGTAATTGTAACATTTGTCAGGCTATTCCTAAAATATAGGCATCGTTAAGTGTAAAGAATGAAATATATTCACAGGAGTTCAAATTTAAAGTAACTTTTGCAGAACATTACTTTCAAATGAAATGAGTGGAATACACAAGTCATAATATCTAACATAAAATGTACCACAAATTGTGGAAATGAAACTCTTTTACTGTTTTTGTCGCGTTTTACTATTTTGTTTTACGATCGCGAGATTATTCCGTCCGTATAACCATTTCCTGTGCCATGACCTACTAAAAAGACTAGCCACAATATTAACAAGGCTGCTATTAATAAGATGCCAACGAAGACGTTAAACCTGTTTACTCAAACTTTTTTAATTTAGGCACTAACTGTTGCCCGTGGTTTCGCCCGCGTGAATGTCGGTTATAGCTGCAAAAACACTACCGCCCCCTGAAGCATTTGGTTAAAAAGTAGGTTATGTGTTAATCCATCAAAGTTGATTCAGTCGTTTGAACGTGAGAGTAACAAACATTCTATACTTACAAACTTTTGCTTTTATAATATTAATAGGATTTCTCCAACCAGGCGCTTCAGCTTTTCCAGGCCTTGAAAACTTACGTAATAACTAATTTCCACCAATCTTCACACAACAAGTTTCCCGCCGCTGCTTTCCAAAAATACCATACTTTTAATTAACGATAGCATATCTTTCGCTAAGGCTAAGTAAACTCGCAATTTAATTTCATTGCTCAAAGATAAGGCCACGAGAATCCATGTAACTTTTTCTAATAAAAAATCCTATTAAACTCATTAGAGTGGGCAAAGGAAACACTTTGTGGGTAAACTTTTAAGCAGGAACAAAGTTGAAAAGTTCAAATTGCCATAATTTTGAACTTTACACAAAAATGACGTAAGTGGAAGGTTCCGAGTTCATTCCCCGGGATTAAAAGTCAGGAAGTGAGGAAGGGTTTGTAATACACTTTGTTAAGTACATAAATAAAAACTTTTTGTTTATTCCAGTAGCATTAAAAGTGTCGTAAACTAAAATTTTGTAAGCCTTGACTTGAAATGAACTTGGGTTTTGCAGTTTTGCATGGTGTAAAATATAACTCAGCTGAAAACTCTCATAACTGACAAGGAAAGGGATTTAGGGGGAACTCAATATACTAAGGTTATAACAACTTTAGATTTACCTAGGCTTAAGTGCACTTTGTTTTGGAAACACTGAAAAAAATTCAGGAACGTCCAAGGTTATCCTGATTCAAATCACTTAATTTAAAGTCGCCAGCGAAAGCAATAAAATACATACTAAACTGGCTTCATTTACCAACTCCCAATACATTTACAACTGAAAACGTAACAGTTTCTAAACGAATCCTCATTAAAGCATACCTCGTTAATTTACTTGAATTTTATTCCATTCTCGCATTTAGCGACACGTGTAAAATGTTGCACTTTTTTTCGCCTTTGTGAAATACCTACGTAGCAAGGTGTTAGGTATGTGTTAGCGAATTGTTCCCAAGTTTTAATGAAACAAATTTTTGCTTCGGTCTTGCTTTTATTATTTAATTGTCAAACATGTGGATTTTATCGCGTTTGAGGACAATGGAGAATAGAACTGTGGACTCTTTTTATTTGCTCATTGTAGTTGGTTAGTAAAATGAAAATTAAATGAGTTCGACAATAGAATATAAATAAAAAGTGTTTTAAGGGGCTTTGCACGTTTAGGAATCTACATTACGATTTGTACGAGAAAATACTACATTGTAGTCGGTTGACATAGTCCAAACCTGCTCTCAATTTAGCATGGTTTTAACAGCAACACTTATTTGATTAATATGTAATACAATCTAGTTAAGTGTTGTTTAAGTCATCTGTATGTAGTAATTATTCAATACCATCCTTACATGTGAAAATTCTTACAACACAATCAATAACTAGCCTTGAATCAATACCTTTGCCAGAAAAAACACGCCGTAATCTTCCTAACTTATAACCCGTTACAAAATCCGCGTCTTTTACCACTCCTGAACCGGGGATAAAAGGTGTTACAAAAGGAAAAATATGTAAGAGGGGCTTAGCACCTTATCGGCCGGCTCCATTTCCAACAAAATTGTTTGGCGACAACAACCTGTTTTTACGACGCCACCAAAAGATCAGAAATGAAAAATTATGACCTTGGATTGGTACTTTTAGTGCGTTACGTGATCTTAGAATTGTTGCAGTATTTAAAAATGGATGGCATTGACGACCGTTGATGACTGTCTCACTACAACAAAGTCAACAGAACTGTGTCGTGTGTCTTTAACACCTTTTATTTTTGTTTTTCGGGGTGAAACGCTAATGACTTCAACTCAAGCCGAAGGCACGGCGTGAGGATGTGGCGGACTCCCACCGACTAAAAACACTCCGGGCCCCTTCTACTACCTAAGCCAGAATCGTGGGATTGCTCGTGCATACTCTTCGTGACTTTGGCTGGCTTTTGTCCGATAGGACTCCTTCTCGATGGGTAGCTTTAAAGTGCTCACTCTGTACTCCTTATAAGTCTCTATAATACCCACTCTGTCACTAATTCGTTACTTACGAATAATTTTCTATATCATGGAATATTATATCAATTTGCATAAGAGTGTATAATTTAATCATTAAAATAAAATAAAGTTATTTTCAATATTCATACTATCAGAAGCTATAATAAAGTGTACTTACAGCGCCACCGTTCCATTTGCCTTTAATTCACGAATTATTTATTCAATTTAATTTTATTACTTGAAGATTATTTTGATGGCTCTCCGTAAATAGGTTCGGAGATAGATTTGAGCAATGGCGACGGAAAGTATAATTTATTTATTTTCTCTACGGCTCCGTGTTTTGAAAGGTTGTTTATTGATTTGCACGTTTACTTTTAGAAGAGCTTTTGGCAGGACTTATGCCGTTGTAGAAAAAAGATGCTGCTCCCCACGGTGTTTCAATGTTTTGCTTTTGCAAAAAGCATAGTTCCGGTATTGGAATCTCATAATAAATGTACAGATCATTCAATAAATATTTACTCGACTGGGCAGTGTTATAGGTGACGAAAGAAATTTTGAAATATCTTTCTGTGACGAAGTATAGTTAGTCTCTTAGTTGAGCACCTTAATTATTATTAGGTAATATTTTATACATTATGATGCTTGTTTTCCCTTTTCAGTCCATTGTATGTTAAACTATACATTTTGTTGCAGGATTTTTGCGGACTATTTAAAACAAGTAAACCACTTAAAAATATTTCGTTACATGTTACGTTAAAGCAATTATCTACCGACCTTAATTTGAAACAGTTACTACCTAATGTATTATTTAAATACACAAACTAACAGCACTATAATTAATTTATGTTGAATTTACACATGTTACTATGTGCACGCGATAGCCAGTATGAGCACTATTTACATTATGTTTACATACGAAATTATAAACTAAAGTATTATTGTACATGCCAATTACATGTATACACAGCATTTATAACTATAACTATAATAACTATAATAACTACTATCTTAATATAATAAAGTGAAGTCAAAATAATGAATTAAATATGAATCAAGTAACTTACTAGAACTATGTTAAAGCTCATGTGTCTGGCAAAGTTTTCCAACTCTTATGAGCTACGACACAAAGCTGAAGTTTTCTCAAAATTGAAGTTACAGTTCTCTACGTCAAGTAACTTTATTCAAACTTACAAAGAGTTTCATTAATTTAAGTGACTTTTGTTGCACAATAAAAAAAAATAGACGTAGAAGTGTGACTGAAGTGTAGCTGAATTACAATATAATACAAGGTCTCATTTTTGACATTACGTACAAGTAATTAGTGTGACTATTAGATTACATTTATATACAAATTCAGTTTAATGTAGTTTCATAGCATGTTAAAATATTTTTTACTAGTTGTTGCCCACGATTTTGCCCGCATGAATGTTAGTTATGGCTACTAAAACATTACACCCTCCAACGTAGTCGGTTAAAAAGCCCACGTGTTAATTCGGGGTATTAACTAGCTTCGTACCAAATTGCATCAAAATTGGCCCGCCGTTTGAGCGTAAAAGAGCATGGAGTAAACATCCATCCATACTTACAAAATTTTGTATTTTATTAGTAGGAACTAGTCCATATTTTCCTTAAATATGTTTGAAGCTAACTAACTAACTAACTAAATATTATGTATTTTTTGACGTTTTTCAAAAACTCGTTGCTGATTGTACGACCAACCACACATTGCTTACTCACGCGTAATCACAGTAATAAAACCAAAAAGACTCTTATGTTTTGAAGGCTTCAAAACAAAGCCGTCCACATCAGCACATTCACAGCCGGCTCACGTCACTCAAGTTGACGCCAATAAAATAAAGGCTCGTCATCTCAATACGATTTATCGCAATTTGCATAAATTTGCCAACGAACGAATAGCCTATTTATTTCCATCTGAGTATCGCTTACGGAATCGTACTTACTTTTTATGATAATGGAAGGAAGTTAGAAAGAATCAGATGCTTTCCCACAACTCATAAAAATGGAGTCTTAGGGCAGACTTCACTGGTCAACATAAACGCGATTAGGTCTCAATCTTGGTTCTCGCGACCAATTAAGTTTGGAACTCTATTTAATTAAGCAATCCAACAAATCATCATCATTTCCCTGCTCTTATCCCAATTATTATTTGGAGCTAGTGCAGCATGTCTTCTTCTTCCACTTGTTCCTATCTGACGTCATCTCGCAAGTCACAAAAAAATATTAAAAAAATTACAAATATTACCAAATTAAAAAAAAAAGGAAAGAGATATTACACGATTCAATGGTAATACAATAATATTTATTATTAAATCTCCTCGGTAAAGGGTACTTCTCAGATTTCGTGCAAAATGGATGCAATTGTGAGAATATATAAAATGTTTTTTTTTCTGATGTCAACTCAAACCTATAACAAATTTATATTTACTGAGCGATTTATATGTAATTCCACACATAATTAAAAAAGATATTGATAAAATAAATTTATGTTCGCTGAAGGTAATGAAATGAGTACATCTGGTAATGATATTTTTCAAGAAAGTAATGAGTAAATATAGCTGTAAATCAATAAAAAAACTAGTATGTCATCATAATGTATTTATTTAGTGATTTTAATTACTCGTCGATGCTGAAGAATCAACTACTCACTAATTTTCTTGTTTTTCTTTTTGTTTTCCAAGCAATGTTTACTATTCACTTTCCACCGTTTTCGCTGTAGTCTTTGATTTCTAGGCGTCATATCTATAATGCACTTAATTTTCTTTTCTTCTTTCCTTCTTAAATATCTATATTTTAGAACCATTTACATAACTTTCACTTCAGCCTATTTACACATTATCATTAAAACTGAAGGTAATTGATGGTAATGTATTAGAGGGTAATGAGATTTAATAACTTTTTTGTATATTACGCATTTAATAATCACACTATTTCTATAATAGAAGTTTCTAGGTATTGAAATATATCAACAAGTCTATTAAATCTAATCCCAAAATAAAAAGATGAGAACTAACCGTTAAATTTAAATGAAGGTAATTAAAAAATAAATTGTGGAAACCACTAATCACGACAATTACACGAACATTACAGAAAATTGGGCAAATTTCATCCTCTTCGCTGATTCTCGGGCGATTGGCGGCGTGTGTGCGAGACTGTTGCTATGGGAGCTGTACCCATAGCACTAAAATAAACTATAATATTTTGATAGTTTGTTTATGCTGAAGGTAATGCAACTTTTTTTTTGGGAAAATTGTTTTAATTTCGGGAACGTCAGGGACAGTACATATTTATGAAATAAATATCAAGTTTTATTCCTAATGAAATACCTAAGGTTTGAAAAGTAACCACTTAGAATTAAAGCTTATAGATGAGGCTTGTTTTTAATGTGTTTGCTTAAAATTATAAAAAGGACACTGAAGGCAATGAAATTTTGACCAGTTTTTTGTTTTTTTTTAATTGATTTAACCATAATTATACTATACTTATTGGAGCAAGTATACCTTATAGTTATACCTACAACATACAAAAATATTGGTTCGCATTACGTACTTAAAATCGTAAATAATTAACCGGACATGCGATTTGCACGAAATCTGAGAATTACCCTAAAATACAATGTTCTAGCAATGTAAACCTTAGATTTCTCTCACCTTTCGACAAAAATGATCCCAGGTAACAAAGTTTCTAGGAACAAAAAATTGGTGAATTTCGTCTTTAAGAGAGAAATTTGGGCCTTTTAATCAAAACGTCGTTCTTAGTGGTAGTATTGTATGCCATTAAACTGACGAATGATTGTCATTTGTCCTGACTAGTCTCAGCAATTCGTCTTGCTTTCTGTTTTAAAGTTTAAATGTTCTATTTTTGTGTTGAATAGATGGAATTAAATCTGTGAATTAAAACAAGGATTGGTCGGTATTTAACTATTGTAAGTAGTCCTCAACTTTTCTAAATAATTTTGTTTTGCACTTCATGATCTTCCTGCCCTCATCCCATTTAAATTGAGCTCGGCGCAACACATTGTTTTGCACTTCATAATATGAATAATTTCACTTCTTGACATATGTAATTTAAAATATATTTATCAGAAAACCTGGCAGGTAAGAGGATACGTATTTTTTACTATTTACCTGGAATAACGCATGCATGTTACTCTCAAACAGAATTCCAAAAATTGTAAATAACAAACAGCCAAATTCTTCGTCAAATTAAATTTTCTAACATTCCGTTGCATTTTATACAGACCAGTAAACCACTATTACTAAAGCAAAAAGGTTTTACACGAGGCTTTCACTATTCCTATTAAATTGTTATTTTAAATTTGAAGCCTGCGGGGCCATGAAATGCTTTGCTGTGGTATTTTCATCGGTCGTACCTTCCGGATTCCATATTAACATCAACCGTTCCGAAAATTTACAAAATGTTTATTAGTTTTTCACTTATCTTACATTAAAGCCCGTAAATACAAAATCGAACCTTAAAGTTAGGCTGATAGAGTTTATAACTGTTTATTACAATCAATAGCTGCATATCTTATGTTACTTTACTGGACAAGATGATACATTGATATTGTGACGAGTTGACAAGTTAGAATAAATAGCGAGCACGAAAATAGAGTATATGACTTTGTAATAAAGATGTCGTTAATCTAGATCTTTGGCCAGATTGAAAATTATTTCAGCATAATTTATTGCTAAGTAAAGCTGTTAATCTCGCTGCATACGTAATTAACTCCTCATCTATCCATCTTTTCTACTATTCACGTCAATGTAAGCACTATTAATTAAATTACAGGCAGCTGTATAAATGATGAACGAAATAATTACGAAACAACTCAACTCAAAATACGTGACATCACACGATATTTTAACAGAAATCTATTTGACTTATAAGTTTTTTTAAATACCCAAGACAGTCCAGTACCCAATTGCAACTAGTTTTTCTTTATTTGGTTTTAATAATTTGTAAATTTATTTTTTTACTAAGTATTGTGAGTAATAGATTCGAGACCGATCTGGCTGAAAAAGACTTAAAAAATTGATCTACTTTTTACTTCTTACAAAAATCAAACAAATTCACTACCAAAACGTGTTGATAAATCAACACAACATAACCTCTAATACGCACTCTGTTCGTCCGCTGTTCGATGATTCGACCGTCAATGCTGGCTGGCTAACGACTTGATTGATGCCATTAATAAATTATACCGCCATTAGCTGCGGCGCCACCGGCTGCAGCGTAAGGGAAAGTAATACTACAGTTAGCGATACATATTCACCATTAGTTTTGTTGAAATTATTTGTTTAAGGTGTAGATTTGAATAATGGTGTTGGTTTTCTGAATATCTTATTTTTGTCGTGATCTATTTGATGTAGAGAAAATGTCTAAGGAGACCAGACTGATGGCATATTGTACTCTTGGCATATTGTAACTTCACACATAATCTTTTTTATCAATACATAGTAAAGAAAAAAACGTCTCTGTGTACGCTTAGTTCCATATTTTACACTACGCAATGGATTCTGAGGGCGTTTTTTTTTTAAAGATTTAAGCGGACATGCAGACAAAAGACGACAGCGACTTTGTTTTCACTATGCAGTGACTTACAGAAGTAACTTTCAAACAAGTCAAGTAATTTTTTTCTTTAACATTAAATAAATAAATATCTTGGGACAATATTCACACACGTCTACCACTAACATATAACCAAAAAACCAGGAACACAACCAAAAATAGGCCCTGTTGTTATCTTAAGTAGTACATACAACTCACAAATAGCTGGTACTTATTACATCCTCAAGAGGTCTGGAGAGGGCAATCCGAGGAGGCTGGCGAGGATGTAGGGACTGTTTGCCTCCGCGCCATTATGCCTCAGCCCTTGTTAAGAGCAGCATTGTCAAGCAGTGTGTACAATTATTTTATGTAATTGTTGCTAAGTATGTTTGTTTGCGATGTAGGGTTTTTACCACAGAGCGTAAAAAGCTCATATATTTTTTTTAAGGAATTTAACAAAAATAGAATTATAGGATTCAATTCATTGCGTTATACCAAAAGGATATTAATTCTAAGATACAAAACATATTATTGCAAAGCTTGCCAAGAGCTATTTCTAAACAACACTAGAAAATGTCCTTGCACTTTACACACATATTAAAACTTCTAATAAAATAATTACGCACTTCGCCAAAAAAAATCTTGCAATGAAAGAAGCAGTAAGTAAAACAAAAAAAAATAGAACAAATCATAAAAAATTATAGCCAGTATTGTTACTAATAACAAATTATGTTTTGTTGGACAGCAGGACAAAATAGTACGAAGGATTCGTTCCATATTCAGCGGTGCAACCCTTAGCCCGGTATTGCTTATGTATTAAGATTTTCCGGTCAGTGCCCTTCCCTCTAAGGTCTGGTGTACAGTAAGAATAAGATATTTCGTAGGTAGATTAGTAAGAGATAAAAATAAATTAAATAGATGCTTATTAATTATATAATCTTAATTCACATATTTTTCAATAAAAAAAAAATACCTAATATGATACGATCAAAGACAGTTACTTTATGACAAAAAGGACTTACTAAAAAAAGTAGTCTAATCCACAGAAAAATAAACACCCAAAAAAGAAATGTCAAATTCACACATTAGTGCTTAATTGTATAGAGCCTTCTTTTTTCGCAGCCTAAGTAATTCAGTTCCTTGAGTAAGTCTTAGCACCTAACTAAAACAAAAATACGCTGAAACAACAACCTTTTTCGTTTTCCTCGAGACCTAACAGATACACAAGCCCTTACTCAGGATAATAGGAAACAGACAAAAGAAATTGTATAGACAATGCTTGTCTATATCAATTACATACACCCAGTTCATTTTCCAAGTTCCAGAGTGGAGGCGAAACAATTTGCGGCAGGCAATTGTTTCTGACGGCCAGAACGGAATAATCGTACAAGTTTTGTTACTGAGAATGTGCTAGACGTTGCTCTCGTGATAACACGTCAGTCTACGTACTTATACAGCTAATACACTTTACAGAGTTCAACAAACAGATACATTGATTACTGCACCCGTAAACTTAAGGGCTTATACCGAAAACAGAAATAGCGCACTGAATTAAAATTGCTACGAAGCTACGACGCTTGTTACAACGTCTACGAAAACTACACCGTCGTAGCACTCGTAGCGAATCGAATACAATTTTATACACGTTTCGAGAATTTATCATGTTTGCTTAGTATTGAGTTTTCTTTTTCCTATCATTTTCTAGGCTGGCTGCGTGCTTAGAATAGGTTTTATAAACGCTAACCATTAAACAATAAACTATTGTTTATTGGATCATTACCCTTGGCTGAATGATAAAGCAGTCAGTATTTTTACATCGACATAAATTAGGATTCAAATAAAAAGAAGACCTAAAAAGATAGTCACGAAACGGGTGCGTAGGGTTGTCTCACAGAAATAAGTTAAATGTTGCATATTAAAAAAAAAAAACGTTTATTTTTATTTTGTAATTAAAAGTTTTATTTGTTTTGATATGATTTAGGCTACGATTGCGAAGGCACATAATAGAAAGATTTACTCTTTACAATATGAAAAGCTTTCTTAATAACGAAAGAAAACTCAAAAATATAAGACCTAACCTAAGATTAAAAAAAGAACAAAAAACAAGATCAAATACCATTATCAAACCTCATTTTATGCAAAACCGAACTGAACCTAAATATGCAAAGAGAAAGAGAATTATTCATTTTTATCTTAAAAATAAAAAAGGTGAAACAATAAACAACCAACCCTAAGTAAAGAAACTACGAGTAATTCAAACGAAGTATTTGGTCATAAAAAACTGCCTTAATATCTCTACCCGGAAATAACAGTTTAATACAAACAACTTACATACCTAACCTACCGGGTATCTGTATATTAAATACCTCCTAAATATGTTTTCCTGGTTCATTTTTATATGTTTCATAAATAATAGGTAATACCTTTTATTGTTCTGGCTACGATAAAGTAATAAGTTGGTTTGCTTAAACTTAGTTTCTTCTTACTTGGTTATTAGGACTCGGAGCTCTCTTTATTATTTAGTGCTTAAGTTAAAACTAAGTTACGTTGTTGTGTTAAGTTGACCACATAACTGTGATAATTGTACACGAAGGATATTTATCTCTATGAAGATTTTCTTATTACAAGTCAGCAGGGGTGATCGTTGATTGTAATTAAGACCTATTTAGACAGTTATCTTGCATAAAATAAAATTTCTTAACGTAAAAGACAACAAAACGTCGGTGAAACTTTTGAATTTTATTACATGCTCTCGTAATTAGGGGTTATACTATAATAGGCACATAAGTGGCTTCAAATGTGCTCTAGGATGCCCGCGACCAGTTTGCGAAGAATTGCAACGCATTGCCATGTACCGACACCAAAAAGGTGGACGACGTGGCATGGCGGTCCAGACTTAGTCAGTAAGAGGTACACTATGAATTTAGGCGCCTAAAAAAGAATGTGCTCTAGAACAATAAATTGTATAAGTTTGAGCAAAACTTAATTTTAAAAATAAATAAAACGTAATTCCGTCAGCAAAATATCAATGTTAGATCCTAGCTACTTACAGCTTGACTAATGAATTACTAATACTTAAGCTGATCGGCCTTTGAGAAACGGTGGATTAGTTCCCTTCACTACGAGCAAGAATTCTGGGAAACTGATCTATGAACTGTACATCAGACGTATAGAGTTGAAGGAGGTCATAATCCTTGGATTAAGAAGCGTACTCTAGTCTGAGGAGGCTCTAAGCTAATGTGCAATATTCATGACTGTTTATTAGTGTTCTTAAGGAAAGTATTTAGGTATCTAGAATTAGGTTAAGCTGGGTTTTGCGGTGTTACCCGCATATTTCTTAACTTTAATTTGGAGTATATGAGAGAAAATTTCTTCAAAATCAATGCAAATAAGTGTTTGAAAGCTTTAGGCATGAATTTTCTTAATTTTCTCAAGATATTTTGGAAACAATGAAAGAAAACATTGCAACAAAATATGATTTAAAGTACCGAAATCCGAAATCACTTACCTACAGATTATGAACAAGAGTTTCAAACATTCTTTTTGCATGTACCTCTTTCTGTACATGCAACATTTGTCCTGTAATTTGGCATTTACAGGCTGGCAGGCTGCTATTAATATCCTTTCGTATAACTACTTGTACAGTATAATTTAACGTAATGTTTTTTCGCAATAAACGAAAAGTGGTATTTAGCTTACAGCTTTCACATTGCTATTTTTCTTAACCCCAATCTTTCTCGTGGTAAGTGCTTATAACAAAGTATATCATTAAGTAATCTGGGCTGTATATCTTTACGATAACTGTCTGCTATTCCGTCACCGCTAGATCCCGCCGTCGCTTCAGACGTAATTGTGTTGCGTCAACGATATTTTGTTACGACGATGTGAAATAGGGATGCCTGCTATTGTAGTGAACGAAATACGTTGAGGATGCGCTAGTATTTATTTATTTTGCGGCTTGTGTATTAGTAGTGATGCATAGGTTAAATAGGAATTTTAATTGACATTGTATTTTTTTCGTAGATTTAGAAATGTTTTGTGTAATACTCAAGTTTCATAAACCGTCCTCTTAGATCACTCTTTGTTTAAAAAAAACCACTGCGTAAAATCCATTGCGTAGTTATTAAAATCAAAACATACACAGGGACAGACAGACAGACGCGGAAAGCGACTTTGTTTTGTGCTGGTGATGGCAATCGGGTACTAAATTCTAATAGCATTTACTCGAGAGGAATAATACAACTACTAACTTTAAAGGCATACATAAGTCGAATTGAGAAACCTCCTTTTTGAATTCGGTTAAAAGGCATTACACACTGCACCGCATACAGTGCAGCCAGTAAACAATACCATTAAATAAAACTTTGTGGTAGTATTCTCTTAGACTGATAAAACTTGCCTCCGTTGCAAATAACATCTCATAGTCTTTACATTGTCCAGTCAACATCAGCACGATATTAACTGCACACGTACGTTCCTTTATACCATTCTTAAACCTATACTAAATAACATACCTAACGACTTCAAAGCTGAATTAAAGACCTCCTTCTTTTATAAGCCGGTTAAAGTCAGAGAGCGTACAGTGTCTGCTGTTTATGCCTTTTTTGCGTGACAAAAGTCACGTGAGAAGAATATTAGAACGAAGCTAGGTCGCCTATACCCGTGCCCGGAATAATCTAGGAAACACATAAATCTTTTTATTTAATAAGAAGTGAGACTTGTTGGTGGCACGTGCTTATTGGTAGGCGACACTTCGATATCTTCAATATTCCTTAGCAAGCATTTTCCTGCGGCTTCAATTGCGTTGATCGGTCGGTCGGTTATAGCTGTAAAACATCAGTCTTCTTTTTAGCAATCTGGTAAAAAGTATATGTGTTATACAACGTTGATAAAAGCGAGAGGCATTAAATGAAACCACATATTCTGTATATCATTATAAGGCTACACAACAAAAATCAAATCAATGTAAGCAATAGTTTAGTCACAGGATATTTTTTTTTAGTTTGAACATGCTGTATCTTCCTGATTAGGTGACTAAGTTTTATAGGCATAGTTATCTAGTTGGCTCCGGTTGGGTCCGAAACTAGTCGGGCTATCCCGATAAATACGCGTGAGTAAACCGTTATAACGTTTTAAGTATGAATCATCCTCACGAAAGTTATTATAAAAATATTGCTTACATTGATTTGATTTTTGTTGTGTAGCCTTATAATGATATACAGAATATGTGGTTTCATTTAATGCCTCTCGCTTTTATCAACGTTGTATATATCCAGGTTATCGGCTTATTTAATACCAAATTTCATTCAAATTGGTTTAACTGTTTAAGCGTGAAGGAATAACACACATCGATCAATTAATCCATCCATACTTACAAAGTTTTGCTTTTATAATATTAGTAGGATACTAAACCCGTTAGAACGGTGCCTTGGAATCTCTCTTAGTTTATGTAACGGTAGTTGCTTGAATACAAGAGTTAAACGATCGAAGACATTCCAGATCGCATTAAACCTATATCCCATTAATAGGTTGCAGCGTTGCCTAACGTGCTAATTCTCACAGCACGATGTGCTTATATCTTATACGGACCGGGTAGGAACTGATAAGGAGGCAGTGACCAAGTTTAATAACGGCCAGTACGCGTCGAATGCCTTCAGCTACCGACTTTTGCATCCATACTTATCTGACTGTAACATTTTAGTTCAGAATGGAGGAAGGAATCGATTTTCGTGCAGTTTTTCTTTACGTGAAAATAATTTTTTTAACATTTTGCATCAAAGTTGATGCAGTGGTTTAGGGGGTAAGATATGTGTAAGTCAAGACAATGACGTTATATTTTTATCGGGGGTCCCAAATTAAATCACAAATTTATTATCCGATACTCTCTTATCTAAATCACTGTTTACGTGGAGTATCAGAAAAACCCGGAACACATTGTAGTAATAAGTTTGAAAACCTTCACTGATAATACAACGTTATGGAACCAAAGGGACGAATAAAGACGATTAATGGAGCAAACGTGCTGTACATTGATATCATTGGGAGCAAACGATTTACGATGGAAAGATACGAGAGATAAAGATGTTGCCCTTAAAGGTAAGTTTATCTTTAATGCTTACCTTTAGGTTACCTGGAGGTAAAATCCTGGCAATATTGTATTGAAGATGATTTTTTTTACCGATATTATTTTATACTAGTTTTTCTCACGGTTTTGTCTGTGTGGATGTTTGAATAAAACTATTGTAGTAACAATAAAGTAATAAACGTGATTATTCTTTGGATTGGAATATTAACAATTGTAAGTATAAGACTTTAAAACAAGTTTACAACACTAAACACCAGGTCTCAAATATCACGCAAACAACAGGTTAGGATGAATACTTTAATATGTATCCAACCTTTCACATTTATCCCCGCTTTAGTTATTGTCCGTATCTTGGCAAAGTCCCAAATCTTACACCTATTGCTCTGACCTAAGCAGTTCTCCAGGTCTTACTTTTTTGCCAGACCTTACCCTTTGCCCAAATTTTACCGGCTGCTTAGTCTCACCATTGCCAGACCTTCCCAATTGTCCCAACTAGCGGTTACATCTTTAGCACTTGTTAAATTATTAATTTGTCTTATTTGCGACGAAAGTATGTTTGCCTCATATTCATCATTTTCATACTAATCCAGGTCTTCTCCCTTTTACCACACTTGCTGTTCCCATGCAGATATAAAACCTCATTCCCAAGTAAAGTGTTACCTCATACTTACTGCAACATAAAATGACTACGAATACTTCAAACAAAGTATAATAATAACTTTAATAAAAACAAAAGCAAAATAGACAATCAAAACAACGAAGAAACGATAAAAACTACACCAATTTACTATAGCAACAAAATAGTTTGCTCATCGCGAAAAGGAGTTAATTACAAGTCAACGAAGACAAATAACTTTAATAGATTGTATGAAATATGGAAGCGATACGACAGTCAACAAAAGATAATTATTTTATAGACTAATCCATTAGTACTTAGAGCTGTGTTGACTGTTATATAATACCAGAAGGCAGTTAGAGGTCGCGTATAACAAAGAAAGGTTAAGGAAGATAATAAAGGAACATAAAGAAATACTACTTCCATTATAAATGCTTATTTAACTTAAAAATTCAACGCAACAGCGATTTCAATATTCGAAATCCTAGATTCCTCACATTTTTTCTTCTAACAATTCTGTTATGTATTTGCAATGTTTTAATATCATTCAAATTTATACTGTCAACGTCATTGTTTTACAGTCCTTAAATGTGATACAGTCTTCGTAGGGACAAATACAACTTCAAGAATCTCATTAAGGAAAGATTCGTTTGTGCATACCGGCGGTAACAATAATTAACAAATTTTACATAACTTTAAAAAAGTCACACTGCACCTTCGAACATGCAACTGCGTGCCTAAAACTTTTAGTAAAATAATTATGAACATAGAAATTAAGTACATGAACATAGCATAGCATGAACATAGAAACGGTTTGGTTCCACAAGCTATTAAGACAATTATAGAGACTTTAAAGCCAATCTCTACATGCAAGCTTGTCACAACAAACGTGAATAACTTCAATTAGTATTCAGCTCAAGAACAAGATTGCTTTTCTCTCTTCAATCACATTTGTGCAATGTTTAAGCATCATTCTGTCACGACTAAAAATACAAGACGAGCGAAGAAAATTCACATCGGAATATTTCTTTAATTTATGAGATTGTTTGTATACAGTGCAAGGACTAACTGTTATTCATGCGAATGCATGCCGTTGAATCTATCTAGCGATGCCAACATGACACCGATATATGTCCATGTCAGAAATCTATATTTTTCATCATTTTTGACAGTTATGTTGCTGACGCATTCGCTTCGGAAGTTAGATTACACCGACGCGGATTGCGAAAGCTATTAGTTTCTTTTTTATTTCGGTAGGATCTAAAAATATACATTGTGCAACTATAACTACTCCTTTTACGTATCGCGGAAAATAAATGCATAAAAGTAGGTAGTAGCAAGCAAGCAGCACTTTGCTAGCAGTTTTTGTAAATACCCGTGATAAGGCCAAAATTGGACACTTATATAAAAATCACATGTCTGAAACCGTTAACTTTCGGTCATACATTCCTAAAATTGGTAACATTTGATGCCTTCTATGACGTCCTATCGGATATAATATGTTGCCAGTAACCCTGTATAATACCTACTTTTATTATTTGCATTTGCTTTTTGAAGTTCTTAAAGTTGTATTTATCTCTATAAAAGTTTCCTATAAAACATTAATTCCTTCTATAAATGTCAAAAAACTTCATAAGATTATGAAGTCGTATGAAAACGTTAACTTAGTACTTAATATTTATTAACTCAAATAAGCAATAACTTAAATATGTACATTTATATTCTAGCAAATAGAGCCTGTGTTATCAAATTCAAATCACGTAGCTCCGATAGTAAGGTTTTTACGTAACAACAGGCCTTTCTATGAATTTTCGAGTGTTTATTAGGTTTCGTAATCATATTTATGTATTGAATAAACATCCAATAGAAAGTGTTCAATATTCGGGTTTGACAGCTCGTAATAACGTGTGTATTATGTAGGCATAGCCGTGGAGGATACACCAATAGGGTGAAGTGGTTCTGCGCTGCCGAATATCTAAAGCTATTGCCACCAAAACCAAGCAAGTTTGACAAATATGGACTTCATGTAACAAAGCCAAAATGGATGTTTTGTGCTTTAAAAATGTAATATAAATCATATGAATAAATTATAATACTTTAACAGATGACAAAATCCCTAAAACGACGAGTAAGCTAAGGTTGATCGTCTTCTCCCAATAGTCACACTTTCTCGGAGCCTTAATGTCATTTCCTTTACTTCCTCTTTTTCATGGTTATCGACTTGGGTTTGTATTTAAGTACATTGCGTGATCAGCTGGGATTAGACCGGAGCGTAAGTACAAAGGCACCGAGAGACAATAACTAACTATGAAACAACTGCGTGCTGTTTCGGAAAGTAAGTGTTGAAAGCAAATTCGGTGTTTTATCCTAGTTCAATCGCAGTGAGGTAATTTTTACCCCACTTTGACAGAAGGCAGGTTATATTTTTGAGATATTTGGTATGATTTCTTTGTCATACCATGTGTCGGCTTAATTAATGATTTTTATGTAAAAGGCTGAGATAGTGACCCTGGATAAAACAAAAAGGTTATGTGTAAAAGATAAAAAAAAATGATACCTAGATACATTGCGTGCTTTCAGTAATTAGTGTTCTTGTAATAAATAATTGGATTTTCACTTCTTTGTAAGTTTTATACTTTTCTTGTGTTATAACCTTATTAAGAGACACGAACACATGTAACCTCGACCATTATCACCAAAAATAAAAAAAGTTTTCATACGTAAATGCAAGTTGCAATTATTCGTGGCACTTTTCCAAATTGGTACAAGCGGAACAATATTTTTAATTGACCTGAATAGACAAAAATAATCACAGGAATCATAAATCTCTTCTTTGTATTGCTTACAATAAAACCATTTATTACAATAATTAATTAAGTTTATAGTTTTCCTTTATTGTATTTGTATTAATTATTTATTTGTTTGTTGCTTGTCTTCGTGAATATTTTGCTGTCGTATTTTAAGTGCTGATCTAGTTTTGGAATTTTAGTGTCAACAGAGACATTTCCCGAGCTTCGCAATCGTCATTAAAGATTAGAAATTGCCTGAATAAGTTTTACTTGAAATAAAAACGGTTGGGTATTCTCTTGACTTTAATAGTTTGACAATACTTTTTCAAGAACTTTTTAGAATCATGGATTAAATCGTGTACTTATTATTTTTGAACTTTAGTTGTCTACGAAGTCTGCATAGACCTTCTCATCAGTGATATTTTACTAATATAAAAAACGCGAAAGTTTGCAACTATGGACGGATGAATGATTGATACTCTTTCGTATTCAAACCGCTGAATCAATAGGCACATTTTTGCAACTAGAATCGACGTTTCTGCGGGGAGAGTCTAGTTTTAATAATTGCCTATTAGTATTTCTCATCTTGGCAAAAATTTTGTACAAGTATGAGCCATTAGGCCATTAGGGCTCCTAATTACACAAAATTAAAGCACTTAACATAGACGAACTTACGATTTACATGACTACATCTTATATTAAGTACTTACAAACAAAAAACACAACATCGTTTCACCATTACCGACACAAGGCTTACACATGCGACAAACATTTTTAACTTTTTAATTTTGTACGTTACGTAAGTGCTCAGCTCTGCCTACAGGCTGTAGCCTAAGTGTTAAGTTTGTGAGATAAACACTAAAACAAACAAGCTCTCGGCTAACTCAAAGTAATTACATCTCAGTACACACGTTCGTCATTGTATTACAGTACTGAAACGACAGGAATGTTGAGGCTGACTAAATACGAGTTTCTACAGCAATAAAATAAACGATTTGGATTTAAAACGTATTTCAACCTGTGGTTACAATATATTTAAATTGGATAACTACTACGTTGTTTCAGTAAGCTGAAATTTGAGACCTGTAAGGAGTACCGAAACATAATTTCATTGGTTAATGTAACAAAATAACATACACACATATGTTTTTTTGTAATATAACAATGGTTTAAAATAATGTTATATGATTTTTCATATTTATTTACTGCTAACCCTTAAACAAACGTTTCAAAATGTTTTCAGTTTTTACAAAAGCATAAAACAATAAATTGCGTAACAATATGTTTTACGAAAAGTTGACTGTTTACTTTCATTGTATATTGTACCATCGACAAAAAACGTATTCATAGTATTGAACACACATAAATTACCAGTTTCAATTAACATAATTATTACATATCTAACCACTATAATATCTACAGAAGTGGTAAAGTTATTATTCTAGAACAAAACAGCTGAAAGAGATTTTTAATTAATTAATTTGCGTTTCATTGCTGACCGTACGTAGCAGCTGGGATTAACACAAACTCTAACTAATTACAAATTCAAAAGTGTTTGTTTGCTAACTCAAATCTAGATTATTTAACCTCTACTCAATTTAGGTAACAAATTGCCTAGATTGTGCTATCTACGTAAAGAGTCTGTTAAACGTTAGTAGATTATAATAAAAAGGTTAATCTCGTCATTTACGCATGTCGCGTCATGTCATGTACGCATCTTGTGTCACAAAACTAGTTACCATTCTCCTCCGAAATGTCTTGACCGATATGAACTCAAAATTTCATAAAAAATCTTAGACCAACCCGATGATTGGTCTAGGTATCGGCCAACAGCTGTTTTTAACCAAAATATCTTTCTTGACATTTTTTTTAGAAATTCTAGTAGGTACTGCGAACGAATCCGCAGGCAACACCTAGTATTTAATGTAATATAAATAGATACGAAGAAGTGCGTATCTACCCTAGGGTAATTTGAAGCCTACCCCTCAAAGTAAAACTGTTGCAGTGGCGGAAGAGGCCCATCGCTTTATGCCATGTCTCCGTGTCATGTGCCAAAAAACGACTGCTTCACGTATAGGAAAGAAACACCAAAAAACGAATACGAAAAACTCTTTTCAGTGGGCTTTTTGTTGTCACCCCTTGTATGCTTCAAGATTGTTTCTCTATCTTCGTCTGTATCTCCCACAAAAATAACTGGAGGAATAAATCGAGAGTCAGGGTATCTTAAATCACTATTGGGTATTTGACAAAAAAAAAGAAATCATTTGCCCGTCGGATATTTACAAAATCGTTGAAAACCTATTTATAATTTGTCGCATAAATAAAATAAAGACGATACAAACGTTGAAACCTCGTGTGACGTCACGACTCACGGCGCTTTTTAATGACAAGTAACGATACTAGCCCCCCCCCCCCTTCTATTCGATTCAACATCTTTGATGCGTTATGTCTTTGTATTTTCTTATTGATTTGATAAAAGAAAAAAATATATTCAATTATTTTTGGAAATCTATCCAAAAATCATCAGTCTCTGATGGACTTATTACTTATTTTTCTAAAACCCAATTATTGTGTGATTCAGCAAGTTTAAATAGATTAAGAGGCAAGGCAGAAAAGTTGATGACATGTTACCTACTTGCCTGGATATGCTCATTATACAGAACAAGAGTAAATAACAAAATATAACACACAACTCATGTCCTCTTTCATTATGAACCGTGTAATTTAAAGTTTATATCATAAAAAATGTACGTGAGCCGAGTGGGGCGTATGTTCAGAGTTCCGTATATGAAAGGAGAGCTTTACTAAGCTTTTAATATCTGTCTACTGCTACTAGACGGTAGTGCAAGTACTATAAATCGTTGTTGGTTAAGTTGTCCAAAATTCTTAAATGTCGTGACACCGAATATTTTTTTTTTTCGTAAATTGAGACTACGTTTCTTTTTTGTTTTTTTTTTTACAGCTACAACCCTTAGAAAACGGTATATCGTGGGCTATAAACTGATCAGTTATTTAAAATTAAAAAAGCTTCATTTCCGAATAATTTAGATTTCAATTTCCAAATATCTCTAGTTTGTTCAAATGTGAAACTGCTATATAACCTGCTCACATTTTTTATCACAAAATATAATTTCACATTCCGGACTACACTGCGGAACCCTTCCCCGACTCTGTCTCGACCTGTTTTTTCCGTACCCGTCCTTATTATACATACTTAACATTGGAGGGTTAAGTGTAATTAGGTTGTTTGTGGCAAGCCGACGAGACGAGTGATGCAGTCACTGTGTTCTGTGGTACGGTACTTTTGATAACGACATGAACACTTTTTTAAGAGAAAACTGCGTTTTGGGGAATCATTATTTTGATTTTTTTTTACCAACACTCGCGTAGACGGATTTCCATTTTCATAGTTATCAAATTGATTCAGACTCTTCAAAACTGCTATTATAGGTACTATTTAACGCAATAACCTGACGTATAATAACTATCAAATAGATGCAACACAGCCAATCACACAGTATTGGACCAGACTACCCCAAAAGGCAGATTTATAGCAAATCGATTGCTCTGGCTGACTTCATCAACTGAAATTAATTCACCACGAAATTGACATTTAAAAAGCTTAACTTGCATTACAAAGCAAAATAACCTTTATATTAATACCTAAGGTTAAAGTTAGATTTATTAGTAAAACAATAACAAAAAGGGGACTCATTTCACTCAGAAAACGAATTCCAAAAATTCTGTCTTTGAGCAAAGATAATAATCACTAAACGTCTGATAATTATTTATGATAAAATTAGTTTTTAGACGGCTTGACATTTAGGGGCGACATAAGACTCAGTGACGTTTTTGTTTACGCTCCAGTCTTCTTTCTTAGAAATATTGCCAAAGAAATGCCTATAAACAGTGTTCGTAGACAACAGCAGCAATTTCTAATGCAATATGAAAGCATCTATTAGTTACGATAAATGAAACAATACCACACACCCATACAATTATTTAGAAGAAAAATGAAAGAAAAGGATGATAAAATATTGCTTTTAATATCATGATAAAAATGATACTTTTTATATTATGAACATGCTTAGAAATATTGTCTTTTCTTACAAATACAAGCGTATTTCTAAACTGAATAAGTAAGGTTGTTATTGCAAGTAGTTTAACAAACTTGTGCTGAGAATTTCCGATTCGAACACGATATCTAATTACAAGGTAACGAGTCAGTAAATCAGCCAATAAATACGTAGCGCACGGCGTGCATGCATCCACAATCAAGCATGATAGTAAACCGTTTCCGAAACCGAGCTTACGACAAGTAGTTTACACAGCCTTAGCTTACCATGTAAATGTTCGAGTTGCGTGCCGATTACCGAAGATTTGAGCTGATTCAAAGGAAGAACATACGAGCACGTGAACTAAAGCACTACATGTCAGGTGATAAAAGTTTCAATGGGATAGGGCAGGCGGGCCGCCTTCAGCGAGGCTTGAGCTCAGTAGCCACCCGACCTCCGCACGGGCACTACGCCGCCGTCGCCTCCCGCGCGCTCGCGAACACACCTCACACAATTGAAAACTTTCTCGAACACCGAGTTACCGCGCTTACCGTTATTTTCAAATTTTCAAGTGCCAGTGTTTTGTTTTTCCTGTGATTTGAGTTTCGAGTTTGTTTTCTGATGTTCAATGCTGGTCGAATTTTGAGAGGTGAGTGGGATCTGATGAATAGTCTAAAGTACTACGAATTGTTAATCAGTTTATTTTACGTTTGAATGCCGCCTACATTGAGAAAGCACTTGACATTTAGGTACGAATGTACTACAATTATAACGTTTGTTAAGAGTAGTTAATTATTCTACTATGATACCTATACACTTAAAGGTGAGCAGGTTGATTTTTACAATTTGACTATCCACGGCAGCAATTTTTTCTAAGTATATTTCATTATTGAGAAATTGGGTACTTGTAATTTTAGTGGTCAAAATTATTGAGTAAGCAAATTATTTTTAAGACTTACTATTCTACAAAATTAGTAACAACAAACACTTTTTCCGACACAAACGTATTACAAGCTCAGAAGCTCCCTAATTTGTAAATCTTAGTAGGTATAAAATACAAAAAAAAATCAGTAAATCTCCATTAACTTCAAGAGGGTAAAAGATTTTTGTACGTGTCACTTTCATAAGCCACCATAATATGGCTTATGCCATAAAATATATGAGCAGTCAGCAGATTGATAGCGAGCTGCCTTCCGAGGGGCGGAGTCTTCAGACCATCGATCATTTAAACAGCGTCACTTAACGGCTCTTTAAGATCACCCCTTTAAGTATCGTGTACTTTAATACATCTAATCTCCTTTGATAGCATTTTGGAAGAACGATTTTATACTTATTTAGGCTAAGGGCTGTTGTATCACTTTTAAATCTACTACGCAAAATGAGGTGTTGTTTACCATAATATATTTACCAATTATACGGTTACTTGTAGACAAACAATTTTTTTTTATGAAGAAAACTTGATGGAGTTCAGGGATATAAATCTAACCTGCGGCCCTTACAAGACAAGTTGTCTGTAAAGCTGGACTTTAAAACAGACTTTTTCCTTCTACACTTCTCCTCAGCGCAGTGAGAAAAGAATTGTAACTTCAATAAGCTCAAAAAATTAAAAGACGTCATGTGAAAAAAAATCTCCTTAAAAATCAAATGTTGCTTTTTCACGACAGTTCACCAAAACCTATGCAATCGAATAGCAATAATGAAATTTTGCATTATATTAATCACATAATTAAAACACTATTTGCGGGCTTTTCTACACAATAACTTTGGTCAGAAGAATTAAGCAAATTATCTGTCGGTACTTATAATACATTCGGTGTCTATAAACCTTCATTTTATCAAAATGTTGTATTATCGTCAGAAAACATACGTAAACCCTAAGGTAATCTCTTTTTAATTTCGACTTGTTTATTTAGGATGTCTAGAGAGTACGATATTTATATAAAAGGGATATTACTAGACGTCTAGGATATCATTTTACAACTGTTTTATTACTAAGGCTGTTGCTAGGTTCACTACATATGGCATATTATGTTACAACTGCTTCTTTTTATTAATATCAAAATAATTTCGTGACGGCGTAATAATGTAGAGTTTTTAGAGCTCCGTATCAGAGGATTGTTCATTGTATTCTTGATGTTTACAAAGAGCTATTCGTCATTTTATCACTTCTTACAAATATCTACAAATATATAGGTTTTAACTTTGTTACGTTCTTTCACTATCAAAAAAAATAAACATAAGTAACACAAAATAAAAATGGGTGTAACGAGAGATCCAATAAACTTTATAAATACCGCATCACCATTAATAATTTACGAATTAAACAGAGCTAAAGAGCATCGCTTAGGAGAAGCTCGGATTTAAAAGAGGAAAAAATGAAGAAACTCGATAATGACTTAATCAAAGACCTAATGCAGATTGAAGGGCCCGCCATTTTAAAATTGCAGGTTTTAAACGAACTCTACTTTTTGTAAATGTCAATCAATATTTAAACTTGGAAAAAACAAAAATGATTTTTACAATATTTCAATCTTGCGGCCAGTTCACCTTTCAAAATAAGATCAATCAAACCTCAATTAACACAGCTACAAGAACAAGTATTACTAAGAACAATTAATTACATTTGGTGCCAGAGCAAAATAAACTTAAAGGTACTGCAATAGAGCTTTAAATTTATACCGATATATTTTTAGACCTCATATTTTCCGCGAATCAGTTTCGATATTTTGATATTTAAAGTTTGAGTGTTTGAAACTCAATTAGAAATCATTGAACGAGTTTGAATGAATTTTGTTGGGAAGATTACTTCTAAAAGTCGTTACCAGATGAACAGGCAAACGAGTTTTCTAACAAATAAGTGTCATCTTTCATGTTCTGTATGTCAAAGGTTTTTGTCTGATCTAAGGCAAAATGTCATTGTACAATACTCCTATCTATTTCTGGATATATTGTTACTCCTGTAATGGTACTGAAATAAATACTACATTGTCAAAAACTCCTTGCTGAAATTTTAGACAAAATCGTATCGTTATTTGCACCTACACGAAGTTAGTGCTTTGTCGGCATTTGTTTTTGCTTATTGCAACTAAATGTGTTACGGATACAATAATGATATTATTACAATTTTGATTTAATTTTAAAAGAAAACAGAAAACAAAACGTTTCTAATACATTTTCCAAAAAGTTCTTATATGTAACTTGTCACAGTTCATTCTCAAAAATCACTCCTTTCTCCATTCAAGTTGTCATTTAGCTGCAAACAGACTTAAAAACTTTAAAATATTCAATTGAGTTTCAGTACTCAAGACAAAAGCTCTTAACTAACACCTGGATACTCAGAGACAGACTACACAATCTGTCACTATAAATAAAAACATTATTACTCAAGCCAGGTCTTACTAAAAAGCTATGACAACAAAACACAATCTGTACTTCTATCTCAAGTTACTTTGCATCAAGATTTGAATAGTCAGCCTTCTTCCAATCATCTTAAGATCTCAAGATGTAAATATTAAAATGTATTATCATCCCATTTCTAATTTCAATATGAAAGCCTGCGGGATAACTCGGGCGAGTTGGGAGGAACTCGGCCGCTTCCCGTTTAAAATTAAAATCCCTTTTGATAACAGATTATTTTTAAACTTTTATTTGCGAGGAGTTAAAAAGTTTTTGCTTGGAATGTGATTTACGTTTTTGTTGTTTGGTAACTTAGGTTTTAATTGTGATTTGATGTATGAAATCTGTCTTTTGGTACTTTTAAGTCTAAATTGTTCAAGAAGAACCGTATACCGATTTGGCAAAACAATATAAATATCACATTTTCTCTGATAGAATGCATAAATACTATTTTTCATTTCTTGTATTTAATGTTTAAATGTATAGTAATTAAACATGTTATGTAACCATGTAAATAGTGCAACAAGTTAATTTACATAAAAACTCAAACCGGTACTAAACACAAATTCATTCAACTTTCCAATAAAATAAATCCTCAAAAACTAAATATAGGAACTGTCGGAAAGTTCGCTGGCCATCGGGAGCCAATTACTGAGATATCGCCAGTGGCGCCGCCCGCGTCACCTGACGTCCATCCGTGGCAATATTGCGCGATGCAGGCTCCACGACCAATATCCAGAATGTTTCGGAACCCAATTACTCCCTGCCGTTACATAGGCCTTCAAATCACGTTTTACAGTATTAGACACACCAACATTGCGTAGCCTTCGCTATGAATGTTATCTGTCGATAAGTTTGACAAGCTAAACGTTTCAATAGAAAAACCGTTTGTTTTCCCATTAAAACGTCAGAATTTGTTTGCGGAATACGATTCTGGATGTTTTTCTTCAACAACTGCAACATTCTTAATTCAAAAATAATAGTAAGTCTTATACAGTATTATTTTTGTCACCATTATCATTTCAAACCGGAATATCCCACAGCTAGGTATATTATGCCTATCCTTTTTCTGCTATTATACTCTCGCTAGTGCATCACTCATGCAAGTGCCTTCAGCAACAATAATAACTGTGACATAAATATAATACCTACATATTTTTTATAGCTTAGATGTATTTGAAAATCCAAGTAAGCGTAATATTCGAATGCTCCTTCAGTACTTGAATATCAACTGAGTAACAGGGACATAGATAGCGCTAGCATGAATATTAGTCACGATTTATGCGGTCTGTTTGATCTCGACGATAACTAGATTAATTGCAAAGCTGAGATAGTATTAGGTAAATAGATAAATTAAATGTCATGCATACATTGCGACAGGTACATAAAGATGTCAAAATGATGAAAACTTGGATTCTATTTTACGACCTTAATTCCATGTCAATCATAATCATCACGTTTATCGTAAGCTAATTGCTACGTAGAAATTATAAACGAGTTGATTGATTGGACTAATAAAAACAGTGGTAGCGAGAATAATGGTTCAAAACATGTAGTAGAATTAAACTCACAATAAAAAGGTATTTCGAATTCGCCAAATAAACCTTCGCAGAATCACCCAACAGATTCATACAACAGTATAAATAAAATAAAGGTGAATAACCCAACAAATTACCTTCACGTCTGACTACCAAATTAACTTTATTCCTACAATACCCAGTTTAATGAGGCAGTACGATGATATTAAAACTTGTATATTCTACAAGAACTGAGACTAACAAAGACAAGACAAAGTATCAAGTTTCAGAAATAAAAGAACTTTTCACTGTCGCTGTTGTGGAAGAAACTGGCAATTTGAAGGAACGTCAAAACATTTTTAGATTTCCAACCTGATTACAAGAGAAAAGTGAAAAGTATTCAAACAATTAAGTAGGTCTAACAAATGTCTTCTATAAGTTTTAAGGATTCTTTGTTAAGTTTAGGGTTTGATTTCAAGACTCCGGAATTGGAATTATGTTTTTGTTTTAGGCATTAGCTGAAAGGAAAATAATCCTAAAGAATGAAAAGTTACTTTCTATTCAGAAAGTTTTAGGTCTTATATTTTAAGTAGATACGGTAAGAAATAATGTAATCTTTGACTTTATTGTACACCACAATGTAGCCTTAAAGTATTGACATGTATCACAATATGTAGGTATATCTAAAAGTAAATACAATCAACTTCTATATTTATTGAAATCACAATCAAGAATCAACAAATAAAACACAAAAAAAAACTATTCGATAAAAACAAAATTAAAAATCTCAAATAACCTCGCAAATGAAATGAAAGTTCTGAGAAATGGCAGATATTTAATGGAATTCTTTGAACATTCGCTGGTTATTCGAAGAGCTAGCAAATCAGACTTCAGCATCAAAATGTAATTATCTAAAACATACAGTTTCATTTGCATGACCATCTGGCGAGGCGACTGCGAGCTGATTGCGTAACGATCGAAGCCGTTGTTAGTCCCGATTTCAAATTAATTCTAGATTTGTTGTTTTGTCTCATTTCTCATTTGTTTTCTTGGTATCGAAAACCAATGTAGGAAATTAATACTGGCTTTTCTACTTTTTGCTCTACTTTAGCTCTCTTTTTTCTACTTTAGTTTGAGGCAAATGTTTTTCTAAGTAATGTGCTACTGATTTTTTATTGAACTGTCATATTTTTGTTTTTTTCGTGATGATTCATTTAACATGTTTTTCGAGTAGCAATGAGATTACATAACATTCCAATTAACGCCCAAAAAGTATATCATCGTCGGCTGTCCATTCAAATTATTTACGAATTTCAAGCTACGTCGGTAAAATTCTGTTCGACATCGACAGTGTGAAAACTTGATCCGATAGAGGCAACACGTTAATATACTAGTACTATCCAAACGCATCAAGCCTCGGCTGTATATTTTTTGGTTACGGGGTGAAAATTGAATGACTTCGTCCCACGGCACGGGCGTTGGAATATGTCGGTCACAGGTTAAAAACACTCCGGTCCCGCCCTTACCTTTACCTCAGCCACAGGATCGCATAGGCATGCTCTGCGTGGTTTTATCGAAGCCACAACTGGCCAGACCCGTAATTTATTTACATTATAAAACTTACCTAGCAAAAAACCCAACAACGCGGTGTAAAGTATCGCTTTTCCTATTTAAAATTCCATCTAATAACTATTTTAATTCAAAGTAGCAATTTATCGAAATCTTTTTTATTTTATTAATATCGTTGTAAAATAAAACGAGTAAATCATATACATTAGCTGCTTAATGTCTCGGCAGGTCGTTAACTACGCCGGGGAAATGATTTACACTTGTGGTACGGTTTCCATACTTTTGTCTCTTTACAATTTTATTTTTAGATCCTTGTATTAGATTAAAAATAATGAAAGAGTTTATGGTGGTGATTATTGTGAGGTATGTTTTGTCTGTTTTTGTTATACGCTGAAAATTCAAAGATTATTGTTGGAAATACTTTTATTACACAATATTACAGTATGGATTCAGATAAACTCTGTTATTGTTGTTTCAACGTAAAACCTTAAAGCTTGTAACAAATCATTTTACCTTATACTAGCAAGAGAAAGGCGAACTAAAAACCTTCCTAATTTCTTAAATTAATGCTTAGTTAAAAAAAAGAATGATTCGATTGTTACAGCTTATAAGATTAGTGACATATCGGTTACGTTTATGTTAGGATATCATTAACTAACCCTTCTTTACCTTATAACAATCAAAGAAACCGTTCACCAGCTCCTAAATATTAATGTTAATGACATCTAACGATCGTATTTGGATAAGCTGCACCCAAACTTTACCTTGCCGAGAGCCGCATGAAAATTCATGAAGAGATTGATAAAAAGTTTGCGCTATTTACTATTTATGAGCAACCTTAATCACTTTTTGATGGCGAAGGGTGCTGATAGACACGTCAGGCATGACCTGCAGCATAAATCGTTTAAAAGCGTGGATAACTTCGAAGACATTAAAATGACGTGAAAGTCGTTTAGCATAATTAAGTGCATGGAGTTTTAATCTTGCGCCTTCTGTTCTTTAATGAAATAGAGTAAATTTATTAAACTTTTAATAAGAACTGACAGTACTACATGTTTAATTGCTTTTAGTATCGATCGAATAAGTTTCGACCTTCATGAAAACAGATTTTTGGTCAACGACGCCAGAAATAAGATATTGACAGTTAATTAACAAAAAACGATTTGGTGTCTAAATTAAATTTACAAACGTAGATGATGCCCTGAACCCCACGCTAGGATAATATTCGTTTCTATTTTATCTAGTATTTTTGTTTAAATTTAATTGTGTTGCCTAGTTATAAACTTGCACGACATTACAAAAAATAGCACCTCAACCTAACATTAGCTGGTAAAATTGTAACGTGATAATTACAGAACGCTCTACCGGTGAAGTTGACCTATTTGCAGTTAAAAAACCCGCAAAAAACTTTTGACTACCGTACGTGCGTTTGTAGGCCGTAAATCTGAAACCAAGCGCTGCCCGCAAAAATGTTGGCGCCCGAGGGAACACAACTTTTGTTGAACATACCTTATACATTTTATAAGGTAATTCTAACCTTACCGTAATGTAACCAGATACCATTTTTTACAAATTTATCATAATTTAGAGGCTTACTCACTTAGATAATAAAACTGTTTACTTTTCAAGCATATTATGTACCTATGTACTAAAAATCTTGTGAAGCTATATTATTTTTTACGAGTATGTAACTCAATTTAGTGTAACATCTTGCCAAGTATTACAGGGCAACATTCCTTCGCTCATAACTTAAAGTAAGATGGCGTTTATTTATCACAAAATTGCAGTCTAAAAGACTTATAAAATTTCAACAACCTTATTTCACGTTCCATAAAACGCTAAATAAAGCCTAAATAAAATTTGATCGAACAGTAAAGATCTAACGCTAGGTCATTTATCACAATCTGAGCCTCGATCTTAATTTATTAAGGTACTGCATATAAAACGAATATTAAACCTTAATTTATTTGCTTTATACTTATTACGATTAGCAGTAAACCTCTCCGGAATAACTCTCGTAAAGCCTTAATTATATCTGCTCTATCTTTGATTACTTACACGGTAAGCTCACTTCTGAGAAATAGTAATTTTGTTTAGGAAAATTACGAAAATTCGTAATCGTAAAAATGTTGTGTAATAAATAAAGGACTTATGCTGCCCAATATATATTTGGCCCCATTATTCTACATTGAAAAACAAAAGAAAACGCGACTATAGAGTAACATTTTCAAAGTAATCTCTGTTTAGGGTACCGTAGCTAAATAGAAAAAAAGAAATGTGTGTAATTTGTAGATTCGTGATGTCTGTCTGTTTCTCTGAATGTCACAATGCAACTTGCTGCTTCAGAACCTTTCATGGGTTCTCCCAAGTGTTTTAATCCTGCTTATTAAGCAAGAGCCAAACTTTTAACGCTAACAATACCAACATTAACAAAATCAACAATGAAAACTAACCATCCTGCGAATAAACAAGAAAGAATAAAGTGACCACATAAAATGTCACGCTAATAAAGTATATATTATTGTCACGTCACCAGGCATAATAATATATTATACCTTGTGACGTGACACGTGACACGACTCTATGTATAATTAACCGAGTATATTTAACTCTGTTAATACGTTCTAAGGTAATATTTATTCTGCTTTTACCATTCACATAATAATACAAAATAATACTAAACATTCAAAAACCCTTTTTCACCAAAAACCGTTGATTTTGTTTAGAGGAGAGCAGTAATGTATAACTGTTTCCAGTCGGTAGCTATCACCAAAGCATTCATCAAAAATATTGCCCCAAATAAATGTTTAGACCTTTCCCAGTAATTACTTACAGCCGTTTGTTGGGAACTTTTAACTAAAACTACTTAGGCTAAAAGCTAGGGCTGTGGCAGGTAACACCGACTTTTGTAGCTGCCTAATTTGAGGGAAGAACTCATTGCTTTAGACGTATCGAATTTGGGACTTATCTGATTGTGATGTGAACTTACACCAAGTTAGGATTAAGGACACTTTTCGTGAATTCGTATGTTCTGTTTATAGTTCTGAGTATTCAGGTTGTCTGTAGATGAGTTACATTTGTCCAACCGCGAACTTTGATGAATCATTTTGATACTTTGAACTGAATAGAGTGACTAGTGAATGTCACATGGGGGAATTGTCATTGTATATGTGAGGGTGTCAATGTCAAAGTACGGAACTATTCTAATGCGATGTTACGTATTGATAAGGTACAAATGAATAACGAACAATACTTGATAGATACGTATAATTGTTTTAAGTTCAGTCAAACGCGGAAATGAAAACTTTTCTAAAATCAACGCAGAAGTACAAATTATTTTATTAATTTATTCAAAGAAGTTATATTGAAATATCAATGTAATCCTTAATTTGAATACTCCGGAAACCTGGCAGTTCTATTGACAAATCGTTTACATTTTCATGAGTTACGAGAAGGTCAGAGGTACAAGCTATTTAGAAAAACATTTTGTCTGCGACTAGCGTGGGAGGTGCTCGTAATATAGAAACTGTGAAAGATGTCAAGGAATGCTTTAAAAGCTTACATATTTCTTTAATATAATATTATCTTCAAAAGGTGTGAAAATAAATGTGCGTGTTGATAACTTATCTTTTAAACGTTTATTTCAGTGTCTGAAGATGTTGAATCACGCCTTTGGATTCCTTATGACGTATTCATTTTGAAGGACTATTATTTGCCTCACGCATATTATTATGAAGGTGAAATTAGACTGTGCGAGGCATTCGCAATGAATAGTTCTGCTTGAAGCGTGCATGTTAAGAAAATGTAAGTTAAGTAAATCTGTCTGTTTTCAAATTTGAGCAATACTTAGTAGTCCACAACTACTGTAACGCTTTTAATAAGGTCTGCATTTATTTCTAAAGTCCATATTCAAGCAAAAACCAACAAAAATACGTCAACTCTTCACAAAACCTAATCGGAATTCCGAATCCTTTTCCGAATTAAAATGGGCTCACCATTTTAACACCTCAATCCGAAATATCTGACAGCTCATCGTAAACCACATTGAGTGCGCCATCTCCGCAAAAACTTATTTAACTTATTTGTCTGCCTGTACCCGGCATACAAATGTGTGCGGTGTGAGGGTTGCGCTACGCCTTGAATAGCAATGATGAAAAATCGGTCAAGTGCGCGCCTAATGCTGCGATTTTAACATGAAGGTATGTTCGACCGGCGTGATGTATGGCAAAAGGGATGGCGGTTATCTTTAACCCTGGTTGTTGTAGGACCAAAATTTGCAATAACTCATATTGACTATACATCCTTTATGTATTTTTGTTAAATACGTCTGTGAAAATTCTAAAAATAATCTCCATTTCGAGAAAAAGAAATACCATTAGCTGAAGGATTTTAAGAGATTGTGAATAATGGAAACGTTTTTCAGAACCTATTTTCAGACGCTAAGATATTTTCCGAATTCTGAGAAAATAAACAGTAAACAATTCATGAAATGACGAGTGTCGTATTACGAAGTAACCTAATTGGAATTCCTTAAAAACAATTCAGTGTTATTCGTGAAGTATTGAACTTGGTTTCAAAGAAAACAGATAAAATATTTACGTATATGAAAAATATACGCCGCAGCAATATTCCATACTATGGCATTTTTCCGGCGATATTGAAAACCGATCATAATACACGCGAACGAAATGCTTTAGATAGCTCAATTTAAAGTGGATTCAAACAATTTGTATTGTCTTGCACAAAAGCTGATATTGACAAAATTGTTCGAATAACAATAGGTAAATACGGGGTCATAAATTTTAAAGCGAATCGTTCTACTTTAACCTTTACCTGTAAAAGAAGAATGTAATAAAAATGATGCTGTTTTGGCTTTATTCCGAGAATTCATTGTTGCAGAAAAAGAAAATGTGTGAGCCGAAGATTTTCGCGTGATTGGTTGACACTGATTGCTTTCCATTAGCAACAGGCTTCTTCCCGTTTACTTTGGCAGCGAGCATGCCAGTAACGTCACCGTGTTTACCTTTGCCATTGGGGATTTACGTCAATTCTTTATGAGTGTAAGAAGAGGCTTTTCCTGTAACGTCGATATTTTCAGCTTTATACGAACTTACAGGTTCCTTTGTTTTTCAGTTAGATTGTCCGTGGGGCCCGAGTGCCAAGTCGCTTTTTAAAGATCTAGCAAAGCGACTTGTTGACACTTCTCGTGACCCAAAGGCTGGCGTTTACCTCGCACAGAGGATAAGCATTGCCATCCAACGTGGCAATGCCGCCAGCCTTTTGGGCACACTCCCGGCCGGCAATGATGCGGACGAATTTTTTGATGCGATTTTTTAAGCCTTGTATATAATATCTTTGTATATATATGTTTGTAAATATTTTAATTTTAGTTTTATAAGTTTGTAAATATAATATAATATACCTATAAATACATATTGTAAACAATTGTTGGTGAGCCGAATAAGTTAGATTGTTAGGAGTTATTGTTCTATACATCTTTTTGTTATATGAAAAAAGGTATGCAAAACGCTTCTTAAATACTAGGAATTTGAATTCTGTTATTTTGAGCAATAGATCAGACCATACCATCTCCAAAAAATCCGACAGAAATATCTTATTGAATATAAATAACCAAACAAACATTCACAAAATCTATTCGAAGAATCCGAGCTACCGATAGTTTTCCGACGTTTACCCTACGAGGGTCGCGGAGCACTGTTTCTGCAAGCCCTTGACCCGCCGTCTAACGAGGGCCTTTTGTGTTTATCGAAGCTCTTAGCCATTAGACCATTAACCATAACGACTAGTGGAGAAGCGATAGCCGAGTCAACTTCCTTAATGTGAGGCGTTGTAAGCAATGCTTGTTGGATGCCTTTTCTTTTAATGGTTCTTCTATCTTACAGGACTGAGTAGGTCCTCTAATTTGTATTTGATGTTGATTGGTACTTGCTATGGGTCTATCTGTTTTTTTTTTTATTTAATTTACGTTTTAAATGTATGCAGACTAACTCTCATTTTTATAATCTAAGATGGAAGGGCGAAGAGGTTCTCGACTCTTTTTTTATATCTTTTAGACCTAACGCTCTTAAATTTTTCATCCAGCTTCGAAATCATTAGTTTTGTTTTTCGTGAAACCCTGATCTCGTCATATTAATCGATGCCGGTGAAAATATTTTCTTGCTTCTCTTACATTATGAAACAGCGGAAAATATCTGCTTCGTCACAATTGGTAGGGATATTCTAAACGATTCTATTGCATATTGCGAAATGCGCCCGAAGCTGTTATTGGCAGGCGCGGCCGTGCAGAGGAAACAAGTAATGTAATAGAAAGAAGGCTATCAGCTAGGGGTTAGCTTTTACTACATACATAATAAATAATTTAGATAACATTACTAAAGATGGGCAAGTAATTAACAAAATAATTCTGAATATAACAAAATAAAATGCAGTAAAAGACTGCTAATTGATCAAATTGATTTTATAAACTTTCTTCCATATAATTAAGTCGGAATACCTGAAAATTCATCCGCGTTTCCAAGAATAGACATTGGATTCAAAACAATGAGTCTTCTCAAGTATTATGACCCAATTCCAGCTATCATATTCCAACGAAATATTCCTAATCTGCTTGTGTTTCTTTATAAGAAACAATTTTAAACAGATTGTTCTATGGCTGAGCTTTACTCGAGGAATTACGACGAAGTATTTGACGTTTCATTTGTCAAGTGCTTCTTTAAATTATGCTCGAATTCTTATTTTCCGGAGCAGAGTTGATCGCCTTACCCATTGTTTTGGGGAATCAGTATTTTATGAATTTCTTTTCGTTTATTTTTTCATTTAGTCGGAACCATACTGAAAATCAAATTTCTAATTTAGTGACTATTAAGATTTGTCTTTTTGTGAATGGTATTTTTGGTTTAGTCATTTGCGTTTCTTCCAAGACTTTAAAACTTAAACGCAATAGAGCAAGATGTTCTCTAATGTATCGAGATTAACTGTAGCACTTGTACGCTAAACGACTCTAACATAAATGTTTGTTGTGTGAATAAAATAAATTTTCATTTAAAACAGGGTAGACGCGTAAGAATGGATTGTTTTCTTACGAAACTTGCTCCTAAAGAACATTAGTGTTACGCAATGCTTGAAGAGGATTGTTTGAGCATATGTAGGTATAATGACAATTGTAACTAAGAAACACATAAAACTGCTTCAAAGACATTGTCTTGTTAGTGCCACTAACACAACAATGACTAAGACCAATGATCAAAACTTTTTTTTCGTAACTCACATTAGATATAGCTTATATTTTATACTCAGTGACATACCCTACGATGTTCACGCTGTTGTTTTAGTCTTCTTTCTAAATAAACGACAATGAAAATGCATTAAGGACAATAATGGCCCCAGAACGCAACGGAACACCACACAAAATTGCACAGTGTACACAAAAATAGTAAAAACCATTGAACCTTCTTTGAACTTCACCAACCGACACCGCTATCAGCTCACATTGAAACAAAACAGCAATATCGGTATCTGCCTTCACCAAACATAAACGTGCAGAATGTTCAGCACCTGTACCAGAAACTTTTAAACTAGGACTACAGATGTTGTGCAAGTGAGACGTTGCTCTACATTGTACTTATCAGCATCTCACTCCCACATTGGCGTAACTGCTGTTTTGAGAGGTCACGGTAAGGCGATATCTTTTCAGTTCATTCGCGTCGCGGGCGGCGGTACCGAACACGTTCCAGACTGAACGAAAGCTATTATTGGGCTCGCAATATTCCGCGCAATTTCCATAAAAGCTGCAATTGCTGAACATTTTCTTCTACATATATATTTGTACCATCTGTAGAGCTGAGCGTTCGATTAAAAAGTTTCTTTGTGTTTGTTTTAGGTACAAGGAGAGTACTTCTCTAGGTTTCAGAAGAGAATAATGTATGGTTTCTTAGTTTGTAGCAGCAGCTGAACCAACTCAAGAACTTTAATGTTAGTGCTTTAGTTATTGTCGAAGTTTTTGATTTAAGTGACGTAGAAAGTCGTTTGTAGTGTGGAGTATTAGGTATATCCTCACATTTATTCCTACAATTGCACTTACATTGCCTGCTACGAAACCATGTAGAATGTTAAACATAATCTAGAACAACAACTAGTGGGTCTCACATAATATCCTGTCAACAAACGTGACTGATCGCAGTTCTTTGTGAAATTACACGTTCAATATAACCATGGCATTATGGGTTCCCTTGCAAATAATACTGCATTATTTATGGCTCATGATAAATTATATGCCTACGTAATACATCATGGAAATACAGAACACGCTTTAGTGAGGGATCGTCTAAATTAAAATTGATGAGCTTTGCTGCTTCACCATTTGTTGCATGGAACGGAAACAAAAGTGACTGATATGGCTGTGTGGTATCGATTCGTTATTAGACTAAAGGTGAATGTATATTCGGTGTAACGTTTACTCCCACGTTGCACCATTGTATTACGTTAACATCTAATCTACAAACTGAACTAACAAACTTAATTTGCAAACCTGACATAGAATATTATTATGCGGTAGCAAGCTAACAAGCCTTTACACCACAAAACCTGACAGTGAACCGTTAAAACTTCAACACGTAAAGCTTTGAGCGCCAAAATCACAGCAGCCATAAACAACGGCGTCATTGCTTAATACACCGCGATATTACCCAGGAGAGCGTAGCGTGTGGTCTTTGACATGCATTTGCCCAATGTTTCGCAAACACGTTCAGTGTAATGGCTCGTGCAAGTGAGATCGGCGAAAATATGGCTATTAAAGGCTTCGACAAACAGAACGCGTATTCAGTGCGCGTCAGAGCGTCAGAATGATACCGGTATAGCTTCAAAATGATTGGTCACAGTACCAATTATTGTATGTTTTGTCAAACTGTTGAAATGACTATCGCTCTGACGCGCTAAGTACGCTTCCTGTTTGACATAGCGTAATAGCTTGCGGAAAAGTGAGATCGTCGACAATGTGGTCATTAATATGGCGCGTTCTGTCGCAAGTGATATTAGGGAACATACGGCAAACGATTGTTATCGCGAACTTTATATGATTCTTCTGGCGTGGCATGTTGCCAAGATCAACTTCATTTTGGGGAGTTAGTGGGACGTGAGCAATGATCGCCGTGTTAGTTGCAACATTACGTATTCGACAGAAAATACCGCGGCGTTTATACTACCCTTAGGAAGCATTAGACATTTCAAGTTAGTTTGTTATTAAGAAACTTCCTAGCTCAGTTACTTTAATTGAAATCAACGCCATTTCAGAATTAGGTATTATTTTGTTGGCTTCGTTTCAGGTAATAAAACTCGTCTAGTTTGTTAAAGCATTTGTTAATTTAATAATTTCTTCTTCAATCAAAACTTCTGTTTCATAAGATCTTGATTAAATTGATACTTTAGTTCGTATTTGGGAATGTTCAGAAATGTTTTCATTCCGAAACTTAAAAGATAACAGAGATCTGGCATTTAATATTCGATTAAAACTGACATTAATTTCGTTTCGTTCTGCAGTGGGCTCATCGGCACTGGAATAATTATTGCAAAACGTTACATTATTGGAAACGAATATTGCAAATTGCATCGACAAGTAACGAATTAAAAATTAAAGTGGGAGTATTGAACAGCCGGGATGGTGTTGACAGATCATTCGATTCCCTCTCAACTCCTGATAAGCGATTCGATTTTAATTGATTGTCAATTTGTTGTTATCGGAAACGTTGATTATCGAAAGTGTTTGTATCGAGTAAATGGTAAATACTAGTGATAAATATAAGTCATTTTAAATGAATTAAACTGGCGGGATACATATAGAATATTCTTGCAAATAATTTTATTTCCGTTTGGGAGTACAAATTACAATACTTGCCCAGAACAGTGGTTTTCTGTGAAGTTTATTTAAAAAAAGTTTCTTATTAGCCCCGAGGGCATTACTTGTCTTATACCACTTTCATAAAACTTTTAAAAGAAAATGTTTCTAATAGTATTCAATTCATCACATGGCGGCCTTTTTAAAATCGGTTAGTTATATCTAACAAACTCAACAAGAGATGGAAAGTTATAACGAAAAGTGTCAAAATTTATTCGTAACTGTATCTATATACAGTTTCGGTAAGTGTATCACCAAACATCTCATTTACCCACTAAATGGGTTTACCAAGTAGATCTTAATCTTAAACTCGTGCTTCTATTCAAACTCGTTAACCGTATGATTTAAACTCGGGTTTAGCGGTATTAATGAGATAGTTTATCGATGTCTTTCAAAAGTTGTTATTACTTCCTTATTCCTGAATCCTTTATTTTTTAAGTTTGCATATACTTTTGTCAAGGCTGTTGGTTTTGTAGTTTGTGACTCTGACTGCTATGCCAGAGATCGTGGGTACGATCCTCATCAAGGACAATTGTTTGTGTGATGAACATGATCTAGTACCTACTCATAATACAAACCCTGCTTAGTATGAGACTAGATGGCGTTGTGTAAAAGTCGTGGAATATTTATGTATTTTTTTTCTGCCTGTCATTTTATAAGGCCAGTACTTGGCCACATTTACTGCATTGCCCTGGTGCTGCCTAAATCCTCTCTTGTACGTGAGATAGGCTAGGTAGGTTATTTAGTTCACGTGGAGTATGCGCGAGTGATCCTGCGATTCTGGCTTCTGCAATGTAAGTAGCCCGGGGTGTTTTAAGTTGGTAGAAGTCCAACACATCCCCACACCGTGCCTTCGGCGTGGCAATTATTATAAGCTTTTTACCCCAGATAACAGAAAAAGGTAGCTTATTTAGTAGATCATGATAAAAATGTAAAAAAGCACTATCCAGTCTTGCAAAAATCTGTTTTAGATTCAGCATCAAGCGTTATTAGATTTATTCCGTATTTTCAGGAAAATTGCGTTCCCGACCTCCGCAATCCATTTTATAGTACAGGTGAAAACAAAAAGCGCTGTGACACATAACTCACCCGCCTTATTTCCATTCTTTCCAAGCCAGTTTATCTAAGTTAGCAATTACTGTAAATAAAATATCATAACTGCAGGTTTACTGCAACTTTTCCAATTTTCGCGAGAAAAGTAAGAAAAATTGCTTGTTGTAGTTTCCTCATTCATACACTTTAGAAGTTAAGTCAACGCTGAAATAGCTACGTAAAGCAACGTTTAACTAGACTTTTATAAAGGAACTGTTACTTTTACAAATATAAACATCGTTTATGTATTTGTAAAGCTAAACATCAAACAACCTTTCTAGGAAATGTTTGGATAGTATAAAGTCCGATCTGATAAAATATTTTTTGTTCATATTTTGTCCCAATCAATCCTCCGCGAAACTGTTAATTGGAGTTCTGAAATACCGATCATTTACAAATATGCGATATTCCTTTAACTCTTACATTGAATGTTTAACTTTGCACATTAGTCTTTTTGACTCCGACTTTGAACAGATGCAACGAAAATGGAATTATGATTTATGAATCAGACGGTTATGCAGAATGTTGGCACTTTTGGCGTTTGTAGAATGAAAATATAAATCCAGGAGAGCATTAGAAAAAGTGATCGTGGTATAGGCGAGCTCGCGCGTGACATCCCACGGCACGTAGGTAATAATAATAAATGCTAAATATAATTGCATATCGCTATAACCTTTGCAGCTTTGCGGCGTCTAATAAAATTTTCAAAAAATATTTTTTCGTCATAATATTATAGTAGTTTGTGTCAAATTACATTTTTGCTACTGTCGGTGGATTTCATGTCAAAATAGAATTGGATGCGGGCGAAGCGGTCTAATCTACCAGTAATTTTATTTGCAATTTGAAATTCTTCAGTTACTGCTCGCGATTTTCGTTTCAAATAAACTTCAATAATATACAACATTGGTATTTCCAAATCGATTTCCAAGACGGCAGCTTAGAATCATGTCAATACATTTCGATTCAATATTGCTTTCAGATTTCTGCACAGCTGCATTACACATTGTAGATAAACAATGATATCTAGCTGAGGAAAACTCGTCTCTATTGACATTCCGAACGGATTTTGAATATCTTGCAGCTGTAGTCAAAGATATGTGAACCTGGCTTCGTGCCTATGCAGCCTCTGTAATTTATGGCTAGAAACTGTGTTGACAGATATGGAAATATCGGTTTATTGAATCCATACATATTCCATATACCTACCTAACTTTAGCACTTCGCGTTTTATTGACAACTATGGGAATTGAGGCAATGATAAGTTCTAAAAATCGTGTCATATTTTTGCTAGGTGTTATTGGTAATAGTCCAACTACCCCTTGTAGCTAGAAACTTCACTGCATTCTATTGCTTTACCAAATTATATTCACTGACATAAATCACAGAGTAACTATTCCTGTATCCTACTGTACCGCTCCAAGTATACAGGAAAAGTGCTCCTGTTATACCTGTTCAAGATTTACGTAAGAAACTACACAAGACATGACTTACTGAACTCTATTATACTAAATTAGTCTCTACCAAATACCTGGCAGGGCATTGACCAGCGATTAGGTGCACATTTATCACCTTGAATGCTAGCCAACACTGGTCACACCTAAGCCTTCATACAGGTCTATTCAGCGTGATTTAAACCGCACTAAATAATATCCCGAACAAGTTCCAATAGGGGGCAAACAAAGATATCCAGGCTTGATAATAATAAATAAATAAAATAAATATTCCACGACTTCTCACACAACGCCATCTAGTCTCAAACTAAGCTGAGCTTGTATTATGAGTACTAGACAACTGATAAACATACTTAAATACTTCTAAATACATACATACCATAGATAAATTAAACCCAGACACAGGACAAATAATCGTGCTCATCTCACAAACATATTTTGTCCTGGGTAGGGATCGAACCCACGACCTCTGGTACAGCAGTTAAGGTCACTAACCACTAGACCAACAGGCCCGTCAATTTGATTGAATATACTCATTCATATTATGTCACGGACACGTTTGACGCCATTTTGTTAATTGCCATAGTTACGCACACATCGCTGTGGCTCTAATGATGTAGTTAACACTGGTTTTGTTCTCGAGAGAGCGTTTTTATGCGAGTTGGGGAAGGCTTTTTTGCATAGTCATAATGGAGGACAAAAAATATTTTTTAATATTAAATTGGTTCAGAAAAATGCCTTTTTTTCATTTCGTCATGTTAGTTTGCAAGTAGATTCTGATATTTTTAAATAAATGGTAATGCGGCCAGTCTCCTGGGCACGCTTTCTGCCATTGACGGAGATGAGCATATATTTGTCGACGCTTTGTAAATATGTTATTTTTTAGTTAGTTACATAAGTTTAGTTATAAATGTAGATATTTCTTGTTAGGTAATGTTTCTGTTCATTAAATAGATTTAATTACGACGTAAATTATATATTTTAAATATTGGGCATTGTATGCTAGAACAATATAAATCTCCTATCGTAGACAATGTAACATTTTGAAATAAATGAAAATCAAACCGACAACATCGATTCCTTTGGTAATAAAACAACAATATAACACGAATGTACTAACCTTACATTTCACGAGCTTGTCAATAAAAATCCCATACAATCTCATGTTCATTACGCGTTAGTGTCGATACAAAACAAAGTGGAAAGCCGTGTAAAATATTGAAACTGTCAACACTTAACTGCAATAAAACTGAAGGACACTTAATAAAACAGTATTTCACGAAAATGTTTGATATAAAACAAATTTACAATGACTGAAACCAAAAAGTGCTGTGGCTCTACCACCAATTCTCACAGTAAGATTGTAGCGGTAGAAAAAAGAGACAAAGCTCTACACCAGGTATAGCGCCGTCTCACTTTCGCAACTACAATAATACTTTCAAAGGGAACAGGCCCTAAGTTTTACAAAAAACGTTTTGTATAAATACTAAATAAGCGAAAGTACTGAACACAAATTGAAACAGTTGTTCACAGTGTGCAGGCACGATAAAAGTAGCGCAAAAAATTGACATATTTTGGTCGTAGGTTTAGAATTTTTGTTATTGGAATTTTGTCAAGCCGCGCTCGTTATACTGAACTAAATTGTTCTTAATTGACAGGTCGGTGGAGATTTTGTAGGTATTTTGTATCGACGTGTATTCGTGTTTCGCTGCGGTTTGGTTACAGCGGTGTGTAGAGTACGATATCGATTAATTGCGGCTTGATTCTGTTGTTAATTGATTTTGAGTTGAAGTTTAAATGATCTTTTATCTGCTTATTTAATGTTTTCGATAAATTATTTTTAAAACAAAATACAGTAGGCTGATCATGTAATTAATAAAATTAGCTTGAACACAAGAACAATACCTATTTTTAAAAACAAGGTTTATAAAAAAGAGTTTCTATATCTAAATTAAAAAATATAATTATTATCAAAGACTAAAACAATGTATATAAAATAAAAGGTAAATTGATACATGGACATTATAGAACACCAGCTCAAAATTTTACTAGAAAATATATTATATCTACAGACTAACAAAATTCTACTCTAGCCAAAAAATATGAAGAGAAAATATTGTGTAGAGCACATATTGAGCTCTCCTCGATACTTAGACTTACAATAAGTCCCTTACATTAGCCCGCAGAGAATTTATTGTTAAAACATAAAATGCTTTTGATGTAATCCTATTAGCTAAGACTATGTAGGTACCTACTCGTAATATAAAAAAATACTTTTACTAAATATTTGTTCACAAATATTATAGTCAGTACCCTATATAAATATTAGTATTAGTCTGTAAGTTATTTGCTAAGGTTATAAAAGTGTAAAGTTTGTTTGGTTCAACGGTATTAATCTCAGTAACTACTTATTATAAGTCCATATTTCCCACTGCTGGGCAAAGGCCTCTCTCTTATCTTTCCATTTCTTTCGAAAAAACGTACGTAAAAAACGATTTTAAAAATGCGATTACGTATTGAAGTTTTTTATCTAAAAGTCAAACTCATATTATAAAACTAAAAGCATGTACAAGTAAATGTGTGTTTGTTACCCCTTCACGCTAACAAGTTATACCAATTTTGATGAAATTTTGTATGAAGTTAGCTGTTAATTTGAGTTACACATTAGCTTTTTCCGACAGCGTGAAAGGATGTAAATGTGTTGCAGTTAAAACCAAAACCCACGCAGGTGAAGCCACGGGGAAAATTTAGTATAATTAGATAAAAGCGGGAAAAAAACATAAGTAAAACCGAGGACAAAACTAGTCAATTATAAGTCTGATAAAAACCAATGAACTCTACAAATAAGTTATTTTTATTAAGCTACTTACCAATATTATTGACAAACACATATAAAATTCGTAAAGGCTTGTATCGAAATAATGGATTCGTTATTTATAAAACCTTAAATATTTAACGAGCCAATTGTATTCCAACGGAATAGAGTTTTATTTTTAGAAATAACTATGTTTGATATAGGTACTACTTTATTCATTGAATCAAATATCAGTACATTTTTTGTTAATATTATATTGTATATTAAGGGGATTTGGTACGGTACTTTGAGTTTGAGTCCTGTCTATGATATTTTTTCTTTAATTCTTCTCTAAATTAAATTACAATAGGAAAAAAACACTCAGATGTTCTTAAAGGTTAATCAATTTCATTCAATTGCGTTATATCTGCTCTATGACAGTCTTTGAAACAAGATTAAACAAATGAATAAATGGTTACAGAGTTGATCAGTCTTTAAAAAACTGTGGTTGAGTCTATAGAAACAATTGAAAACATTTTTACCAAATTTTTACTTGATGGTTATTCTATGGATGGATATTCTAAATTTGATACAAGGAAATGTAATACGAAAATCATCCCAAACATCTAATATTCCGGTGTAGAGAACACTTAAAAAAACATTTGGTATATTCCATATGATGGTTACGCCATAAACCCTACAGTGTGGAAAGAAAATATTTATCATCATCCTCCACATACAAAACAATGGTGACAATACATAGATATTACAGAAGTTCATCTTGGAACAAGTGATTTAGAAGACGCTTTGTAAGTACTTAAATTAAAAATTGCAACTAATGCTGAGACCAATATTTTTGTACATACTCATAATTGTTGTTTTCGCGACAGCCCAATCGATCTATTGTTTTCAAGCAGATATTTGGGTGTCATAACTATTAATGTTTTCCAGAATATTCATACAAGCTCTTTGCTTATTCGATTTATGTTATTTGTGCTTAGGTATCGTTCACGTAATTCAACTGCCTTTGGCTCTCAATAAACGGAACGCATTTCAAATGCAATCCAACCGCAAGTTGCAGTTCGAATGCAGTTTGTATGCATTTGAAATGCGGTTCGTTGAAATGCAGTTGGCACAACTAACCGTCTGTTTAGAGCCTATTCGCTACGGAGTAGTTAGTTTCTGGGGAGGCATGGATTGTTTTGTGTGTTTGCTAACCAACAGTGCAGTTCTGTTACAGCCGTGTCAACTGCTTTAGAACTGCAATTTGCGGTTAGATTGCAGTTGAAATGCGATCCGTCTGTCGAGAGCCTAAGTATTTGTATGCCAATTTTGACATTTTGTGTCATTAAACGATGTAGTAAATTGTCTAGTGGATCTATACATATGCAATATATAATTATGTTGCAATAATACTTTCTAAATCACACCATGTTTTGTTTTATTACAACGTTAACCGTAGCCAATCTCGCAGAACATTTATAAGCGGTTCTGTTGTGGTTACACTGCTATTAGCCTTTTGTACTTTCCTATTATGTGGCGGCGTTTAGATTGAGTACGAAACGATTTGTTGGTGGCCAATAAAATAGCGATTCAGTTTAGTCACATTTAATAAAAACAAAACTTTATTGTCAATACTTGTAAAATGCAAAATCAAATTTCCATTAGCACTTTTTTTAAATTAAAATACAACAGACAGCAGACCATTACCCACGATTTACCACTACCTATGTTTCGCCACGGATTTTGACAAATATGGCATGCCTATGTCCTTAAACTAAACGATATTTGTACCTACATACTAACGCTCCGTTGATAATGCCTGGAGTAGAAATGCGAACCTGAGACCGTGATCAAACTGAACATATTGTCAGCCGTCGCCCGAACGAGCTTTACGCAGATTATTGTCCGAACATATTCACGTTTTCCTTTGACACCTGACCGACAAAACATTTACGCTATGCGAAGTCTCAGGGCCTGGCCACACGGTGCGGTGCGGCTCCGGCGCGGCGCCTGTGCGGTGCCGCAACGGTTTCCTACATATAAAAATGTATGGTATGCCACACGGCACGCCCGGCGCCGCTCCGGCGTCGCACCGCAGGCGCACCGGACAACGGCGCGAGGCAGACGAGGCGGGGAGGGGTGCAAGTAGTGTGGTGCCGCAGCGGCGCCGCTCAGTTGTTTATTGTAGGCTGTCAACTGGGCAAGCCAAGCCAAGCCTGTTGCGGTGCCGCAGCGGCGCCGTAAGAATATTGCGACGCCGCACTGCTCGTGTGGCCGCCAGTGCGGTGCGGAGTAATGCGGTACGGTGCGGTGCCGCACCGTGTGGCCTGGCCCTCAGAAAATACTCGTACCGGTCAGTTTGCACTGCCATGAAGCTCGCAGTAAGCCTACTGATATTCGACGACTTATTCACATCTACACATCATAATTTATTGTATCGAGAAGACTATTCAAATATCAGAATCAATTTAGGCACTAATTGAAATGTCAACCCTTTAAATATAATTTGTCAGTTAGCTGTTGCTCGCAACTTCGCTGGTGCGAAAATCGGTTATAGCTCCAAAAACATTACCCTCCTATGACGCAGTTGGTTAAAATGTAGCCTGTGTTAATCCAGGAAGTCAGCTAACTCCATGTCAAATTTTACTAAAATTGATCCAGCCTTTTGAACGTAAAAGAGTAACAAACATACGTCCATCCATCCAGCCGTACTAAAAAACTTTCACGTTTATAATATTAATAGAATAGCGTGTTTACTAGGGACTCCGTTAAAGCTCTATCACCGCTTGTTTAGAAGCCCCAGAGCACACACTCACAAATAATATTTCCTGTGAAAATAAAATACGTGTTCCATATTTTTGTCGACTTACGTACAACAAGTTTATTTATACAGAGATATAATATGTGAGTAAATACTATCGCAGGAGATATTTGCGTGGCGTTTTATCCTCGCGTGACTTCAGTTCGAGTGAATATTATTACGCTTTGTTTGAGTTTTCATCTCGAGAAGAGTTCAAAAAAATAAACAGAGTCAGTGTATTGTCATCAAAACCACGACAATCCATAAACCATTGTTAAAATCGTTTAATTGTGTCTCCCAGGTACAGTCTTGCCCGTATTCCAGTATGACAATCAATATCTAAAATCAATCTTAACACCTTGACATAAGGACGATATCAACTCTTCATTATTAACACAGATTTGAGTGCCGACTGTACACGTAGTGCGTGTCTATCCATATTGTACACTCTGCTCTGTACACATGGGTTAGATGATAAATATTTACTAGTTTCGTAAGCACACAACAATATAAACTTTCCCATTAATATGTATGGAACATAGCAATAATATTTACGCATAATGGAAGGTACTAGAATAAGGGAATATGGTAAACAGTAAGCTTTTGAATTAAAATAGGGAATTAGTATCGATTGAATAATTTTGCATTAATTTGTTGAACATTGATTTCATTTGCATTTTTATATTCAATGAATGTTTAACAAAATGTTATTTTACTTCGATTGGGGAAATATTTTAAACTCACGCACTCCATTCGAAGCTTCAATTTGTATTTGATTTTTTAATTCGATTATCTACCCATAAAAAGGCATATTGTAATAAAATCTACGCTATTTTCGAACTTTGGCAATATAAATCTCTAAAGCTCGTATTTCAGTTCCAATTTCAAGGAACCAATTTAAAATTCTGCACGAAAAAGGCCACTGCGAAAGTAATTTTTCATCTGCACTTTTTAATTGCTAATCCGTACTAATTAAGTAAATCCATTACGACGTTGTCCGCTGCAGATCTTAATTCGGTTTTGTCTGTCCAAATTTAAGGGCCAATTAGGATCCTATCCTGTGTATTGTTGTATTCCCATTCTATTGGGAATTGGATGTTTGGGCGGGTACCACGACCTTTTAAATGAAGATACATGCTGTTGTGTGAGCGAGAGACCACTACGTGAAGTGTAAAGCGCCATCTCGTTTTCACAGACGGAACAATTTTGTTGTAAGAGGTTATAGTACAGGGTCTGGAGACGATATTGAGTGATTCAGTAACGAGCAGGAAATAGGAGGGTTGCGTAATATCGGGGGTAAGGTGCATGAACATGAAAAAGGGGAAAAGCTTCTGAGAAGGCTAGATTGGCTTTTCTCTGATAAGGAGAGAAGTTTGATGCTCTGAAAATGAGGTCGATGTTAAGTTACTGAAGGATGAAAATTTTAATTAAATGTGTTTGATGTTGTGGTGTTTATGGATGGTTCTTTGGTTCCTAGTATGATATTGGTACATAGAAATAGGCAGACTTAGGTTATAGGGCTTTAATAATTATAGACATCTGAAATGACCAAAAAGAGACTACTATGATATAATAGTGAGTTATACTTAAACACATTATTCTAAGACATTTCACTAACCACCAACAATTTTTCCTTACAAAGTTTACAAAATAATATATTAGACCACTAAATAAGTAAAATCCACCTCTTAAACAGAAACCAACTAAAAGCACCTGAAACCATCTTGTTGACAAATTAACTATCTTAATTGGAACATTCACTATTCCTTTATACATTTTTGATTAGATTTTCGAACGAAACATTTATTCAATTGATGATCTAGTCAGTCACCGCACAAGACGAATTTCAAAAGCACAAATTCTAGGGCACTCTTGGAATTTCATTTCTAGATAAAATATTAAATTAATACTTCGAATGAATAACACATAAGAACGTCAATTCAACTGCACAGTTGGTCAGGTGGGTATAGGTCACCACGTCAATTACCAGTGTGCGCGACGTATCACGGGTTCAATCCCCGCGTAGGACAAGAATGTATGCGTTCCACAAATGCTTAGTTTGAGTATCGGTATCTCTGTGCATGTGAATTGAATGTCTGAAAGCCCCTGCGATACAAGGACCTAACCTTTTAGAGCGGGAGTGGTTTATAAAAAAATCTAACAAATAACATTTTTCTCAAACTATTCCTATGCCATACACATGCATAATGTAACATTCACAGACCTACAAAACTAACTCCATTTCCCTAGTCTTGAGCAATCTAGTCTCCGTAAAGATTACACAAGATGACTACTAGTCGCCAGTAATGACGCCAAATGGCACACTTGGAAGCGGAAATGCTCATATTCCAAGCATAGCTGTAGCAATCAAAGGATACGAGCTCAAACAGCCGTAGTTTTTATTGGCAAGCGCCCAATACTGGCGCTAACGTATCTGTGAACATCGTCTTCATATCCTAGCTTAGTTGAACATTTAAAAGGCTCAATGTGCTCGGCTATTTAATTGCATTAACTCGATTTTGAAGTAATGTTGCTTTTTAATGGAGGATGGATGTAGTTGATTAAAAAGAAATATATAAAGAAGGAATTGGTTGATTTATTTTAGTGTCATTTGAGTTTTAAGGCGTCAAAATATGTGTAAAAATACTCATGTGCTATTTGAATTAACTTTTGAACTATTGATTTTTCTAAATCTAATAGTAATAAATCGTATCTAAGCTTGTTCTTATTATTGTCATTGCTTATAATACAGCAGTTTGAATAGTTTAAGAAAGGTCTAACACAAAATATCGCTGGTATATCTCGGAATCTTTTTTTTAAGACTTCACAAAGTCCCAAAATGCCTTTTTCCTCAGTACACATAACTCTGTAACTTCACTGCGAGTTTCCCCTCACCTTGTTACGCGACTTAGATCACTTCGCACTTATACTCCCGGCACTTGGTAGTTTGTGTCGAACTAAGTGTCACGGGAAACTTTTAAATCGGGCGATGCTGTTACCATCTAAAGTGATAAATGTACATGTGTTGTGTTGGGTGTTAAAGTCGTAATGTTATACAAATATCTACATTACAACTAATTTTTAAGCGCTATTAATGCATCGAGATATAAAATTAATGAAATTTTGCCAAAATCTTTTCATATGATTCAAGCTTAATCCGTGGTAAGTTAAATCTCAGAACATTATACATAGGCGTCAAGATCTAGATAAGATAAGATAAGTTAGGCGTCTAATAGACTATGGCATCGATTGTAAATCAAAAACTTTTCACATCCATTTGATTGACAATAGCTTGCATGGCTAAAATGGGACGTTGTAAAATTCAAAGTTCAACGTTGTGTTTTTTTTCCTATTTTATAAAAGCATGAAGCTTCTATCTTCCCTTCCACCTTTATAAAATCTTATAAAAATGGAATCTTCAGTTCCGGCTAAGACCGTCGGACCGACGAGACGACGCACCAACCTTGTGATGGGGGCTTAACGTCGTTTATCTCCTAGTAAACATCTTACACCTCGCGACAAAGTCACGGCCTGACGTATATCCTAATATAAATCTGTGTCACTGATTTATATGAAAAGAAAGTCATTCAGAAACCTTTTTATGAAGGTGTCTTTATAACGATGTTGACTGGGCATGAAAGGAAAAAAAAAAATATTTTTGTTGCCAGTTAAATAAGTATAGTAAAAAATGCTGGATACGTATTTTGCTAAATGGTAGACGACAGCTGGCTACGACACTAATCACTACATTTGCAAGTTTTTATTTAAAACTAATCGTAGGAACCTATTATTGAAAGATTCTTGGAAAAATCGAAATGCTAGCTCTCCCGCTATTAATACTGAAAATGTCAGCAAAAATTCGTCGCCTGTTTTTAGGGTTTATCAAGCATATTAAAACAGTATCTTTATTAAATTCTAGCCTATTAATATACTAAGAAACTGAGGAAGCCAGCGTACCCGACGCTGTAGAATCTTGAGCGCAGACAACACCTTAGTTTATTAAAATTGTTATTATGATGGAAATTACTGAAAATTTTCGCTACTGAAGTTCATGTACATACATGCATTTTGCACATAGATTTTTTGATGAATAACACAGACTCTATCCGTAATTACCAAAATAAAGAGAATTTTATATATTGCAAATTTAGCTTGCATACGCCAAAATTTTTGAACTCATTTTTTTTAAGTTTTGTTTTACAAAATGCTTTGTAAAAATGTTCTGGATTTACTTTGAAGTAAATTTCCGTTTGTACGTAAATTTGAAACCAGCCGTTGTTAACTCATACATACATTATAACCCGGCTTTGCCTTCCGTTGAAATATTGACGATATGAATACGCGGAGGATACTCGTATTGCCAGATCCAAGCTTAACGGCTTAAGTTATTGATGGTGCGTGATTAGTTATTGAATGCAGAGATTTTAGAATTTTGTACCCTACGCATGATGTGGTTTTACCACGGTCTTACCCATATACGATGATGTTTCCATTTTTAGTCATGAGTAGGTGTTATATAGAATGGTAAAAGCAATATTAATCAATCGATCGATTAATTTTGATTAATGCCACTGTTGAACACAATATGCTTTTTTTTGACACAAAACATAGTCTTCTTCTCAAAATAACTAAGCAATTACATTAAATTGGCTTCCATATTGTAGGAAAAATTTGTGACCTAAAAACAGTCCAAAGAATAATATTCGATTACTTTTTAATTAGCAATATTATAGACGTATGCTTCAGTGAGCTCACAAGGATTTCAGCTGGGAATATGAAAGTTAATTACCTTCCTTTAATTAATTTCGCTTACTTATTAATTTCTACTGATCAAAATAATTTCGCTCAGAGTAAAATTCAATCAAAAACGACCAATAAAATTCTTTGCAATAACTCTCGGTGATTGTATAATATGTGCACGAAAACAGCTGTCATGAAACCAAAATGAAATTAAATGAAATGGCTTGGACCCTGAATATTATCACATAAATAAATATATACGGCAATATACACCATTTGTAATTATTTATTAAATTTGATATTTACCATCGCTTTGCAGAACACTAAAAAGTACAAACTTTAACGGTTAACCAACACAATATTAACAACCAAACACCACTGTATGCTAGCACTTTTTTATTATCCTCATAACTCAATTTTGAAACCAACAATTGAATTCACACGGTACAAAAACGCCGCTGCATTTCCAATAGACGCGAAATTTCTGTACACAGCTCATCAACCGCTAGCATAATAGTTCATGATTGATGGCAGAACGGTGACGTCACCGTTATGACGTTACGTCAAAGGCACATGTAAGTGGATATTACACCAGTCATCAATTTAACCCGATAGCGAGGGGCGAGTTTAATATAAGCTTATTTATCACTACACATTTCGAGGTATAACCTCAGAATTTAGGAATAAAGATATTGAAAGCCCTAGGTAAATGGGTTCCGATAAGTTAGAAGAATTACTATACATTCGTCTTTCGAAAGTTATTCTATAGTAAAAGAAAAATGGTAGGTAAGCAAAAAAGCGGGTTGAATTGAATGATGAAGGTGAGAAAATAATGTGTTAAAATGGAAAGAGGTGTATCATCAACATTGGACTTGTGTAGCTCATAAAGGGTTGGCGTTCCGGCTTTCGTAAGATCTCATTGGTATAATATTGCACAGTTCAATACGATTCTGAATGGCTCATTATAGGCTTAAACTAGTGACTATTATTATGAGTATCAATACTATGTGTTATTACTATGAAATAAACACAGGATAAAATGAAAATTTGTCGACTTAATTTCATGCACCCTTCACATTGAATGCCGGCCAGTTTAATAAAAATATAAACTCTTATAAGCTGGAACTAAACATTGAAAATTGCCTACAGCGTTCAAATGAAACCTAAGCAAAATAACTGCTTACATTATTATCAAAAGTTCAGAAACGGTTCTGAGAATTTCAAAGTGAGCCATTATTCATGAATTCTCGAAATAGAAATAACCAATAATTTTCAATATCTATCTGTTCCATTACTATAATTATTTTAAAGTTAAACTGCATGGAAACAGTTTCAAGTTTACACTGAAATAACAAAATAGTAGTTTTACTGAGCCGCTTCTAAAAAATAAATGCCTATACGGAAATAACTACTTACTTAATAATTTATTTAAAGGTTATTAATTTGGAAATTAAAATTAGCGAACATTAGTTTCGCTTTGATTCTGTATTTTGAACTTAAAATATAATATAATATAGGAGAGTATGGAAGAAAAAAACGTGTTGCGCCAACTCCAAGAAAAATGGGATGAGGGCAGGAAGATGATGATGATAATGAACTTAAAGTATACTGAGAAACAAACTTATGAAATAACTTTAATTTTCAACATCTTATTATATAAAAAGCCTAATAACCGCTATACCAACAGACAAAACTTGGCACAAAACATAATGACAAAGAAACATGTCGAAATATTTTCAATATTTCTTTCGTTATGATTGCTTCCCAGTATGGATGTAGCGAATTGGAACAAAAGGAGTCAAAACACCTGCTACCTCATAAATTGGAACTCCTTAACCATAGCTAAAAGAATATGAGAAACATCCCGCTTTTGGGCGCTGATGAAATGTTTTTCGTCGTAATTTTTTACAGCCTAACAAAGAAAATTCATTTTGTTATATTATCACGTCATAATACACAAGGAGGTATAACATTTTGCTTTCCCTTGCAGATTTTGGTGACAAACTTATAAAATAATGTCATTTAGTCAAAACCATATTATTATCACCTTAATCACTCATTATCTTGGGATGGATTTCCTTGTCTTCTTTCTTTTCGTTCCCGTTTCTTTCGTTCTTCCAATCAATTTAAGTTATTTTAAGTCAATATTTTTTAATATTTGAATACAAACTCGACCTCAAATTAAACTAGAATCCCAACCGAAATCACCGAAGAGCTAACACTTTAAAACTACTTTCATCGTCTTTTCAGTTCATGATTACACATTTACAGAGTATCAAGTGGATCGTTCCAGAACGTTCTAGATGGTTCGAAATCTTGACTCTCGTACCATGTGGCCACTTACAACAGTTTTATGTAATCACACACGTTAGATTTTATTGCGCCCGTGCGTGCTGCCTTCGAACTTCCTTTTGCCATTTGGTTCCACTGCCAGTTCGATTTCATGTCAGTTTTATGTATATCGCTCCAGATATTCTGGTAACAAAATATTTAAAAGCCGTGTAGAAGCGAAAATATCAATAAATGTTATACCTACATACTATCGTGTAGGCTTCAATAACGATGTACTGAAAAAATATTTTCAGTTTTTCGACATTTTATCAATAACGGTACATTTTGTAAATGGAAATTACTTTAGGAAACGTGTCACAAGCTTTTGTTTTATCAAAACGTCAAAGAGAACGATAATGGAAATAAACATACATACGAGGATATTTAAGTCCTTAAAAATGGTGAGGATTAATGCTTGATCTGATAAATACATCATTAAAATAATGTCAATGAGTTACGTTGCTTAACATTTAATTCAACAGTCTTTATAATTAAATTTATGAAAAATCATTTATGTGCTTTAGTATATTATTATCTATAGCAAATTCCTTATCAATATCTTATCTATTTAATTAATATTTTATTTTGGTACACGACCAATTAATTAGTGACACACAACAATTGGATTCAAATGTAAAATAGGTGCTGCTAATTTCGTTAAAAAATCTTAAGCAGCAGACCCGCGAAATTAGAAATGCATAAAAATACAAATGCATGATAATTTTTTACTTTAAGTCCTCCACTAAAAGCAAGGAATATCCTACTAGTTAATATTATAAACGCCATAAAATTTGTAAGTATGGATAGATGCTTGTTTCACTTTCAAGCTAAAATAAAGTCAGTTGACATTCTAAATCAACACATAAGTTACTTTTAACCAACAGCATCAACCGGGGGTAATTTTGCTCTTATAGTCGACACGAGCTAGTACGAACATACGTTTATAACATACTACGATTAGTCTACCTTCGGATTGGGACCAATAAATCCGAAGTTAACTGTACTATCGTGATTTGTTCGATGAAGCAGTAAAATCTTTCGGCGTTTCAGTGGCCGACCTTCTCAAAAAGAGCGATAAATCCAGAGCCGTAAAAAGGTACTTTATCTGTATAAGTTAACATTGTTGGAAGGTTAGTGCGTGATTCAGAACCGGAATCGCGAGTTATGCCACACTTTTTGGCCACTTAGCTAACAAAAAATGATAAAATATGTTTTTGGTACCGATTTATGAAAATAGGATCCAAATTATTTTTATAAAAGATCCTCGCTGACCTTGCGTATTTTATTTAGCTCCAAAGCCAATAAATGAGCAGATTTTGGATGAAATAAACGTAAACTCCGGACTACCCTTAAAAAGAGAATGATTTCTAAAGATTCATCATTAGTACGTCTTCACACCATCCATAGAACTTTTTCTATAGAATGCATTTCAACTGCAATACAAACGCAAGCTTCTTCAAGTTACTGTTCGGAAGCAGGTTAAAAACCATCAACCGTGCAGTTCTATTGCAGTCATGTCAACAGCAATCAAACTGCAACTTGTGGTTGGATTGCAGTTGAAAAGCAGACTGTCTTTCTTGAGCCTTATTTCATACTTTAATTCAAACTACTAACCATCGTTTTATGTTTAAAAAGGAGTTAACCATCTTGTCATTAGTATCATGTCTAATTTAATAATTAAGATATTTGTCTTTAATTCGAAAACATTTTGAAAATTCAATTGTAAGCAAAGTTAATCACTTATTTACTTCCAAAGCGAAAATAATTTATTCCTTGTTGTATCACGCAAGGCTTAATCGGATTCCGTCAGGGTAGGCTAAAAGTAAAGGAGCTTAAAGAAATAAAAATAAACCACATCAGGCTTAATTTCAAAAGTGTCATAAACATTTTTATGTGCGTGGGTACATGGTATCATAAAGATGAGCACGAGGGTTATTGCATAAGTGCTTCATAACATATAACTAAACCAATTTTAAAATGAACTTTTATTAGGACTTGAAAGTTATTAGTGTTATCACACGGTTTTATAGCTAACTAGCGACCCGCCCTACCTTCGCACGGGTGCAATAATACTGATCTATTGTACAAATAAACCTTCGTCTCGAAACATTACAACTATAAACAGTCCATTGTGTAGTTTTAAAGATCTAACAGGCTGACAGGACAGACGACGTCTGAAACTATTTTGTTCTATGCTAAGTATAGATAAAACCTTTAGTAGGTATGTAGTTGAGTAGGTATAAAGATAAAGCCGCAATACTTGTAAAGAAAATACGAATATAACTTAACTGCTCGGCCACTGCTGAAAATCCTGAAAAATAAAACGCTTCACTAATCGCCTTGCTTTTTAAGCCCACTGATAGCTTAAGTAGCATTTGCCACGACGAAAATATCACTCTAAAAATGGAACGTATTTTACGAAAACCGGTAACATGTTCAAGCTAAAATTTAAAAACCTTTTCTAAAAGGATGCCTTCATTTGCAGTTTCCCTTATTTTTCCTTTATTATGGGGATCGAAACTTCCGAAATCGCATCGGAAACAATTTTCCGATCCTCCTTTCAGTTTGATCGTCGAAAATTAAATAAAAACAACGATCCGAATATTTTTCGGTAAACTTTTGGTTTTCGCAGCCGAAATTTACTTTAGATCTGGTTCGGTGTAACTTCTAATCCTTTGGTAGGTGTTTGTGAAAATTTTGGAGCTGTGCGGTCGTTGAGCGAATTTTATAATCCCGGTAGAGCCCACATCATGTCCATGAAAGTTTGATACCCTTGTGTATCAAAGTGTTCTCGTAAGAGGAATTAATGAAAACTTTAGATAGGGTATCTTGGCGGAACTTTGTGTGATCGTAGGTGGCTCAAATATTAACTGATTGCTTTTGTTTCTCCCAAACTTCTTCAAAGTTTCGTTTTTTTTTGTAACATGGTCCCTACCTTTTTTTAAACAAATTGAACACATGTTCGTGCATGGTCTTTACCTCTAGAATAAATTAAGAAGCAGTAACGCTATACGGTCGTTAAACGTTGTCCCATTTCGGCTTAGTAATAAGCTTAACATAAATATTGAGCTAAATATATTATGAAAACTTAAAATAACCAACAAAACACCAATCAAAGTCCGTGTATCAAAATACGAGGTACAACGTATTTTCATTAACGTTCTAATTTTTTTAATCTTTATTCAAATTTGTTTGTTCTCGACATGATTTATGGAAGCACATCGTTTCTCCATTAAACCCTGAACGCCAATTCAATTGGTTTGATCAAAATTTTAATTAAATCTGATACGCGTAGATATACGATCAATTATTTCTTTTATGTTTTTATCTCTGATTTTTATATTTGTCATGTTAAAAATTATGCTGGCCAAATAAAAAAAGTTACATTGTACGCCTAATTACATATTAAGGTCTAATCTGAAGAAAACACAAGCGATGCTAATGTAGTGCGAGAAAAAGTACGCTTTAAACAAAAGAAAATCTAAAATTCAATTCGAGATAAAAATCTGACCCCTCAGCAAGAACTCCACATAACAGGACATGATCGCGAGCTGCTTACTCCGCGAACTATTGTATTAATCACGGCGTCACATGCGAATGATCGAATGACGGCATTTGATTCATGAGGGTGAATATTACTATTTTCCCGTCGGCAAGCAAAGTTCTCAGCTCCGATGACATAATGGCGAAAGCGTTGGAACGCGGGTGAAATATGCGCGCACCAAACTAAGTTTCAATTGACGCTTAATATTATTTATCCTTCTGCGTTTAGGTATTGGGGTCTATTTTTAGTAAATGATTGTCAGGTGTTTTATTTAAATATATTTATAATTGACAATGTGTTTAAAGAAAATGTAGACTAAGTGGTAAACCATGTAATAGTACTCAATGCAATCACTCATTGCATTCATCATCATCATCAGTCTATCGCAGTCCACAGCTGGACATAGGCTTCTTCAAGTGCACGCCACTGAGATCTGTTTTCGGCACTCATTACACTGTAACATCTTGAAAGTTACAAAAAATATGGAAAGGTTTTAATTCAACAATATTATTCCAAGATCCTACAGAAATCGTTATCAGGAAAAGCAGCTAAATAAACAAGATAATGTAAGAGCAACGAAAAAAATCCCAAAATCACCTTGAGCGAAATCTGTTCGGAACACAAAGACCCGTAAACGTTATGCCATCGCCAGCCTCGTAATAATGTAGGAATTCATTAATTTCACCTTAAGTAGGTACAAGATGATTGCGCGGTTCTACGCAAAGCTAATGATTAACGGCCTCCGAGGTTCGTGAGATTCGCTGGTATCCCGATAATTAATTATTCAGGCCCAGGATCTGCTAGATTGAGAATTAGTTCTTAAATTAGAAAACGCTCGTGATTTTGATAATGAAACGTCGGGTTTTGTTTTCCGATCCTGACTTTAAGAGCGTTTACTGATAAATTGGGGTTTGAGATATAAATCAAGGTTTCAGGAGTTCTTAGAATTTGTAAAGGATTTGATTTATGTTAAAACGTTATTTAACTACCTAGTTACTGAATTTAATAGATTTATTTTCTTGTTTCAGGTACGTTTAAAGGCTGCCACAACTTGATTCCGTCAAGATGATGCATTTCTTTTAAACGATTATCGCAAAGGTAACCCATAAAATGTGCTCTACAAGACGTAAAGTAAAAATATCTTAGGTTAAAATCACTGTTTACCTAATTTAGAACATACATATAAACATCAATAAACAGTTACGGCTGCTATATTTAGAACGTAACTTCCTACCTTAATATTTGCATACATTTGCAAAAGCCTTAAATTTGAACGTTTCATAGTTGAGTAAATACTGATTCAGCTCTAACTATCTGTGTAAAGATTTCCTGGAAAATAGCGACGAACTCTACTCAAGACGTTTACTTTATAAATAAGCTTTACCTAAGAAGGGAAATCCTGAGAGGAATTTCACTTAAAATCTTAAACCTCCCTCCTGCTATTCAAATACATCTAAAAGCCTCAGAAATACAGTTCTTTGAATTCTTATTTAGTAAACATTGATTGACTACTTAATCAAATTTAATTACGTGATATTGGAGAATTTCGACTAGTCACGGCAGCGACCTGAGTGGAAGCTATGAAAGAAAACGAACTTAATATAGAATTCATTCATTAGCTTAATATTTATAAAGAACTAACAATAAACAAGAATGAAATTTGAAAAAGGTAGAGTCACGACGTTATCGATTATTTTAACCAAACTCAAATATTCATAGCTACATATGTATTCATGTAATCGTCTACTTGCTTGCATGTAGTATTCTGGCTTGCATACGAATTTTATTTAAGTGACCTTAAGGACCTCTAGAAGAACATGGTTCGGTCGTTTCGCTCTAAACGTCGCAAGGGAACGGAGAGGCCACTTCGAGTTGACTAAAATCCTTACACATTTCGGAAGCATAGTCGAGGGCTCTTGAAAAATGTATTAATGGTAATGGGAACAGGATTTAAAATTTTATACGATATTGAGTTTAAGATAAAATAGTATAAGGCACTATTTTTATAAAAAGATGACGTTCAGAAAATATGTTTGCATACTTTATATTTCACACATAAAATTTTGATTTAGTTTATGTATGCAGAGTTTATTAATTGTAAACCTACATATTTTATTAAGTACAATGGCTATGAATAGGAGACCTAAGATATTAAATTAATGATATTATAATAAATAATTATGCTAACAAGCTTTTTATTAAAATAGTTCACATATTAAACTGTTTAGTCTTTTAATATTAATTAAACAACCTAGTAATTCAACGAACGCATCTATCATTTTGAATTAAAATATAAAGATTAAAACCTGTAGAAACGTAAATCATTCCCTGCCTACGCGACCCATTTGCTTCACCCACGCCACTTTCACAAATAACATTCTTTAAAAGGTTTACGATTTAATTATCACTCCAAATAATTTTAATACAGGCTGCATTACGTACTATGACTTAATTACATTTTAAAATCGAATTACCTTAATTGAAGTCATAGCCGGATTTAATCACAATAATAACCAGTGGTTGCGTTGACTATAATTTCACTAATTATTAAATTACGTAGGGTCTGAAATATAATGCACTGTGACCAATTGGAATTACTGGGGATCCATTCTATCATGAATTAAGCACACAACCAGAGCAATGAGTACACAGTTGGTAAATTGTATTAATACTGACTGCAACATTTATAGTTAACAGTTATAATATTTTGTTCTGAGCTATACAAGTCTTCAAGCTTAACTTTACATTCGAGTATTTACCTTCTGCAATCAATTAATTGTTCACATTGTTCGCTACTACATTGTTCACTATCTTCATTAGGTGCTAGTAGAAATTGTAGAGCCTCAGCTAGTTCATCAAGTATTTTCTTGGCTTTCACGTAACCTGTACGTTGTTTCGAACAGTATCCAAGTGTAGAACTAGAAATGCTTGCATCAGGTTTCCATATTAATAAAATTGTTGTTCGAGGCTACATAAGACGTGAAGTCGTTGACGTAAGCTCAAGCTCATTTGAACTTCAACAAGTAAACTTAGCCATTGGAAGTGAACCTGAAATGGTATACTCATTTGTGGGAAACTTCCCTCTACATTCTGTGGAACATTGTTGGGAGTTGAGGGTATTATTAGCCTGTACAGCTCCATCGAGATACATTGATATAATGAACGGGCAAGCTGAATTAGATCTTCAGGTGTTTTTGTTTTAAAATTATAATATGGAATATAAATTTATTAAACGACGGTCGTAATTATCAGGTATTTAAAATTACCATCATATTTGTGGCAGTCGGCAATTATACAAGATAAATTGTATTACCTTTCAAGAAAAACTATTTTCTTTCAAGTTCACGAAAAGATAATTTAGAGCATTCACTTTTATCAAAGGACGTAGGTAATTTAAACAAAACAGTGTGTATACTCTATTTCTTTTGTAATAACAAAACAACCAAGTATACATGCAATACCCATATAATCGCTTAGATCTTTGGAGTATATGTTAAGTAATCCCTCGTTATAAATACCACAGTCCTCATACTTCGTATCTAACCGTGCGATCTCCGGAGTTAAAGAGATTATCTTGCAAGCAATTTATATAGAGTTCTGTAATCCACCTCTAACCTACATACTAAGATTATCTAGAAAAACCCTTTTATTAATATTATACCTAACTTTTCAGATGTTTTTTTTCTCTAGCCTATTATGTCCCACTGCTAAGCAAAGGCCTCCCCCAAGTCCTTCCACGTTTTTCTGTCCTGCGCCTCCTCGAACCAGTCCTCGCGGTGTACGTTCCAACCATCCCGCCACCACTTTTTAGTCTGGCCTCGGCGGCGCTGTCCATCTTTTGGCTGCCATTGTGTAGTGACTTTCGCCCAGCTGTCACCATTCATGCGGCTGACGTGATGTTTGTCATAGTTAATTCCAAAATATGTTTTGGAATGTATTTAGAAGAGACATCCTCATTTTCATCCTCATCATTGCAATATTTCATCTAATCCACTGAATATTGTTTGAACCTCTGCATCTTTCATGGCTAATGTCTTCATTACCGTCGTCCATCGATCACTATTAAATTTAGGTCTATTAGCGTAAATGAGTGAATTGCATTACCGATAACTTTAACATTCGATGTTCGTGTTCCCTCGTAAATGCATTGTTGGCATGCAAAGCGCGTTGATTGGCAGATGTAACACGAGCGAAACTTGAAGCGCCGCTTATCAATTGATGGTTGTCTTTTTATTTTAGAGTAATTTTCAAAGTGTATTTTTTGCACCATTAAAATAGTTGTTGATTTGTTTTTAATTGGTGACGAATAAATTGTGTGTGTGTCAATTTTTTCAATAAAGCTATAAAATTCTCACCAAACATATTTCATTCAAGAAACTCTACACGTGTTAAGCTCTTCCAAAGTATTGCTCAATAAAAGCCTTCTTCAAAATTCGACTGAAATTACTGAGTTAGGCTTAAGTTACTAAGTCATTTTACCCGCGTAAAAGTGAAATAAATAATTTAATGTGACACATTCGTTTTAGCCCAAAATTCGCAAGCTATGTCGATAAACTTTGAACAGACAGACTGTACAAAATGCTTCTGAATTTGTTTAGAAATAACTGTACCTACAGCCTAAATAAAAGAAGATGTAAATTCAACAAATAGGAGCGTGAACTGCGGTGTCTTTCACTGTACATCATTTATGTAACACTGAATTTAGATAAAAAGTCTAGGTTTTGGTGAAAGGTGTAATTTTAAGGAACGGCTGAAAACCCCGGGTAAAAAGACTTATTTACTATCTAAAAGCTGGATGTATGAAAGAAGAAAAACGGATTTTGAATTGTAAAGGACAACATCACAGTGAAATTTGTTTTTAAGATGTCATTCGTACAATAGTTGTCAATATATTGCTCTGCTGTCATAGTTACGTGTTTGCAAAAAAAAATCCATTATAGGATCGGCAAAAGGGAACAAAAATGAAAATTAACATTGTTACTATATAATTGCATAACGTAACTAAAACTTCGTAAGAACGTGAATCCAAATATTTATTTGTCATTAATATCGTTTTTGCCTGGAACATGTAGGTATCTACAGTCGTATAAGAAATAAATTTTACCTCATCCTCATAACACAGTTTATTAGACACTATTTATTGACACTATATATATATTTAAAAAATGTCAAAAGAGCAAAAAAACTAGTCACGATTTCTAGCCTCCACTCAGTCGAAGCCCTGTCAGACAGTTATCAATAAAAAGGACAAATTTTCTAAGATATTTTTCGAGTGAGAAATGTTTTTATTTATTTCTAGACAGCTCTTTTTATTTCATTAAGATCGCTTATATCTAAATAATAATAATTATGATTTAATATAGAAATTGCACCTTAAAATCACTTCACAAGCACAGTATTTCACAAATTCTCTCAAAGGTATCATGCTTGCTAAACACCGAAGCTTGGACATAGTAAGCTCAGAAGCTCTTTGTTAGTGTAATACCTAAATTACTTGTTACCATAATATAATTCAGGAAGCAAATTCCAATACATACTAACAAGGCACGTTCGATATTAATCTTAAAATATCCGACACAAACACGTGGCTCTACATTTTAGCAAAAGCCTTTGCTGGAAGCCTCATTTTTAGAAAAACATTCAACCAAAAACTTTGTGTTATTGAAAACTTCGAGCTTTTCGCAAAATCTCAAAGTTAGCTTACGTTTGCGGTTATTTGAGGAAACAAAAATAGAGGTAATATCAAATAAATGTTGTTACACACGAGACTTGCAATTTCGATGTACGTTTTTGTACAAACAGAGACTGGACTGTAAAGCGGTAAAGAAATAACGAATTTTGGTATTTATGATTGTTTTAACTCAAAACGCTAAAATTTTGTCTTTGGGCTTTTTCAAAACCAGTAAAATTTTCATGACACATTTCTTAATGCCACAGTTTCAATAAACATTATAATTATAAGAAAAACACTTTCCCTTATTTGACGTGCTTTGAACAATTCGTTTCTCTCATCAAACCAGTTACAGACATCTATTCATAGAGTATTGATTACCCGTACCAACTAGCTAAATTTCAAAATATGCAAAACTAAAATAAATATGAATAGTTCCAATTAGAGGAGAAGCCAATCACAGCAAATGCAATTAAAACCTAGAATAGTGTGTTCAGACGTGGAGGTAACGTTTTCAATTAATATTTGTATAGATTTCAATATATTACAAACCTAACTAATTAGTAGTAAGCCCTGAACGAATTGAAAGTTAATAAATTTTATCGTACGCATTGTTTTTAAAATATCAACATTTTTACAACTGACTTTCGATCAAACGTATTGGTTTTTATGTTGTTAATTGTCGAAGTTTTGTATAACTACAACGAATTAAACAATCATCAACAAGAAAATAATTACGCACTTCGCTGACAAGAAATTTACAAACTTTAGATTTAATTTAACCCACTTGTCACAGTCGGCACCGGCTGGAATAGGCAGGAATAACAAAAACTACATTTTCTACAAGTAATGCCCTATAATTGAGTGCCTTTTAACTTGGCAACGGATCCCAACAAATTATACAGGTCCACCCTAACTCATTGTAAGTCATTCGACATGAAAGAGAATAATAAATTATTGGTGAATTTTCACGCTTAAAGAAATATGAGAAATCACTTTTCTTTGAAACATTACGCTGGGCGGCGAGGGGTTGGAAACAGTTTTTCGGCAATCATAACAAATTGATTACCTACTGTGAGTTGGTATAGTATAACGCCCTACTACATTCATCAATCCGGGAACTTTTACCTTTACTCGTTTATGTTGTATTATTAAATGGGGATTTGGAAAATTATGTTAGACATGTAAGTAAATAGAAGTCGCTATAAAATGATATCGGAACTCCCTGAGGAGGTAAAAATATAACTTGTTTTATTTGATCTGATCTTACTGCCTTATTCCCAACACCTACTCAAGCCATCTGAATGGCTCCTGAGACGGAGACACGAGTTCAAAATTCCAAATTCACAAGTCGTTCGGTATTCAGATCCCTGTGAGACCGTGACCTGTTTCGTTGTATGAACGTCTTCTAAGAAATAAACTGTACGTGAATTGTAGATATCTGAGTAAACTTATAAAATATTTTTGAGGAGATATTTTCGCCAAAATACGTGAACCCTTGAGTTTCAGGTTGGGCGAAACTTTTTTTTGACATCTTTTCGGCATAAATATTGTAAGCGCCGTCCGGTCTCCGGATAAGAAAAGCTATTCATCTCTACCCATGGGTGCCGTGTGAAGAAACTGAAAATTCAATGAAGTAGATAGACCGTGTCGCACGAGGTTTAGTTTTTTGGACGCCTCTTAAAGCATACATTTTGTAAGATATCTTGGGCTCAACCGAAATAGATTTTTATATCTATATTATGCGTATAATGCAAGATCTTTTAGACTAGAAGTTAACAGATTTAATTTTCCACTGGCATTCAATGACTGAACATTAGATGTTAAATAAAACAACGTATAATGTTTCCAACAACAACGGCACCGTCTATCGGGCTCCACGTGATCAGCATAGGTCTACTCGTATATCTATATTATCGTTTCCCACCCGGTCACGTTGCCGGATAAGCGTCCGGTCGCCGGACACGTCTGCCGGTACATTAGGAACAAATGCCAAGGCTCTTGTAATAGCCGTTTCCGATCGGGTTTTGATCGTTTGTCATTTTTAGTGGTTTGTCCTGCCGCAAGCGCGGGGTTTATTAGATGGTCTCAACCACACATGTATTTTTATAGTGTCATGTTATTTAGGTCACTCAACTAGTGTCATTGCCTTTACTGACTACACGTGTAATCACACTAATCTTTACTGTGCGTAACACTCTGATAGCTAACTCTCTTTATATGTCAAACAACTCAGCAATACTGGTATTCAAAGCAGCAGGTACATAGTCTAAATATCCAGAAGTTCTAAGTGTAATGTCAGTATAAAATTATCGATACGATAAAATGAATACCAACGTCCCCAGAATAAACAAACGTTGACTTTATAAACGCCAAAGCATGCAGCTACCCAACTAACGCTACTCGACAAAACAAATCCTCTTAAAAGAAAGAGTCAACCAAATCCCTACTCTAGAATGCTGATCCACTTTTTCCCAAGGTCAAATTCAAAACGCTGACCCCGACCTTGGCTTAAGTGATCGCTTCGAGATCTGTCAATGATTTCGATTTCGGTTCTAGATAATTTGCTTTTGATCGCAGAAAGCCTTTGTGAATGTCAATTAGTGTCGCAAAGGTCAATTTATCATTGTCTTTCGGAGTGTTCGAATGTTACTGACTCAATATCCCTAAGTGGCAGCTGTCTAGCTGTTAATGCACGTTTTGTTGAGGTATTTGATTGAGTATAAAGCAGTGAGGATCTTTTAACAGTACATCTTGATGTCACGAGTGATGGGAAGTTATAATTGCCTATTTGTGACCTAGCTTTGGCGCATGACACTAGTTAACATATCGGTAACTTTTTACTAAATTTAAGCAAAATCATTTAGGAAATATAGCTGTCAAAGCAGCAATTTTTTTTTGACACAGACATAAAAACAGTAACTTTTGCCTGGATAAGTTCAGAATAAACAACAGAAAATTACAGGATACCATTGATATAATATTTTTGAGTAGGTAGCAAGTCAACGTCCATAAAACGTAAACTTAATGTTTCGCAAATCAAGCAAACCCAACAAACACATCAAAATCGAATCACATTACACATAACGTAGCCATCAATCATAAAACACACATTAAAATCTGATCGTAAACCCTCAAACAATCCACAAGCCTGTCACTTAATATCACGACAAATCCTTTCTCGTTTGCAAATAAAAAAAAAAAACAATTTGGCTCGTTCCGAAGGTGGACATAAATATGGTAATGTGAGGTATAAAACCCTTTGCGACGGCTTAGCGTGGTGATAACTGGTCGAGACGAGATTCGGAAAATCCCCTGTACTATGAGCTCTTAAAACAGCTACTGATATAATTGTTAAAGCGAGATGCTACCATACAGGGTAGTGTGCTGTCTCGTTTACACAACGGTTTTAGTCCTAATTGAAAACGCACAGGGTACAGGTTTTCTACTATTTGTTTATGATCGTTGATACGTGTTTCGTTTGTTGCTCGTAAAACTGATAGTTTATTGTACCACGATCTGGTGAGACGGGTTGTGATACAACCGGCCATTGTTACCGAAATTTTGTAAAGGGTTGTCATAATTTTCTGGATTAATACACGCAAAAGGGGTCTGCATAATGACTTTGCGGTTTCAGGGACAAATTTCGAGGTTGGTTTTTAATGTTTTGGTAACAATTTTGATATGGTATATACTATGCTATTTATCAAAGAGATAATAACCGTCAATATAAAATTTTGTGTTTTTAATCAATAACAATACTCATTGAATCAGCAGCTATTAATGTTAGGCAACAAAAATATTTCGCTTGTACGAAGAACATACGGTAATGAAAAACCTTGCTACTACTATTAGTCACAAGCCTTACGTAAATCTTTTTCTCATTCGGAGAGATATATCCCAGGCCAGCCGGCGCGTTCGGGACAGTTTGCCAGCTAATGGCTACCATTCTGATTTTCAGCACCATTTAGCCCAAATAACAGTTTTCGAGCTGATCTGGGCAAGAAAAGATAATTATAGGTGATTACAGACACCTATTACATAAGTTACTGTCATGATTACGATCCCAAAGGGATAAGGTCGCATGTACGAAATGTGAAGTAGTAAATTTTGCTAATACCTTTTGTCTGTGCCTTAAATCTGGCAGTATACTAGGTTTTCCGGGTTTTGGAGGCTTCTAACATTTCCTTCATACACCATGAATAAGCATGTTAGTTCCAGCTAAGCTAGCTTATTAACGGTTCCAAAGTTCTTCGTTGGAGTATAACTTACTGTGCGGAGTATGTAGGTAGGTAGTCGGAAACCAGCTGACACGACATTCTCATGCCGTTCCATATTAATTTCCTCGTTCAAGCAAATACATAGCTATGAAATACTACGTACAAATTGGTGCATTTGGTTCTGGCTTGGATGAACTCATTGTGCTATATTAGAATGGCTTTATAACAATACAAAGGAAAGTTTTGGTTCTTTTTTGTACTGTTGTGTTATCTTCCGAAAATTTTGAGGACATTCTTTTTTCGTGCGACAACTTTTCCTTGTAGATAAAAAAACAAAGCTTGCATTTAGCTTCCTTTCATTTTCCAGAAACGCCGACACAATATGTTACGCAATAACCTCGTGTTTGGAAAGTCGGGATTGCTGACATACTCGTACAACACTATTGTTTCTGTCGAGAAGCATTTTTACTATAAACTTTCCGAGGATGGAAATATTTAACTTTCGTGATGAAATTGGACGCGCGAGTAACTCACCCCTACAAAGACTGACTACTGCCGTTAGATGGGGAGACCCGGCTCACATTTATATCTAGCTCATCGCAGACTAGTCTCCGATAAAAACGACAACCCATTACTATATTAAAACTAGGGATTTGTCGGCTGCCACCGGTTTTATTAGACTTTAAAATAAAGTGTATTGAGAGTGACAGAGCAAAAGTGCTTCCATTATAAAAATGAATACAGCTAATCAAGGTTAAAATTGTTGTGCAAAACAAAAATGTTTTATCATACAATGGCTACGTGTTCTTGAAACGTAAGTTTAATAAATATTTCCAAAATAATCGTTCTAGTTTTAGGTTCTGTAGAGTTCGTATATACATATGTATATTACGATAACTAATTGCTGATTTTTTTGTATTTTTAATCCTTTTATGAATTCAAATAATACTGGTCGACTGACATTCATCCTCATATTAATAAAGGCTAGCTGTTCTTCTCCGCTTTATCATACAGTTCCACACACAAACATAGCAACCTTTTACGAGTCATCTGACCTTTCCATACAGCATTTTAATGTCTTGCATATTGTCATCTTTTACCGTCGAAAGAAAATCGTTTAAGGCCTAAAAAACACCAGTATTTTTAGTGTTATCAGTGTCAATAGCCCTAAATAGTTGTTTGGCGACCTCGGTTCAGCTATGACTGTAATTCGTACCCTCGTGCTTGCCCAGAGTTTAGTGTTTGTGTTACCCACGATACGAATACATAATGCGGGCGTGGAATCTACATTCAGATATTTTGTTTATTGAGGATGCTATATGGGGGCGAGTATTGTAAATTGTTAGGCTATTTCATGAAGTTAATATAATCCCTTTGTTTTTATTATTTTTGGTTAGAGTTCGTTTTTTTGTCAGCAGTTGCCAATGGTGAAGGAAAGGATAGTAAAACGTTTTAGGAAGTCGTAGAACATATTAATTGAATTTCAGGTACAATCACTTAAATGTATTTCCGAATAGAGGTATCCACTTCATATTACCGTATATTTTTATTTTTCATTTAACGTTAACACGCTATTCCTTTTACGCTTCCGATCTAAAGTACAGATACGCACGAAATTGTTACCAATCGCAATAAAAAACCATCATCACTCAAAATGGTTATTCATCATGTACAATCGCGTTCGAAAGTGTAACCATTCCTAAAGTGGCCGCTTACCCCGGGGTATTTGTTACCTCTAATATCTTCACGCCCTGTTACGCCCGGGGTCGATACAGGCGTGTTTACATTAATTAAAGAGATTACGATCGAGTATAAATTATTCAGATTAGTTAATAAAATCATTAATTTGCATAAAACCGGGCTCGTCTATTTATTATAGCGGTATCTAAGTTACAGGTTGGTGCAGGTAACTGAAGGTTTCTGATACGTAGTTTAATTTTATCAGTTGACAAATCTACGGTCAATTACAATTAATTCCAATGACCCAATGATTAGTTGACCAAAACATTACTAACCAATCAGAGATTTTCATGTAGTTTACAATACCGCATGCATACTAAGCATGTTTCAAATTAGAGGTTTTTGATAATAGCAGAATAATATAATAATTATTATTTTGAGCGTTCAGCATGCACAATTGTGTAAAATTAATTAAATCGCTTTCATTTAGACTTGTCATACAACCACTAAAATTAAATTAGTTTTCAGTTATTTGATATCATCACAATTATTATCCTTTACCGCCTAATGTAATGTAATTCGATTTTATGCATGAGATTTTATAACTCACATTTAGTCAAGTACTATTAACTATACATTTTTCTGTTTGATTATCACAAGCGTATTACCGTCTTCCCTTGATCCGTCGGACAGGGTATCTCGTTTTTATACAAGTTTTAATTAACAAGAAATTCGTTTTTGAAGTATATTTTGAAGTCTATTAAAAATATTGAATCGGTTATTTGTGAGGTTATTCAGCGTAGACGGTGCAATCAGCTGTTAATACCAAGACTCGTAAAGAGCATTATGAGAGAGTATAAATAACAACATGAATCCAAGTTTAAATTAAAACAAGTTTAAGTGGGAAGTTGTTGGCTGATACGGGAAATTACGAAATCTTGATGTTACTTACAACTTAGTTTGAAACTCAAGCGACTGTTTTAAGTATACATGCAGCAGATAAGCAATCAATGGCTTTTCTGGAGTCTATTAGCGCTAATATTGTTTAAATCTTCCATCTCATAAATAAGGAAACGAAAAATTTAGACAACACTGCTAAGAACTCATAAAATTGTACGCACTCAAATTTCAATCTTGATACTTTTTATTACAGTTTATATTTCTCTGATTTATGTCTTGGATACAAAAGATGATAATTACTACCGCCCCCGGTTCCCAGGGGAATGCAATAAAATGCTCTGATTAATAAACTTTTTTGTTCTCTGACACTCGATAAGGACTCTCCCTAAACTCAAGTATTTATTAAAAAAGAAATAAAAACTTGGTCTTATCTAATTTTCTTGAGCTGTTAGCTTGCATCCTATTTTGCACTTTGATCCTTCAAGATAAGGTTTGTTTTGTAACGCTTTGTCTGAGGATCTTGGGTCTAGCTTTAAGTGTTAGTTGAAATAAGATTTCGTGCCGTAAATGCTAATCGTTATTTAATTTTACAGGATTTCGGATTAGCGTTTGGTTGTTTAAGAAACTTTGTTTTCGTGTAGTTTTTTGAAGCTGAATATTAAGGTTAATTTATTCTGGCTGTTTCATAAAATTCAGCCTTGTGTAATGATTTTATTATACTCTTATAATTAAATTATTATTCCATTACCATGGTTTATTTATCACGACGTTCCATTTAACGTAAGACTCGGCTATACTACTTAACTAATGCGAACCTAGAACAAACAATTAAGTTCACAGTTATAGTTAGGTGAACTGTAACTCAATACTAGTTACTAAATTTGATTGTAACAGTAACTTCCATGTCACGAATCATGTGTAATATGTAGTGTAAATATAATTTACCTCATCATGTAGTTGGAGACACTTTTCCATCAAAAACTCGTGTGTATTCGCGAGGGCCCCCTTGCTCCCAGCGGCACGTCGTGTCTGGCCTTGTGACACGCTGTTGCCGTACTTATTTTATGTTAAGTTTGACAACGTCGCGAAATTTTGCAAAAGGTTAGATACCTTCTAGATGTACCTGTTTAATTAGAATATGTGATAGATCATGTAAATAATAAAGTAAAATTATAGAACAAGAAGAAAATTAATAAGAACATTGATTTTCAAAATCACAACAAGGCCTTTTCAGCAATTTAAAGCTCCTGAAGTATTTTTAAGTGCTCCTTAATTCTATTTTGATAAATAAATCCTTTATTGATAATATTCTAAATTAATCATCAAATATAAATCGAGCTACTTGCTTGAGTAAATCCCAATAAAAGCCTATTACAATTTCCTGACTGACAAACACTGAGACAAAATTTATGTGGAGTCAAATTTGCAGTGCGCGAGGCTAATCACGCCATCCTTAAAACATCGTAAAGCAGGCATGGTGCCATAAATAGGGCATAAATAGGCATAACGAGTCCAAAACACAAAGAGAGCCCCTCCCTTCGAAGGCTTATTTACTCAGCGCCGCTCCCGTCCCGTAAATATCCCTTAGTAACCCCCTTAACGTGATAAAGGTAATTCTTAAGGAATGTTAAGTATCATAATATTATTAACGTTCTCATAAATTGAATATATTGTTCAAGTCAACTTCCTACCAAACTTTGAAGCGTATGACGCAAGTAATAAAGTCCGTTTTAGAATGACGTAATTATAAATTGTTCTGCCAAAAATATTGTGTAAGAAATTTTGGCAGCTTCAGAAATTAAGTGACGATGAGTTTGAAAATGTATGGGATAATGACTTAGTTAACGTAATGTTTAAGTATTTAGCTCCATTAGCAAGCTGAATGATAACAGTGTTTTCTTCATCCATAATACTATGAAAATTCATTTAAATCTTCTTTATATTACATGGTACAGTTTAAAAACGCCCGGATAAAAGTACCCGTTTCGAAGTTAGAAATCAGACTATTTCTGTCACATCGGACATCGATATCAATACCCTTACTATAAACCTATGAACTGTAATAAAACCTTTGACATCGGCCTTCACAGACACAAAAGGGCCGACAAAAAGGGCATCGCTCAGATACCGCCTAGTGTTGAACAGCGAACTGTTTCGTTTGAGTTTCAATAAAACCTTACACAATATGGCTGGGGGCAAAGAGGTTCAATAGAAAAATCGGGCACTTTCCGTCGCCTCCGGCATGAATGACAGCTGGGAAGAATACTTATAGTGATGCTTAGACTACTTGACAATGCTTTTTAGATGTTATTATTTAAGCTTTTTTGCCTTGTATTTGATGTACCATGAATATGGATAGGCATAAGTACTGTTTCATGTCACTTGTAAGTTTGATAAAAATCTAATTTTCCCGACTGTGTTTCTAGAACCAAAAATAGATATTTGAAAATCCCTATGTGATACAGCAAATAGTTTTTAATTGCAGCAGTTGTCCTAAAAAAACTAACAAGGGTGTAATGTAATTGGGAGTCTTGGGATAGTAAATGAAAGATGTGCGGTCTAATACCAGGTTCATAACGAATAATCTTACGAACAACACACACACTGTAACTCCCTCTTTTATAGAGAAAAAAAAATTACGCGACTTTTTTACCAAAATAGTTGAACAACACCTAACGTATGTAGGCATTATATACTTATTGATTTTAAATCTAGCATCCGCGTTCTCCATTACGATGAACACGCCATAAAGCCATCAGGTGTCAATACTGAACGCAAAATATTCTGTTCACAATATATCTGGAGGTAGTCGTAAAAAGGCAATACGTATAAATATCGGTTGGCAAAGTTTATCCAATGGATCTTTATTGCTTTGATTTTATTACATTGTGTTATCTTCACAGTTGGCGGAGTTTCTGGGGCGACCAGGATATGAAAAACCCCGAGCATGATTCGCGACATTGATATTTATTTTTTGTTTTATCAATTTTAAGGCTTGGTTTCACTGAGACACGTGTGCATTTCCGGAACTGTTTCCTCTAAATATATCATCATTCCGCTGCCATTATCTCAATTATTACTTGGGGTGCAACATGTCTTCTTTTTCCACGCGTTCCTATCTGACGTCATCTCGCAAGTAACACTCTTTGCAGCCATCTATTTCCTCTAAATAATCTCCTTAAAATTATTAAACGCTTTATTTTAATCAAAAAGTTTAGTCACTTTAATAACGGAGTACCACCTTTGTAATACCTACATAATACTAGGCCAAAACGCTCTCTAAAGTAATCAACGCTATAAGACGATCTAGCCAACCAAAAACTATTGTTATGTAAATCTATTTCAACTTCCTTGGCATTTAGCTTTCAGCTGATAAATGATCAACCCTTGGTTATTATAATTGGATTTGACAACTATTACCGTAACATAAGTCTCGCGCTTTTTGTTTCCTGCTTAAAAAGTTAATGACTTCAACCTACATAGAGGGGATGGTGTAGGAATATTCTGGACTTTCACCAACTAAAAACGCCAGAGCTGAAGGCAATTTTCCACTTTGCTGGAGTCGCGGAATGGCATGCACTTGCTCAGCATGACTCTAAAGAATATACTAAGTAAACTGAGAATGCTAAAAATCCCACCGAATAGAGAGAGATCGTTACCTGACTAGCTTTGCAGGATTCAACAGATTATCTGTTGAGTTAATACTAATAGGTACTCACTTCAGCACAAGTCAATATTAGTAGAGATAATATGTCTGTTCTACCTTTGATTTAGTTCAGCAAATATAATATACATAAATAAACACATGTTTCCCCAGAGGTTAAGCAAAGACGGATTTCCATTAGCAGCGATATTAACAACCACTTTCTGCTAATTATGATTAATGATTTTGTCCATAATTAACTTTCTATGGAGTTCCATTTAGATTAAATCGTGTCTACATTAACGCCCTTCTCGCGTAATATTAATGAATGTAAAAGAAAGGCCTGCATTTGTGTCGGGTGTAACGAAAACAGTTACATCGCTGACCCAATTTTCGTCTTATTTTGTGTAGTTATTTTGAAACAGAAGCCTATTTTAGCGTATTATAAGTTTAAACAGTTGCAAAACTTCCACGTAGACCGTTATTGCAAATAATTAAGGTTTTTTTTAATCAACTTCTGAAAAGAGGAGATTCTTAATTCTTATAAATTATTATGTGTACTTTTTTACCTTTGTTTTTGCACCCGATTCATCATTTGGCAACCGATTTGGTTTTAATTTTTTTGTTAGAAAGTGTATACTTACCAGATGGTCCCATCCTCGCCAACTCGAGATCTGATGATGAAATCTTGGTAAATTCGAAGAAACTTTTCAAACTTTAGAGGAAAACGTGTAACAATTTTGATATTTTTTACATCACGCCGCAAAGCCTTTGCATTCTACCGTTAGACTTGATGAAGGACTGTAAGAGTTTGAAAATCGGTTTTATGTTATTGTAAAAAAAAATATTTTATCGAATATCCTTAAACACAACCTTCGTTTAAAATAACTACACTGAAACACTTAAAAGCATATAAAAATCTTTTAATACTTTATAAAATCACGCTAAAACCGCATTAGAGCTTGAAACTTTTTACTTGAAATTTAATCAGTTTCTTAGACGCATAACCGTCACTTAGGTTGATCGTATCGTTATTAGGTTATGTTAACACTATTACACTCACGTCAGCAGCGGTTGCCACGCAGGTTTTGTTCACATAATTGGTGTGTAATCTCATTAACGAGGTAAACGTGTTCTGGCATGAGAAAAACAAAGGCTTTGTGGATTTTTCGTATATTGTGCAATGTGAAAGTTTTTAAGCGGATTTACAGATTTTAATATATAAGAATTGAGCTAGAGCAAATTATACTGACGTGAAATACATAAGGTTTTAAGCTATCATCATCATTATCTCAGCTGTAGGACGGCTACTGCTGGACATAGGCCTTCCCCAAAGATTTCCAAAAAGCCAGTAAGAGCGGCCAGCATCCAACGTTTTTCAGCGACATTTTTAGAGTTCTGAACCTGAACCTGAAGTTCTAATTTAAACTTATTCAAAATGTATCTTCTAATATTTGTTTTTTTTTTCAGGTATGTTCCGAGCCCAAGATATCGTAAAATAAATAAGATTCTACCATTAAGTGAAGGTAATAAAAAACTTATACATTAAATGTTTTTGAGACACAAAAAAACATTAATTAATTTGCAACAATTTGTTGAACATACTTTGAAAAAAAAGCAGCTTTCTCTTTGTAGGTATATCGCTAAATGAATCCCAAATATTTAAGAAAGAAAAAACCTGATTACAAGATCTTCCAAAAATCCCTGAGCTAAAACAAAAAAAAAATGCCAAATCTTATCTCCAGTAATTCCCTTTGAGAGCAAAAATGCTTCAAAACCAAAATAGGTAATACTATCCTACATCTACTCCAATTTACATTAACCCTTTTCAAAACAAAGCTTGTGTCATCATTTCGGAAAAAATACCCTAAGCTTATAAGGCTTTTGGTACCGAAAAAGTAAATCAGGGTCTTACTATGAACTGTTCAAATAAAACTATTGGCTGTGCAAGAGCGAGACGCTACGTTTCCGCTACGACCGAAGTAGCGCGCTGTCTCATTTCCACACTAGCAATTGTTTTTCTTTCAGATATCATGGTAGAGGAAAGAGGTACATTAAAGAGATCAAAGAATCCTTTCCATTGCTCATTGAACGATTGTAGAAGGCCTTAGGAAAGTTAAATTGTCATCAGTGAAGTAAGCGGGGTCTTATGTCAGAGCAGGATTTCCTAGGATAGGAGGACCTTGGTAAAAGGAGGCCTTATATCAGCGCTTTTCATTGAGAAGGTGTTTGAGTGGCTTAAGGTATGAGAATTTGAGAACGATGTGGAAACGGATAACTTACCCGTACTTGGTAGTTTGAAGACAAATTATTATATTAAAGCAACTTAAAATTATACGTATGAAAATCTTTTTTTTTTTATTGTATTAACTAACTTGAAGTGGATGGTATACTCACGCATAGTTATCGGGATACCGAGACTAGTGTCGGATCCAACCTGAGTCCGTAATCATGAACTGACGCTACTAGCCGAACTATCCCGATAAACATGCATCTGTAAACCGTTAACATATAATTATTTTGTTGGTTAATAGTTTGAGTGGTGGAACGAATTTTCCTCTGATACAATTTAATTGTATCACAAATTGTCTCCTTTTCTGCATTAAATGATAAAAATATTTTGTGGGGTTCAAAATTTTCCATGAAACATAATGTAATATTAGATAAGTAAATGTAACACGTCTGTTTATCCCCTTTGTGTGCAGAATGTAAAGGGATAAATTTTACACATACAATTATGGGAAAACATGAAAAACGGACAAATCTCCCAAAACAACTGAACCATAATAACCGCGTAAGCCTTCATTACGGTATGCCAATGCAAATCCAATCCTACACAGTCGCGTTACGGTTTATATTCCAACGAATCTTATTTAATAATGCTAGTTCTGTCCCTAGAAAGGGACCCTTGGGGAAATCCCAACTAACTTGATGATACTGTTTTTATTTTACTGAGCGAGAAATTAGAATCATAGAAAAACTACTTACTCACAATTATGTTGCTTTTTTTAATTAAAAATATGCAGATTACGTACTTCTTTCAGAATAAAATTAAATTGCCTAGCTTAGCTGGAAACGCTGAGTAATATTTTTTATCAAACAGACGAAGAAAATACAACATGGTTTGCTGTTAGAGAACCCAACTCTGGGTTAAGCTCGCCTTTGTACATAATTTTTCAAATTGTATGTTTTAAATGTATTTTAGTGTGTGCAATAAAGTATAATAATAATAATAACATGACATATTATTTTACTCTTAGACATTTGATACAAAATAATGGTATTCAGTGGAATAATATCGAAGCAGCAAAATTTTCCTGTTTCAACTCGTCTACGACCGGAATATACACAGCTATACAAACGATATTCAAATCAAGATCCTACCACCACGTCTTAAAGTAAGACTGTAGGTGTTGTGAAAGCGGGACAGTGCTCTACCAGAAGTAGAGTGTTGTCTCTTTCCCACAACTGCAACAGTTTTACTTTGGGAAGTGGTAGTAGGCCCTGAGTATCGAACACCAACCCACGGCTATTTAATTTTCCTACCGCTCTATAAAGGTTCTCAAAAATCGAATTCCGAAAGTTGTCAAACCGTAATTACATTGGTTTACGTGACTCGAATGAAATTCACCAGATTTATGACAACAAAGCTTTTTGTAAAACAATCGCGATGCTTTTGTTTTACACGTGGAAGCTGATTTTAGAAATACACGAGAAAATTAAATAAAAAATGTTACATTGGGCGCTAAATACTTCTCAGTTGACTTAATTGTTTTTTTTTTCGCCCTGATAATACTTATCTACAATTAATAAACCACACTTTATACATCCCACTGCTGGGTACAGGCCTCTTCGCATATAGGGAGAGTTTGAGCATTGATCACTACGCAAGCTCACGGCGGGCGATTTCAGATCCAATATTTGGAATTCAGGTTTCCTCACGATGTTTTCCTCTCGAAGTCACATTGGTACATGCCTGCGCTGAGGATCAAACCTGCACCCCTTGCACCCCATTCAAATCCATAGAATGGCAAGGGTGCCAGGGCACTATAACTTATAATCATGATCATCATCATCACCATTCCCCTGCCCTTAGCCCAATTTTAATAACAATTTTTTTTTAACTATAACTTATAATCATTTAAATTATAAACCAAACACTAAAGAATAACTATTTAATAAAAGTCAACAAGTCTCAAATCTCGTAACTACGCAACAAACCGTCTTCACTTAAGTGTTCATCTGTTAAACACTTAAAAGTCCCGAAATATAATCTCAAAATAACCTTAGTGAGCAGTTTTTCAACGCCGACGTAATAATATAGACGGCGCTGAGACCCGACCTTAAACCTTTGACCTTTATTTATATTATCATTTAAAACCGAGCCCATGTTTATTTCGCAACCTAAAAGTCTGTCTAATCTCTTGATCGATGCTTATGTAGAGTTTTCAGAAAACTCTTAGGAAAATGAAATGTAACTTTTTCAGTAAAAGAAAACTGGCGATCGTAATTAAAAGCAGGTAGGTGATCGATGGAATTTGTACGCGTATACCTACTTATGCAATAACTTAAAAAAACAGAAGGATAAAGAAGAAAATGAGACAAGCGTTGAAACCGACCAAATCGCTGTCGCATAGGTGAATTAAGTTTTACTCATATGAGTTTTTGGATCGAGAAAAAAATCTCAAATAATGTTTTTAAATAATTAGCCATTTCAGTCAATACTACACAATTTACCCTTTGAAATATCTTCTTCAATACAGTCATAATGTGAAACAAAGTCGCTTCCTGCGTCTGCTGTTACTACATAATAACGTAATAATCTAAGTAATGCATTGAAGTCTATACTCTATCGCAATGCGATCTATTAGCGAGATAGTTTCGAATGGGTTCGGAATCAGAGCGCAGGCAGTGAAGAGTCTTCAGAGGATAGAGGGAATATGACTGGAGGCAATTACTCAAACCTCTTCGCATAATACAGTCCTCTCCGTGCTCGTGTAAGACGTCGAAACCAGTGATGTTTTGATAAATATAATAAATACTATGCTAAAAGCGTTCATGTGCAGTTGATTTAAAAGAAATTGAATGTTTTATTAATTTGAACTGTTAAAAGTTGACAACATTGTTATATTTTTTTATTCAAAGTTGAGTTTAGTGGAGTGTATACAATTACTATTCTGCTACGTTTTTCAATTTTAATTTCAATATAATAAAAGGCAAGACCATTTAAAATATTTTCTTAATAGTTATGATTATTGGTTACGCATTTTACAGACGACAAACGGAAATGAGACATGTGAAAGAAAGGAAAAAAAATAAGTTTGACAACACTGGTTATATTTTAAGTCACGATTATAGTAATGGACTACTATAATACTTATAAACTATAAACTCTTTCCTCCGTTTATCCATATTTCATTGGCCGATCGCACGTGATTTAAAAACAACCAAACAGTTTACATGTTGAGACGAAGTGTCTTTAACATGTTGTTCTAACATGCTGTTCCAGTGCTCACAACACTGCACACTCGCCCCCCCCCCCCCCGCATCCCCTCTAAACAGCCGATCATTAGCAAGATTAAACCTCCATCAAATTTTATTCGACACCATCTTCTGTAATAACGAGAGCCTCCTCGCATTATTTTGTTTGACTTTCTTATTAACCCGTTATTACGTTTACAGCCTTTGGTAGTCTTGCTGTTATTTTCCTTGGTTTCTCCTTATTAAAAGCTTTATTAAAATGAAAACGGTACTTTAGAACTAATTAAGGAAAGTTGCAAATCACCTTTCTACCACCTTTTAGCAACTTTTATACTTAGTCATCCGGCGATCGTAGCAGATAAAATGTATTTTACTTTCGTACATCTATGAACTTAGTTATACTAAAATACAACGTCTTTTAATTAATTTACTAAGGTAATCAAAGCACGTAATAGTAACAATTAGTAAATAATAACACCGTAAGTGCTTGAGAGCGTCCACCAGGACTCACGACCGGCTCGAATTTACTTTCAATTACTCAGTCATGGTCCCTAATTACTTAACATGGCCACATCAAAATACTAACAAAGAAAGTCCACTCCACATAACAACTAATAACACTCGCAACAAAAACAAAAGACTGCGATATGTTTGACAGGCCTATTGGTCTAGTGGTTAGTGGCCCTGACTGCTATTAGGTCGTGGATTCGATCCCAAAGGACAAATATTTGTGTGATGAGCTCGATCATTTCTGTGTCTGGATGTAATTTATCTATAATATATTATGTACTCGTATGTATTTAGGAATTGTATAAGTATGTTTAACGGTTGTCTAGTACGCTACTCAGAATGCTTAACTAGAGACTAGATGACGTTATGTGAATGTTGAGGAATGTTTATGTCAAATCAAAGTGAAATAAAAATACAAAAACTATTATCTATGTAATCTGAGCTCGCAGTGTCGTCATTCGCGTGAAAGTCTTTCTAATATAAGATCAGTGACAGGGCTGACACGACCCCGCCAAGTAACCCGATTGTGTCAAGAACAGTGTAGTGAAATGTATTTGCGTGTCAGTAAAGACGGTAAATAGATTTTAGTGTTTGAATAAAATAAATGGATTTGAAATTTATTGTAGAGACATTTTTTTAATAGTAAGACAATGTTCGATCTTTATATTGTATTTTGAAGAAATGATCGTAAGGTTAGTTTTATGTCTGTTTACTGTGTTGCAATTTCTGAATTATACAAACATACATAAACGTCACGCCTCTTTCCCTTGGGGGTAGGCAGTAAACACATCTTTCTGAATTATAACGATATAATTACTTGCAGCTGGAGTTGCAACGAAAAAATAATCCGTGAATGAACTAAAAGTTTCTCAAACTTGACAAAATCATCAGGTATGGCGTTAATTTTAATTCTGAATTATCCTACTGAAAATCAAGATTATGACACAAGACTAATGACTATACAAATCATTAAAGTTTAATTTATACCTGTTCTTCTGGGTAGTCTGTTTTGTGTCACAACTTAAAATAGTCTAGGGAGCCAGCGGTGGCGGCGACGCGAGTGGTTTGCGAATCAAATCGTCTTAGCGGTCGACTGGAGCACTTTCAATCAATTGCTCCCGCTGACACCAACTACAACTATATTTGGTACCATTCATGTCTGTTTCATGTATTAAAGGTAAATTGTCTTAGAATTAAGAGGGAATAAATTATTTGGTGATAAATTGTTTATTGCTATTTTAAAACGTACTTCTTTAGAGTTTTTATAGTGGAGGTTTTCCCGTTTCATAATAATGTGTTGTTTTAAATATTCTTTAATTACTCTTAGACATATTTTTCTTCATTCCCACCCAGAACAAATTAATGTTTGGGGGATGAGCACGATCATTTGTCTGGATGTAATTTATCTATAGGTATGTAAACAAGTATGTTTATCAGTTGTCTATTACTCATTATGAAAGCCCTGCTCCTTCAAAGTACAGTATCTCTTCTTACAAATTACATAACACACGTGTAGATTTACACGTGTTTTCAACGAAAAGTTTCAAGTGAGAAAACAAACGTGCACACGTACTCGCAGATAATATAACATTTTGATTTCAGTATTAAAATAATTATGTTCGAGTAAGTACTATTGTAACCGCTCTTGCACAAACATGAGTAAAACAAATGAATAATGATAATAACATTCGGTTTATAAACATTTGAGCAAACAGATAATTCCGCTTACTGTGGCTTTCCATGAGTGTATGTTTGTTTGTTTGCCACAACGAGAGAATTTAATCTAAAAGCTTTATAAAATGTGTTTGTTTATTATTATATGCACTCTCTTGTTATTAATCTGTTTTGTTTGACTCTGTTTTAGTTAGATTTCTAATGTATTATTAAATAATCAGACAGAATATTTATTTAATACATAAATTGAACAGTTTTGTTATTTCTCAACTAGCTGGAATTTGTATTTAGTTAAATACATGATTATTAGAAAGCACCATATCGTAGTATACCTACCTAAAGCAAAGTAATCCCCACTGTCGTTCTATATGTATGCTTGGATCTTAAAAACTTAGCAATGAACTTCGATGCATTTTTTTTTAGGTAGAATGTTTCAAGACGAAACTTTACATATATTATTATCAGTATTGCACCCTTGCAAAGATTGGGCCCATGGCTAGTTATTGTATAAAAAGAGCCACAAAAATGAGACATACTTTTGAGCGTTTTTTTTATATTATTATTTAAACCCACATTGCGCCTTCAAAACAATCATGCATCATTTCCAATTAATGCTATTTCTATATATACATCAAAATATGCTGAAACATGGGACTAATTAGAAAACTTGGAGAAACAATTGAAACACATTAAGACGTGGGAGTTCTGTATGGCCACAGTCTAAATATACTATTGTCATAGTATGGCCCTCTATTGAGTAGACAGTTGTGACAGTCGGTGTCATCTTGAGTTTACTTTTCTCTATCCCCGTTTATTTAAATATTGAGTATTTTTCACGACTGTTTCCCAGAAGAATTTGTCTGGGGATCATATTCATATTATTATTTACTTCAAGTCTTGTATTATTGTGTGTCTAGGATAAAATTTTCTCAATAAAACGTAAGTTATGTCAAACAAAATGCTCTATTTTTCATTTACTGATATATTTAGGTGTCAGTAGTTCCTCGTAGTACAAACTAAACAACACCCACACGTGTAATTTACTAGGATTACCCCTTTCAAGACTCACCCACGTGATCCACTTCACAGTAAATAATAAAACCGGCCAAGTGCGAGTCGGACTCATGCACGAAGGGTTCCTCACTATCATCTATAATAGAAAATTACGTTGATTGTAGGTATACTAATATTTAGTATGTTTAATTAATTAGTTAGTTAATTTTAGTATTTGTGTCATAGCGGCAACGGAAATACACCATTTGTAAAAAAAACAGCTTTCTAGCTATTACGGTTTATGAGACACAGCCTGGAGATAGCCAGATAGACAGATAGACAGACAGACAGCTTAGTAGTAGGGTTCCGTTTTACCCTTTGGGTACTGAACCCTAAAAAACACATATAAACAAAAACAAATCGTTGGTACACCTAACATTAACCGGAGTTCATATAAAGGTTAACTTATTTCCTCGGGCTCACCGAAGGTCCATTATATTAGCTACCTGAGCACTTCAACGCACGTGATGTTTCAAGCCATCCGTATTTTGCTACAAATTGGATATTTTTTTTAGTAATATGCCACTAAAGAGCTCCAAAGTGGGTCAAAGAGGTCGGAGTGAGAGAGCAACAGTGTGTAAGAGGGACGAAAAAGTAATTTTGTTTAACGTCGTAACAGATGTTAATTGATTTGTCGAATACTCTCAGACGACTTGTTAAGGTGCTACAAATTCATGTCAATTTGCAAAAAAAAAATAGATAAAGTTACTACTATGAAGTAGTAACTTTGACTATTTTTTAGAGTGATTGTATTGTAAATTCGCTACTATAATATGAAAAAAAAAACACAAAATTAAACGTCGATTATGAAATATACCAAGTTGGCAGAGCGGTTTGGATTCAAGCCAAAAATACTACAATCAGACCATAACGCTTATTTCCTTTTGTCCAAATATGAACCTATTTGTAATATAAGCCTTGTATTAAATCCTCTTATCGTCAACAGAATTTTTAGTTTAATATTTTAAAGGCTTTTCTGATAATGTGATGGCATGAAACAGCTGGCAGAATCTATGAACTTAATAGTAATTTAGGTAATATCAAATCTATTATCAAAGCAGGTTTAAACTCCAAAGTCTCGACCATTTCTTCGAAAATAACAAAATGATAACCTCACAGACGACCTCTCCAGCGAATCTCAGAATCCTCGTCCTGTTCAATATCTGTGAAAACAAATAAGCTTCACACATTAATATAACGCGCAAATCCTGAGAATTCAATAAGACTGAATTTCCCAGTAACTGTAAATTGTGTACACAGGCGTTCAGAATAAATCGTTCACTTTATATTATATTATTTACTCTGACAGAGCAAGTTAGCTTGAAATACGATATGTTCTTTGTAGCATGAAATCATTTTCATTTGACATATTAATCGGGCCATATTTACATAGCATCTGACTTATAACATATAGACGAAAGTATGTGAGAGCGCGTGTATGTTGCCTCTTCACGCTCAAACGAGTGAACCAATTTTAATGAGATTTCGTACGGAGTTATAATTGAATTACGCGCAGGAAAAGCTGTTGGAAAAAGTTCTTAATAATTATGATAATTATGGTACTCTTATTATTTACGTTAACTTTTGCAGTGATATGATAAGCATACAATCGTGTCTTTTCTTGTCCGAGTTATAACGGTCGTGCCACTAAGTAGTGAAAAGTCCCGCTTGAGTTTTTATTACTGAGCATTTAGTGGTCATGTGAATGTTAATTTGAAATGCATTTTGTATGTACTCGTAGCTCAATATTTGATTAGACTTTTTAAGGTCTTTTTATGAAACTAAGCAAATTCAGTTTTCATTTGTTATGAACTAAAACTTTAGTATGATTAGCTTGTTACAATTTTACTGTATTTCTATTTTGTCATAGTTATATTCGGTCCTAAGCCTTACCTAACAATCGAGTTGCTAAAGGTGTTTTTAGTAAACGATGTTTGGATACAACGTAAGCTAATATCATAATACTTAAGATTGACCAATTTTGACAGGATATACCTACCATATTTTGATGGAAACGTTGTTTTATTTCTTTAATTTGCTATAATTACAGAAACGGTATTATTTATGTGTTTTTAAACACATCGTGTAATTAAAGGACTGATATAACAAGAGTATTAATACATAATGGGAGTGAATTTACTAACAATCTCTGGAGAATCGACTTTCAAGCGAATAAAAAGCAATATATAATATCCAATGTTTCACTATGCCTTTGGTTGACAGTATACCTATCTAGCGATTGAAAATCGACTTTAAACATGTATAATATACATGATAAAAAATGACGATTTTCAGTCGCTAGATAGGTAGGTATTTATAGTAAATTTATTATGAGAAGTGTCACCATGCCCATGGTCGGCAGTGTACGTTGTCAGGGCGCGATGGCGCGGTGCCGCTGACGGCCGAGTGCTCATCCCCGCGCATCCTATTTCTATGTTAATGCGGATTTCTTTCAGCCTATCAATACACCCGATATAGTGATGGGAATTACTTCCCTCGGATATTCTTCATAAATGAGTTTCTTTGATAAAGTGATTTAATGCTTTATTTTGGTTGCTTCGTATTTTGTTAATTATACTCGTATTGCAATATATAATTTTTCCTAAGAATAGATTGTTTCAATGGTTCTTATTTGGCCTATCCATTAGTATTGATTTCTTTGAAGTCAATTACTTGTTTTCGTTAGAATTGACATTGATTGACATGCTAAAAGAAGCAAAACGTGCAATTAGTAAATAAAGCACTCAAGTAACCCCGAGCTGATGAAGATCTGTAAAACATAATGAATGTGCCTTTTAGAGTAAATACACTCTGTGTCATTGGCTTTTAGGCTTACTCCGAAGAAAACAATTGGATTCTTAAAAAAAGACACATAAATCTTGTGCTGATCCCTATAAACTTCACCCTGATCCAACACTGCTGGCTCTAAGTGATTTACAATATTAGAGTAACTTGGAAATTACTCTAGAGCTTATTTCAGAAATGCCATTCAAAATTGACTTTAAATAGATATAAAAATTGACAATCAAATCGTCATAAATCCCACAAAGGAACACGCGTGTAAGCAGGGTTTAACAATAAAACAAATTTTCCCAAAAGGGTTTATGGAATTTCCATATATCAACTTTGAAGTGAAAACGCCAACTTTTCTCAACGATACAGTATAATGGTATTATATTATTCCCTTTGTGAATAACATCAATACCGAAATGGCTGTCAATGTTCCGAAACAATTATTTCAGATATGGATTCAAAGGTCACTTGACTTTCGGATATCGGATAATTTTATGCGGATAAGGTTTCCCATCCCTATGTATTGTAATATCGCTTATTAGCATTTGGTTATGGTAATCGCCGAGGGTTTGTCTGCGTGTGAAGACTAATATGATATTAATGCATGTTATATAAGCGAATCCTGTAATATTTTGCTTGGAAACGAAAATACATTTATAATGTATTGTAATGAAGAATTTACTTCGCATATACAAAAATAACTGCATTAAGTAATGCGTGGTGAGTTAAGCCTCTATATGCTTTGGATTCCGAATTGACGATTTGACTAAATTAACTTTTACAAGCTTTTGCAATTTATATAGGCATAAACATTTTAAACTAAAATACAAACACCCGATAGAACATGAAATATTGCACACTTTTATAAGTTTATTTTTAATACAATGTTAAGATACTTTTAAGCCTATGTCTAAGAGTAAGGCCAGAAACAGGTTTTAACTGGTGATTGATATAATTTCAAGCCCAATTGATTATAAAACTTGCTTCATCAACATAAACTTATTTAATTTCAGATACGTGACCATACAGGCATTGATAAAACAATTCCCATTCATATAAAATTTTACCGCGCCAGTAATTCGGATAAATAGCATTTTGAGTGGGAAGCAAGTGACCCTCGAACACGGCATGTTATGGTAATTCCCCGCTTAGCCCATAAGTGACCATGCGATCCCGATGCTCGGGATAATATATTCAGGTCCGGGGCCACAAAACGCGGCTGGTTTGACCGTGTTACCTATTTGACCAGAACTGGATTACATTACAATCTGACTGTCGAGGACATGCGGGGGTTTGATTAGTAGGTACTGTAATGTTATAGATTTTTTATATAAAGGAATCAAATGATAGGCCCAGGTTATATGCAATACAATAAAAAAGAGAAAAAAAAACAACTTGTGGCTGTTAAGGGAGATGTTTTTAATTGATTATAACAATTATATTTAAAAAAAACATTAGCCAAATGCAAAGAAATTTCAAAGCGTTAATTGCATTTACCTGCTTAATACATCCACACCAAAGTCTAGATATTATGCACCTCAATAATGCCCAATAAATAAATCTAATACAACGCTCAAACCGCAAAAATAACTATTCACATTTATACTGAAACTAAAAGCTCCAATCTCAATTTAAATTCTTTTGAATAGTTTCTCTGATAAAATTGCAAATTTTACGTTGTTATCGATCAATGAAGTTTTTGAATCCTTAAATAGGAAGTTTAAAAGTTTCACCACCTTTAGACTTGCCTCGTTAAATGAATCGATCTGACCCAGTTGCCGAAGTTTCTGGACAATATAAACGCCGCTGCAAAAACTTTTTCCTCAGGTACTATTTTACAAAGTCAAATTTAATTTTGTCGTAATTATTTTTGAGGAGCTGACTGGGGGTGCAGAAGTTCAAAAACAAGCGAAAGTCAATAAACAGACTTGTGGATGTAAATAAGACAATTATTTACATTTTAAATGTTCTTAGAGTTGAGTTTTGCTCTTCAAAAATCTTTCCACTCATCCTCCTTTCCAAACTTAAAGTTTCATTATAATCTGGCTAAAACACGTATCTAAAAATTGGATTTCTAGGCTTGAAATAAGCACCTTCAGTTTCGGAACAGCTAAAATAGCGAAAACCTATATTGAAGCCAATATTCTTTACGACCTCATTTCAAGTGTCATTGGTTACAAAATTGGCGGTACAAGTCCAATCTTCAAAGGCAGTCACGACCCTCTTAACGATGTCTATATCTAATACAGTGCAGGCCATTCATCACGATGCACGACAAGCTCGTATTAATTCTACAATATCAATCAGTCATAATCACGCACGACCAATCAATCTAATGGCCGATGTCACACGACCGCATGCTCTCTGCCTACGTGAGAAAATTAATAATACTTATCCTGGCCGTCCTCCGTCAAGCCATAAATGTAGACCTCTGTAATGAAACGAGGGTGTTCCAGCCTGTATCTTGTCAAAATGATGAATTTCCTGGGAATACCCACTTTTATGTGCCTTCCATCTGGGTTCAGGATTTAATTTATAAGATTAACACATAAGCCTTGAAAATCTTTTGGTACAATGGCATAAGTTAAGTGAAAGGACGCGATATGAATATTTTACAGCTATCCCCTCTATATTCAGATTTCTAATTTTAGGGTCCCTAAACTATCTCGATAAATTAATTAGTTTGAGCTGAAGAGATTGTTTTTATAACTAATCTAATCTAGAGCCGTTCTCCACACTAAAGGGTAAAGGTTATCTTCTATTTTGTAGACAATATTAAATATCTAATTTAGAAGCTGAATGCAGACCATAGAATATTACATTATAATACTTATATCCACTCAAATAGGGTTTATTTTCTAAAAGTTTGTGTACAATTTTATAATATGAAGTGGGACTCTGGGACTCGCGATAGCCATTCTCAGGGCAGTAAACAAGTTCAATTTTATTTTTATAAGTCTCGTTAAGGCTGCACTCGATTTTATGGGCGACGTCAAATGATATAAACGGCACTAAGCACTCAGGATTATAAAAGTTTTATGTTTCCGCCATTTTCTCAAAGCATACATCTCTTGAGCGATGATTGATGGTTTTATCACTCCGTCTGTGGCGTGAAATATGTTTTTTGTGTATGCAATAGTAATACTTAAATGAAATGGAACCTTATCCTTTAAAAATTTGAACCTATTACATGAACATTAATTCTGACATACGACGAATTATTTTTGTGTGACGGCAGCGTTAAGACTCAGTGAGGATTGTAAATGGCACCTCATTCATTTTTTGATTCCTATCCCCTTATGCCTTTGAACTCCACAGGAATATAAATTGAAAATCGAGAGAAAGCGATTGCATTTTTAAGTCGAAGCTAGGTATTCCTAGTTTCTTTTTGTAGGAAAAACGGAACCTTTTATCAGATCACTCATGTCTGTCTCTGTGACGGATATTCGGAATTTTATTGGATCTTGTTGGCGAGCTAGACCTATAAAGCGAGTTAGATAAAAGTTTATTCGGTTCACTGAAGGGACGTTTTAGAGTAAGTACTACTTATGTGCATTGAGATTTTTATTTTATTTGAAGTTTCTATAAGAAATAAATGTTTCTCGTTCCAAATCAAATATTAAATTGAATTAAAATATAGATTAGCACAATTGTCGCTTTTCAAAACTTCTTTTTCCTCATCCTGCATATTTAGAGTCTAAAAAAGTCACCACAAAACCAACAAAAAAGAACTTTAACGCCCTCAGCATAAGACTCACTTTAGATTCCCCATAGAAACCCCGTCATTACCCTCATATCTTTAGTATAAGGAAGCAGAAAATCAAATACTCTTACTTATATAGTTGCAGTGAAAGGGGAGCCGACGCGAGTTGTCCCAATGGGTTCATCAGCAGTAATACGCCGCCCCAATGACCACAATGGCCCTTCAGAGCCCTCGTATTGAAAGCTAAAACGTTACATGTTTCTCGTACAATTAACTGTAAGGGAATTTCCTCTACTTTCCGAAGTACAATGTCTTTTCTTCGATAAACGCTGATTCTTATATCATTAGTTATAGAAAGTCGACTTTTTTTAGGGGTCGATACACAGAGGTGGTTTATATAGTAGCACAATCATATCAATAATCTATAAGAACTTTTAAGAAATCATTATTCAGCAGTTCATAAAATGACACATTTTTACAAATGAGATCAGGAAACTACTTTAAAAATTACTTTCTCTCTAAACGCTCTTACATTTTGTTCTAAGACTCTGAACCATAACTTAAGTAACAAATAACAGGTCTGCTCACAATTCGATTCTGAAATTCCTCGAGTGAGATATTCAATTATTCGTCCAAAAATTCTGTTTCAACTTCTCGTATGGAACAGTGCCAGACGACTGTCAATAAAGTTCTAAAACAAACTTACACTCAGTGAACTTAGTGTTCAATAAACAATATTATATCTTTCTGATTTCTGAACAAAAAAACAGTGGAAAGTGGATGGAATCTTATGCATATGTAACGAGCAATCTGCACCACAACATCTATACTTATAAAAGAGTCGAGATCTTTTTTGAAAAAATGATTTGTTTACTTTTGCTTTTGAGTACGGCTTTCTGGCAAATGATGTTTTGTGGAAAACTATTTACTCACTGTTTTATAAAAAATCCCGTGCACAAACAAAAATATTGCGCTAATTGGAATAATACACAAAACCATACATCGGTTTGTATTTATTTAAAGTATTTTGTTTACTCAACGAGGCAGTGTGATGCATGCAAGGTAAATATTCATACGATAATCTGAAAATGCTAAACAAAAAACAAAAGCAGATCGCAATATATTTTATATAAAAATAGTTCGGGAACCGTTAGATAAAATGGAATGCAAAACAATTGACATCATAGACGTATAATACAAATCGAATCATTGTAATCATTGAAAAGCTAGCAGAAAATAATCTTTTTATAACTCTGAGAATATGAACTAAATTGCAACGATATACAGCGTGCAATATAGTAAAATCCAAAAGCCTTATGAGCGTAATAAAGAAGACGAACAAGATCTTTTTAAAACCTCCTTTTTGATAAAATTTTAAGTTACAAGCTAACTCAAAAGTAAGCTAGGTAGGTAGGTAGGATAGCTGGCATTTCTTACCACTATGTAGAACATATTAATTTGTATTTTCTGTATATTTTATGATTTGTTTACCAAAATTGTCATATTATCTGCATGCAAAATATTGTTATGTAGAAAATTATACGTCTATAATTAAACCTATTAACTATAATATAAAGAATATTAAACCAGTAGCTGGACGATAATGTAAAATTATTTAACAGGATAACAAAGGTCCTAGTACTTAGTATCAGAAATAAATAGAACTGCACAATTTTTAAAGTCACTTATAGAACTTTAGCTATGACGTCCATGTCCTAGGCAATTTTATAAGAAAATGTAATTTAATATCAGATCTAAAATAGAAAAGTGCTCGTTCCTTCTCTGTAAGAGTTGGCCATCGCTTGCAGTGAAACGGTTATAGGCAAGGTAACATCTTATAAGAAGCGGTAAATTACCTGAGTTTAAAAGGAGGGTTGAATACTGGCTGATCAAATGCTTCACAAACGATCCAATTGCATATAAAACCTTTGATTGCTTTGAAAAGTAATGAAACAAAACGTGCATGAAAAAACATATTTTACAACTTTTCATTCACGTTAGTTTCATATTTGTGCAGCGAAACAAAACGATAATTTGTAGCAAATTGAACAAAAACAATCAACAATGAAACAGAAGGGAAAAACAGCTGACGCTCGGGTCAATCGACGAGCGAGCGCCAAACTCGGCCAGCAACGAGTTCTTTTTATTGAAATCTTTATCTAATAAAAAATATCATTATTACTATTGTCCGATTTGTATGTTTCATTGTTTACAGTATTATCAGTACCTCCGTATAATTTCACATACCAATGTAGAAAACTAAATTCGCCGTCGAAATGTCTAACGTTTGGCAAAAGCTCAATACTGCGAGCATTTGCATATGATGAGCATCGCTGAAATATGATTATACTGTGGATATCAGCGCGCAATCTAAACAGCTATTGGTGCTTATTTAGGGTTCGTAGGTTTAATTCCAATGCGCTTCGAAAGGGAATATTTTATATGCTTTTCAATATTGGTTTTCAGCTCTAAATGAGAGCCATTTTGTTTGGAGTGAGTCAACTATCTGATTATCTATTTTTGGTTTTAGTTTACCTATTGCAATTCTACGAAGATAAAAATGCAAAAAAAGGTAGTGAGCTCTTTGCCTTGTAGTGAGACAAAATACTCCTTTTAATATGAATAACGACATTATAATTGTTTCAGCTTTCAACTTCCATTTCTTACTTAAATGTTTTTAACCCATCGCATAACCCACCTCATATTCCAGAAAAAAATACGTTAAAAATATGCTGCAAATCGGGATTGAATTTTGAAACGCCCGTGTCAAGCACTTGTGCCGCATAGAAACTCTCGACAATATTGCCTGTCAAATTATATTGACATGGCAATGGGAGGTCATGTCACCCTGGATATTTAAGATTCCACCCATTGATTGATGGTGTTAAGCAAAGGATTTCATAATACTTGATTCTTCGAAAAATCTTAGGGATTTGTTTTTTCTTAGAAACTCAATTTTACGTTCAACGCACAATATTTTTTTCCTCAAAAGTGATCGTGTGTATACTATAATACTATACTAGTAATTCTATTAAGAATATACAAAAGCGACTTAGACAGTAAATACCGAACTATAATTTTAGTAAGGTATCCAAATTGTTTGACGATACTCACGATACGAAAAATCATTCTGACCCGCTGATCTTACACATTTAGTTCATACTCTATGTATAAATTAGTCCTTCTACCGATCTAACCCGGCAACTCGGCCCCTTTTCAACTCGTCAATTATTAATGTTTTAAATTGACACATTAATTCTATCTACATAAAAAGGTTTTACAATCACGCGACGAATATTGAAGTGATTCGCAGAAAAACGTCGATAGGTATTATTCATTCCCAGGACATTCATGTTTATAACACATGACAATTCTACCTAGTTTACCTGCGGTCGACGGAATACGGACTTTGAATAACTCAAACAATAATTGAGGGACACAATTTCAATTAAAATAGCCTGTTTGCTGGATACATTGTTATGCGAGCGCATTTTCGAAGTGACCACAATTCTACTGCAAATAAATTAAAACAATAGCTAACAGTTGGCGTTACTGCATTCTAACCGCGTCTGTGTGTGGCATAAGCAAAGTTAATGGCTAATAACTTATACAGTGGAGTGCTAGTTAGCTGCATTGAGCTGTATTGTCCTGCCCTGATAATACTTTAATAATTATAAAAACATCTAAGGTTAAAGCTATCTGTCAAGTATGTAACAATCTGGAAATTTTCTACGAAGTTGTACTTATACAGCTATTTAATTGTGATTATACAGAATAGCTGTATTAGTCTAGTTTTAATTTAAACGTCGTGAAAACATTGTTCGATTTTGCTTTTAGAACTTACATACAAACATAATTCATACACGCCACGCGTCTTTCCCTTGGGGGTAGGCAGAGATCACATCTTTCCATTTGCTACGATCCTGGCATACCACTTTAGCTTCATCCACACTCATCAATCGCTTCATATACGCCCGTCGGTTAAGGGTACTCCTGACCTGACCCTTTTTTAGAACTTTCCCTATTTGGACACGGAACGTCTGTCGTGGTCTTCCCCTCCTTAACTTTTAAAACTTACATGATTGTAGCAAATTATTCTATTGAAAATTAGAAATTATTTGATTCATTTAGTTAATTAGTAGTACCTACTTTGAGGTTGTGTAATTCCGTTTTCTATTGAAACAGAACTGTAATACACCCAGGAGGTGTAACAACACCTCTTAAATAAGAGTCTTGTGGTTGTAGGAGTGAGACGACGCTATACGCCGTGAAATGCTCTGTCTCGCTTTCTCCTTACTTTATGAGGTGATTGTAGGCTCCCTGACCAAAATTACTAGCGTCAAAACCGCTTTCAAACGCGCTTGGGATTTTAAAATAACTTGGCGGCGTGCCTATTCTTGATGAAAAAAAATATGTCGTGAGTAGAATAAAATGCAGGGCTTATAGTAAAGCATAGTGGGTTCTTACGTTACTTATGAATATCAAGAAATGTGGTTCCATTTCTCATATATAAAAATTAAATCCGGCTGGAAGTCGGTAATATTTGCAATGGCATTAATCTTATTTTACGCAGTCAGGTATAAAATAGCCTTTGTTTTAATCTAGGGTATAACCTCAAATCAATATCCACAAAAAATACTTAAGCCGTTTGAGCGTGAAGATTTAACAAACATACACAAAGTTTCGCTTTTATATTAGTAAAAAGGATGATAATAATATGTAGGTTATACTTAGTTTAATCAAATACTTACTCTACAACTTAGTTAACAGAAGCATAATAAAATTTACAGTGTAAGGTATTTTTGTAACAATCTGGATATGACTTTAAAATAAAACTATACTTGTTTTCCATCTTTGCAATAACATGACAATTTGAAACGCCGTTAAAACTCACATCTATGGTCTCACACAATCTCATGTTGGTATTCGATTCTATTTTGTGTGAATAAAATGCAACTTTTTTGACCCGGTTTACTTAAACAAATGCCAGACAGAAAATTTATGAGATAGAGTTGTGAGAAAACCAAGTATTAACACCAAGACAAATAGCATGTACAAAAGGGATAGTATATTTTTACTTTAAAGGTATGACGGTTTTCTCACGCGTATTTATCGGAATAGCCCGACTAGTCGAACGACTCGCGACCCCGCCGCCGCGTCAGTTCATGATTAAGGACTCCGGTTGTGTCCGAAACTAGTCGGGCTATTCCGATAAATACGCGTGAGTAAACCGTTATACCTTTTAAGTATGAATCATCCTCTCGAAAGTTATTATGAAAGATAGTATATTTTATTCTGTAAACTGTGCTATACCATAATAATAAATCATAAAACATTCCATAACAGAACGTATCCTATAAAAATACAAAGAGTAAGTAAGCACATGCATCGATTATTTCGCGTGCAGTGTCGCAGTGAAACCTACACAATACGCCGGTTACTACGAACATTGACAAGCCAGGGGTAACATTATTGTCCCCCTGTGGTATGTCAATGTATTCGATTAGTGAGCTTAGTTACATTGTTGTTAGACAATAATGTAGAGACTATTATCCACTATTTAAAAAGTAAATAAGTTCGTGGTAAATATTTGATTTAAATAGCATGGATAATATACTATGTTACAACATCAGGAAATTATGAGAACATAGCCACAATTATTTTTGATTTTTTATCTAAATTGTACAAAATGCATCATTCGTAATTATGTAGTTACGTCCACTTTATGTATATCTCATTCATAAGATACGAAAATTACATTTAAAAACTTCTGTGGGCTTAATTGTGAAGGCGGCGAATACTTATTACTTTACATATTTCAACCTGAATGAACAAAAAATTCTCGGCAAGCAAACCTGGCACTAATTACCCCTGTCAAGATAAAACCACCCTTGCTGCATCAGGAATTAAGGCCTATTTTAACTTGTTAAGTAAACGTCCCGCTAAATTATATTTCGGAGCTGTGTCAGGACTTATTTAAGTAAATTCATTTGCGGCCGAGATTAGTATTTTTCTTACTTATACAGTTGGTTTTTGGGCGAATGTGAAATGTTGATAAATTTTTCATTTACGGAGTAAACAAAAGTCATGAGGTTTTAACTTTGTTGTTACAAGGCCTTTGTATTTAAACAATTGCCTACAAGGTACAATAGGTGTCTTTATAAGGAACTCCTCGAATTTAAATTGCCTATCTATCCTGAACAGTTTTCTTAAGTAAATACCCCGAAAACCGTTTTCAGTCACTTTAGAAACAGTAAAACCTTAATTTAGGCTTAAACCCACTCTATTCAGACCCTCAAAGAAACTTGAACTCAAATAACTAGTTACCTAAGTCCAGTGGACTTGAGAATATAAATTCAAACTGGTTAAATCTAAATAGGCCTAGCAAAGAGGTCTGATGTACCAAAGTGACCAAAATTTAATTAGAGTTGAGGTAATTCGCTGATTAACTAGATGAAAATTCTTTAGTTTGTTAGTAGTTTCCCGGAGAATAGGGTTGAACTAATTTGATACATTTAAATTTGAGGTTTTCTTGGTATTGTTCGTATTCGAAGGTTTCATTTAGTAAGAGTATTTCTATCAAAAAGAACAAGTAATAAAGTAGGGTGACGTCATATTATGTTCTAAAAGTCTATCACGACTTGTAAAAGAAGTATCTTTAAAACATGTCGGTAAGCTCTCTGATTCGTATAATCTATTACTAATGAAAATATTGGCAGTCTTCCTGTAGCCTTATTAAGAAAAACATCGGAACTTCAAACAGATCATCTAAAAATAGTAAATAATCCCCAAACAAAAAAACACAACAGAAACATTTCGTATAACGAGGTTTATTTCAACACCAAGAAGCCCCAATTTGGCTCATGTTTTATCTCTGTACATATTCATGGGGAAAAATGTGGTGTTATTTGTCACGAGCTGCTTCAAAGGATACTAAATTACGTGCGAAAAATGTTAAACGAACGCTGAGCCGTGAATGTTGAAACACAGACACCTGGGGGCCTACCAATACCTCCTAAAATAAGACTGTTGTTGGTGTAAAAAAGAGACGGTGCTCTACGCTGTGAAGAGCGCTGTCTCTCTTCCTCAATTGCAAGAGTATTATGTTAATGGGTGTTGGTAGAGCCTCCAAAACGGTGTTGCTTTGAATGTTTGAGTTAATTAACGAGGCATTTTCGGGTGAAACATCCTCAGGTGTCAGGTTGGTTGGATTTCGTGCTTTGATTGGCCCCGCATCTAAAAGCTTGCGAATAGAATGTGTGGTGTATCCGTTTACTAAGTGCCTGTAACTAAGCCAGACAGTTGTAATTAGGAGGAAGCGAGAATTTGTCTAGTATCCCGCGGCGTGAATTGTATTGTTGTGTTAAAGCATTTCTATTTGTTGTATTAACACCGTTCGGATTTGAAATTTAATCAAGTTTTACAAACACTAGATTCAACAGTAGTATTTTTATTAGATTGTATAAATGCTAATCTTATTCCATTTATAGCTGAATCTTAAAGTCTTAAGATAATATAATCTTTCTTTTGGAGACGTCTGTAAATTGGTTTTAAAAATAACCTTTGTACTTAGCATGTCTATTTAAAGATATTAATTCGTTCTTTTATACTTCTAACAAAGACTAATTTACAAGGATAAAGGAATGTTTAAAGCATTCCTTTTCACCGAATTCTTTAGATAAGTAAAAAAAATGTGCGATGACTCCCTCGGGAAATCTCGGCGGTATGATGCATCGACCTCGAGTATTTTACCTTTCAAGCCTTAGGCTACGAATATAGGGCGCCTAGTTTTTGAAGACGAGATTTTTTTTTGTATATTTATAACTATTTCGGTTCTTGGTGGAGTAAGATATTAATTTTGCTTTTTTGATTAGCTTCTGTTTTTAGGTTCGAATATCATTTGTAGCTTAGCCTAGTGGTATGTAAGCTGGAGTGCCAAGTTAGAGGTCATGAGCTCAAATCTCAGCATGCACCAATATCTTTTCGAATTTGGTCGTAAAATCGGTAAAGGAAAACATCGTGAGGAAAAGACACACCTGAGAATTAAGGGCATGTTAAGTTACTTCAGGTTCTTACGGGCGATTTTTTTAACTTTGGCACCAGGTTTTAAACTAACCATAGGTACGTTAAGAAGAAGATTTGGAACAAGAATACACTTTCGTATAAGCTCATGAGCTCATGACTGCAAATAAACGCAGTGCACACATTAGATTGTATTCACAGAATTTAACATCCCTGGACAAGAGAGGAATCAAAAGATATGACCACATTGCCACTTAGAAACACAATTACTGTTCCATCTAGCTACAACACTAGAACTGGTAGACTCAAATTACATATTTGATCAAATTGCATGTAGAGCTAACATTTCTGTAATAGATAACATCGATAACATGTAGACAGCCAATTGAATTGTGTTTGCTATAGAAAACAGTTCATTCTACTGACTTTATGAAAATAATTTTATTACGATCATTCGCAATGTCTATAGAAATGAAAGATACTTTTTAATATTTTTAAAAGTCCCTTATGACATTACAAAAAGAGTTGTCTGGAGAATAAGAAATCTTACAGACGTTTGAAGGTGAAAGGTAGTCTGCTATGACACGTGCCGACCTTTTTAAGCAAATACTCCTTTCAGGCCTCGAAACTGCACGTGTTCGAGAATGTGGAGCAAAGCTGATTCCATAACTTATTTATAGTTGGATATCATAAGGAAATTCTCTTTTGATATTATTCGATATTGCGTCCCTTGTGGCCGACTGGAATATTGAATGTTCTATTCCATTGATCTTAATTATCATATAATATCTGATTCCGTATCGAGCAATCGCTTGCAGGATATTGCTATCACAGTGCGAAATCTGTGTTTATAGATAATTTGAGCATGTTAAAAGCAGGCGTGAGTTTAAAGCAATACGTAAGCTTAATTATAATGTAGTTATCAGTGAATGTATGAACTGTATTGTAATTTGCAAGGCAAATTCACACCACATTGATATTCGTAGCACGTTAATTCATCTGCCTACGAAATCGTAGCAAGCGTAGCACAAAGCTACGCCGTAGACTAAACATCACAGAGAGATTAGTTAGTGAAACAAATAGGTAGACTAGTTATTTTTATATTTTTCTGGCATCATTTATCTTGCCAAAAGCGTTGTTTCTAGACCCTCATAGACAATTTATCAAACCGTTTTGTATTTCCATCGAAACAGGCTTGAGTCTAGATGAGGACCAATTTGTTTTACGTCTCATTATTTTTACAAACAAAAATGTAATAGAATCCAATTTATTTGTACCTTTTGATGGTTATGAGGCAATATGTGTCACATATTTTGTTTTACGTAAGACCTCAAATTTTGTTCACGTACGAGGATTATTTTATTTAGTATCCATAGGTTCTGATAATATCGGTTTTGTACCGAAAAAAGAAATTCTGTGTAATTTATTTTAGTTACACGAATTATTAGGCATTATTATATTCAAATGAGCTTCAAGACTTACAAAACATTATATGCTAACGATTTACTGTAACACTGTGTAAGTATAATTTACTATTTTAGGTTTACCGCAGCAATCGTAAGATAAAAATAGAACGTCGCTTATTTTATAAGTAAACTAGCTTTCCGCTCGCGGCTTTGCCTACGTGTAATTTGGGATTGTGGCGTTTTTTAATGATCTGGACAGGACTTTCTTTCGTAGGCTAAAAAAATGTTACAATTTTAATTATGCTATTATACAGCTTGAGTTACTCAGGGATGATGTAGCTTTCTAATGGTGAATATTTGAAAACAATAAGTAGTTTTGGAGTTTGTCGATTACGTTATGTAACAAAAAGTAAAGCGAGACAAAAGTATCAGTTGATCTCCTCAACTCAAATCTCCAAAAATATATTGCCAAACTTATTTACTTGACCATATACGTGTTTGTGCTAAGTTTCAAGTTTATAAACCCAAGGAATAAGATTTTTCATAGAAACGTTATGACCCCTTTTTACCCCCTTAGGGGTTGAATTTCCAAAAATCCTTTCTTAGTGCACCCCTTCATATCTCAAGGACTGATAATTCAACTACTGGTCGTAGAAAGCTGAAATTTGGCATGTAGGTGCCAAATTTCAGCTTTCTACGACCAGTAGTTTCGGCTGTGCGTTGTCTGTCAGTCAGTCAGTCAGTCAGTAACGGAAGAGTTTTATATATATAGATTGTTCCACTAAAGTCCGTGTGGTGTCCGGATATAAAGAATAGCACCACCCCATATCCTCCACTGGGTGTCGTAAAAGGCGACTAATGGACCTTAAGACCCAGTGCACTGTACCAAGCACCTTGGGTCACCCGAATGGTGGCGGGTAAACAACCAACAATCGCATTCCCAAAGAGGGTTAGTGTCAGGCAGGCGGCCGACTATAAAACCATAGCCAAAACTTTAAGCAACACGTCGAGAAGACGTGTTGCGCCGACCCCAAATCATAATAATTGGGATAAGGGCAGGGGAATGATGAGATTGTTCCACTAAAGCCTAAATATAACTCGGTTTACCACAAGTTATTTTACAAACCCACCCACTACGCTTAGATAGTATTGTTTTCAGCTGAGACGAACGCAAAGACTGAACACAAAATTAAATAAGTAAGGTAATTTCGCAGTATCAATCAGCATTACCATAAAATCAATCAAATATTAAATTATCTCTTCCAATATTAATTCTGTGGTCTTAAGAGGTACACCGGGGAGGAAATATTCCGGGATATTTCCTTCGAAGCCCCGGACGGCAGACGTCAGATAATTAGGTCGGTATCTGTGATTAAGATTGACAGATCGAGGACTTTCGATTAGAATCGATTACAGTTGCTACAGACAAAGTAAAAGCCCACGCAGAAATCTGCCGGCTATTAGTTATAGGCCTTGAGTTACTTGGGTATCATTACATTGTATAAAACAAAGTATCTTACAGCGTCTGTTCTGTGTTCTCTGTGCATGTATGCAAACTCTTTTAAAGTACGCTACGGATTTTGACGAGTTTTTTTATAGATAGAATTTTCTAAAAATAAATTTTATATATATAATAAGCGAAGCTGAAGCTAAGTAAAGCTGAGGCGGGTAGCTAATCTTTTATTAGATGTGAAAAGATTAGTTAGACGGTCAAATAGTTTGCATAATGTGTGGTAGTGTAAAAAACTATCCTTGCCCGCAGCATTTTTCACGGAATTTCCGTTTCCTTGTACCGGAGAAAACAAATGAGAATTATTTTTCAAAATTATTCTTATTTTTAAAGATGTGCTGTTTGGTAACAATGCAAAAAAAACTCTACTTTAAAAATACTAACAACACAGACAGAATAACTAAAACAATATAAAAATTCATGCTGAACAATCATGATCGCTACTTCCTAATATTTAATTTCTGTCTTCTTATTCACTGTCATCCAATTTTACAAACTAGTCTATTTCCGAATCCTTTTGTAAAAGGTTCGCATTACCTTAGACCGTTGACCGTTAACTTACTTAAATATTTTGTTACGGAACGTATTTATAAAGCCACTTGGGCCTTTTCCTTGTCTGCCCTATTTTTGTTTAACGACCGCAAAGGCTTTCGATGTAAAAGAATCCACCGTGACTTCCTCGTTTTTTGTTCAGTAATGTTAGACTTGTTGCTATGCGTTGTTTTGAGTACCTATTGGTACTATATATTGCTTAATATTTATGAAGTAATATTGCTATTGTTTTGTTTGATACGCTTTTCAATAATTTTAGGAAGCAAGCAATGAAAATCCAGTACTCAGGTACGGATTTTCCACGAATTTTCAATACAGAAATTCCTTGAAACCAAATCGTCTGTTACCAGGAAACGGTGAACTACGAAAGGTATTTTGATAGGCAGAGTAAAATAGGTAAAGCAAGCCGCCCCTGCTATGCACGGGTACAATGCCAAAGTATTAAACGTATAAACCTTCTTCTTCAATTACTTTATCTCAAAACAAAATATTTCAAAATTGAGATTTAAACATACGTATGCACTGTCAGTTTTGTACTATGTTATGATATAAATTAACTTCATATTGCTTTATTGAGTAAATTACCAAGTGCATATAAATCTATACTCACAGTTCTGACCCGTCAGTCACTTACAAAATAAGTTTCGAAACATAAATTTGGTACTGAAAGTAATTAACCCAAAATTACGATTTTAAATCGTATTTAACCCAAAAATTTCGTCGTTTTCCCCGAGGTACACTAATGTTTTAATTAGGAATTCCCAATTACTGTGGCAAATAGAATTAAATTGTTGTTTCGGGATTTTAACGGGTATAAATAACGGAAGTTTGGCTTTTATGTAAACTGCCGGAAAAATGAGGCTCAGTTACTTGAGTTTCTTGAAAACAAGCAGAAAAGAATATCGAATTTATATTTAGTAAGAAATTATTGTTTCATTGAATAACATCAGGAATAACAATATTATAGATATTTCATAACAAAATAGCAGCCATATCTTTAGTAGAATCTTAGAAGGCTAATACTTGCATGAGCGAAAATATTATGAAACATATAAAATTGTAACATAATATGAAACATTACTGCTTGATTACAATTGAAAAATACTTACGTCACAGAAAATCTGCTTTTACAACCTAATCTGTATTTGCCCTAGAAAGCAAAGTCTTCTCATTCATAGTTATTTCAAGATACTTAAAATATTTCCGGGACCCTTGCCTAATTACTCACTTTTTTGCCCCGAAAGCTATAAAACACGGCGGAATGGCACACCCTTGAAGGGGTTCTTTATAAAGGGGCTTTAAGGGGCTACTTCCCAAACTGCGACGCAGGCTGAGAGTGACGGTGGGAACACCGTTTATTATAGAAGCCCATTATTGCGTTAGCAGTTGATCATTGAAAATAAAAAAGGTCGAAATTATATAAGAAAAGGAATATTGTTTTATGCGAGATGTGGAGAGAAGTAAATATTCGATTAAGCCACAGTAAAAGTCGCTCACTATTTTTAATCCAAGAAATTTTACATTGTAGCTGTTCTCGGAATTTGTCAATCAGATTATAAATCGTTGTGTTTTTCCTACGTAATCCGTAACCAATGTTTACGACTTCCGGATTATCAAATTTCAGCTGAATTCCTTTCAACAATGTACTTTTGAAAAATTCTCAGAAACATTATTTTGTAGTCATCCTTTTAAACATAAAGCGGTTCTGATAAACGTTGAAAGAATACTCAAATGTTTCTTGAAGTAAGAAACAGTTAATTTAACAAAATACTTTGACGAAGGTAATAACGGTAGCACAAAACGAGATTAACTAGATCGCTTGGCGGTAACTGCTAAAAACTTTGTACTAAGGTTAATTTTTCTGAGCCCTAAAATAAAAACTTAGCCTAAAGTTTTAAGGTTTATTATCAAAATTTTGGACTAATTACTGTTCTTGGCATTACAAAAATTAGCTTTGCGAGTAAAAATTATGTTTGGACTTAAGTAGCCGTTATTATAATGAGGTCAGAGATAATAAAAACTCAAGCTTGGCTGTTCAAGGGGGTAGGTAGAGACCACTTACCATTCAAATTTTAATTATTATTTTTTTAAGAAATACTTATTTTTTGTCAGATAAAATGTTGTGGTCAACAAATTTCCTTACTAACGTATCCTTTGCTAACACAATCTAGTTTGATACCCTTGTTTTGCCCGAGTATATACGTAGAGCTTAAGACTTGAGCTGAAACAATCACTTCCCGTCACGTTTGCCTGTATCTTTGGCCACGAGCACACAGTCAACAGACTGCGGCCACGACAGGCTCCTCAAATCCCAGGCTATCCGAAACTCGATGAAAGCTGACCTAAATATAATAATAGAGGGACGATAAGGATGTGGTTTAGCAGAGTCATATTATGAATGCGTAAAATATGTTTTCTGTGATTAGTCGCTTGTATTATGATTTGATTACTATGTTATCGAACCTTTTCGTGTCAATTTTTCGGTATAAAATAAATTATCTTACATTTTTTGGTATTTTTTTATTATACTTGAGGTTAAAATCAACATTTTCAAAGATGTGAATAATGAAACTTTCAGAGAAATGAATTTCCAAATTCAAAACTTTTAGGTCAAATTTAAGGTAGTTCATAATATGATTTTCCTAAACCACTTTAGCGTCCTATCCCAAAACTTCAACCTCAGTCAAAATTGGCCACATCAAGAGAGGTTGACCCAAACAACATTTGGACCAACAAATAGGTTTTACTGCCGAGCTGGGTTTAAATCATTTTGATTAAGTGTTGTAATCTCAGATAACAATAGCAATTGCGAGATTTAAATTCCTGCGTATATTACGGTCCCTGAATTTGTTGGCAGAGATATATGGTTGGACAACGTTTTTCTGATCAAATCTGTCTCGTCGACATCACAAAAGTATGTTTTACATAACTTTACAAAACAAACACATATTTTTAATTTACATACGAATAAATTATTGTGTGTTGTAAGCTGTAAACACGTTTGAGAATACACAACACACATACTCATTAGGGAGTTGGTATACTTAATGCGCTATACATACGTACATGGGTCTATTTCGTATACACCATCCATTACCGCTTGTTCGGTTTCTCAGTATCTCCCATTTCCTCTAATGAGAACGTTGTAATTTGCGACACGAGTTTTTTTCGCCACCTGTACTGGGATTAATGTTTCAGGCCTATGTTACTTAACAGAGATTAAATAAAATATTTACTACGAAAATGCTACGGCGTAGCTTAAATGCGCTGCTACGAGCTCTTGCAGATGCGATCAATGTAATTAGTGTTTTGGTTGTGATTACAAAATATTAAGTTTCTGAATTTTGCTTTCGGAAATATTTACTTGCCTTTACACAAAAGACAATATTTCAACAAAAATATTACAATACTAACCTACATTAAGAGTGAGACAAAAACTTTTCGAAATAAATACACTTTTTAAAAGGTCCTTTTTATCTAACTTTCGTAATTCAGATATTATTTTAAGCCAAAGTGAGGGGTACTTTTAAATGGCAATTTAGGACATTTGCCCTTATATAACTTTTTACTTTGGACCACTCACCGGCTCGTCAGGAGGTAATGAGGTCACGCGGCTGTTGCTACGCGGAGATATGAGACTCACGCGTGAATAAATAATGTGAACGAATAACCTTCCAAATGGAAATGGTTCTCCAGCATTTTCTTATCAGTACTTGAAGTTTTTGATATGAGAGTTGTTGACTTAGACTTTGGAACAAGTACTGGATAGTATCTGATACAGACGAAAGTTTTGCTCACTTTACTGACAGAAATCCCTCTTGAGTCTAAATTACATAAAGTGTAAGGTAAGACTTTTTTAATATAGGCTTCTTTATTTTCGTAAAATATGAAGTAGTCATATCACTGAGGTTCATTTGAGGTCTTAACATGTAAATACTAATGTTTAAATCATAATATAGTATCTAGCAATAATTAACATTAATACGATTCGTAAATGTACAAGTCGTATTGTGGGAAACATTCATCCAACGCTCAAACAAACACTGAAATGTCAGCATCTCAATGTAATAAATATTTTTGACCTTTTAGATTTTTAGTAGACCTTGGCGTGTTGGCAATTTACGTTTCTCGGAATACGCGCTGACGAATCACTCAAATGTATTGAACGGACTAGTCAAAGTCATATCACCTGTCGAATGTGAATGTCATTCACGTACTTTTACAGTTTTTTATTCGACCTCTTTTCCACAGCGATGGAACCCTCATAGTAAAGTAACGTGTATTAGAAAATCATCTTTGTTCTTAATTTCAAGCGTTTTGTATTCGAAGTCAGAACTATGGGAAGTAATTTGTATGTTCCCTTTGTAGCGAAACCTTTTATTACCTCCGACAAGCTCAGAAGTGAAGGCTTTGTTACATCAGCACAATGTTTGACTAATGATGGTATTCAATACAACTAGGGTATCTGGATCCTTGAATACATGCTATATTTTATACTCCACTTTTTTTTTAATTAAGTATTTTTCAATGAAAACCATGTGTAATGTAAATAACCCTCTGTATAGATTCAGAATATATAAAAAAACAAGTCTAAGCTCAAGGTTAGGACACATTAATCAATTAGGCCTAGTATTTGTGACACTGATCGATTAATTGAAAATAATTTCATAAGATAGCAACATATTGTAAACTGAAAGCACGGTGTTCACTTACCAAGCCCTTTTATCCATTTAGATACTTTAAATAAGCTTATATGTAATTCAAAACCGAACACTTATATTTACAAACTACATTACCTTGATGCAATAAACTTAAATACTAAAACCGAACACTAACATTTAGAAACTACATTACATTCAAGCAATAAACTTAAATACCAACAAAAATTTAGAAGACAACAAGATACTAAATACTATTTAACCATTAATCGCTTATTTTATATTACTACTTATCTATTATTAACACTTATCAAATTTAGAGTATTGATCTCAGGGATAAAAAATTACAAAAATATAATTTAAAAATAACCAACTAAGTATCCATCAACGCCACAAACTCCTGCCAATTGAACGGTAGAAAGATGATCCATAAAACATTTTTATAAAAGCATATTTATCGTTCAAAAGAAAACGGATTAAAGTCATTTACTGAGGGAAGGCAATTTATCAAGAGCGTTACAACTTTGTCGCAGGTTAAGGCGTCAGTTTTAATCTCTTCGAGTTTTCAGTTTCTTTGGCGTTGGGATGCCGCAATTATTCTTAGGATTACGCATCTTATCTGGGGAATATTTTGTTGCTATTTTAGGTATTATGGTTTAGGTTTGTATAGAATCTGCCTAGAAAGACTTTAGTTTAGATACTCTTTTTTTTTGGTGACCTAACAGAAATCCTTCTAGACTATCCGCCATCGTGAGGTCGAGGGGTGTACTGGCACTAACCGATTAAAACAACTGAAAGGTCCTCATCTGCCAATGGTTTGGGGCACGGGATTTGCTGTCGCATTCTCCGCGCCGCGTATGATCAAACTGATTAATTAACAATCAAGCATTCAGCAAGTTAGCAATCTCTGGCACTTAGAAGAAGTTAGTTTTCCTTGCATTTTTGAAACATTCCAAAATTATTGTGAGCTTTTTTTGCCATAAAAAGACGAGAAATCATACGTGTGTCACCCCTACAGGTATCGCCCACTCGGTATTTACCTTCGATGTGGGTGTCAGATAAATTATTTTTGTACCAGGAGACGGAACAAATAAATATAGACACACAAATGATTATCGCTTTGATGTCTTATTTATTCACGTGTAAGGTAGCAAGTCACTTTGACATTCATACGGAAATTGGCAAATAAATTATAAATGTTGCTCCTTTATTGTGTGATCGGAAGTAACACGTAATAAAACCACAGTATTACTTTTCACCCATACATTTTTTCAATAGTCTTTATCAATATAATATTCAGCTAACAATATTGTTTGTAAGTGTCGCAATAAATGCAAAGCTGTAAAATAAAAAAATAAATGTTTTCAACTCTACATCGTCTAAATGATCAATCACAGATGTCACAATAATCGTCACGCTCACGCCACGCTCGCGTCACGCTCCCGTCACGCCGCCGTCACGCATCGCGCTTCGTTTGTTTACAACACGGTTTTAAAATGTGAGTTTAGTGCCATCCGTCACAATTGTAGGTGACATTTTCATTTTATGAAATAAACCTTTTTTAATATGAAATGGAACGTGTTTCAGCATTCATGTGTTTTTTACTACAACGAGCAATACAGTTTTTTCATAAACCTAAGCGCTTGTAATTAAACGTGCAGAAATTAAAGAATAGGAGTCACCACCATCACTTAATGCTACATATTTTCTAACTATAGGATTTGATAAACAAAAATAGTCTTGTATTTATGACTTGAGGCTCACAAATTTTTCAGAAAGATCGATACATAAATCTCATAGATATCATTCAAAGATCATTTCCTTTGATCATTAACGAGATGATTATAATATATTTACTTCGTTATTTCCTCAACCATTTTCTCTCTTGTCATACATGTACCCGCACACATTCGTCTCATAAATAACGCTAAGAACTTACCATTTCCAAAAGACTCATCGACTTTAATACCAACAACTCTGCCTAATCCGCTTTATAAATGTCGTGAATATATAAACATTTCCGTCTTCTCGTAAGGTTTCACATTGTCACATGTTAAGTATAAAATTTATGAGACGTCGTATTTTACAAGCGGTCTGTGGGGGATTGGACATAGTAAGAACGTGGAGCGACAGCGGGTGCGACGAGCGATTTCATGAAGCATTCTATCTGTAAGCCACGTGTAGTAGGCGTAGATATCCACACATGCTACCAGCAGAAACAACCAATTTATATCAGTGTCAATCACTCAACCTAAAAAAAGGAAAATATGTGTACTTTATACAAAAATGTTCTAAGTAATGTGATGTCGTTTTATATATCTAATCAATGGAATATAATAATATAACACTTCTAAAAGCCGTGTTTAGAAAAAAAAAATCTTTATCAAAATTAAATACTCGTTTTCTATTAACCCTACAGTAAATATAACCACTTTTACTCATGTCATAATATACCATATCTATAATTTGCGCCCGGCGCTGTCGTTCCCGTATAGGCTTTGTTAGCCACCAGCGCAAGTGCCAAAATCAAATAAATTAACACGGCTGCTGTTTCAATCATCTGTCATAGATGCTAGAGGCCAATGATGATGATCGCTCAGTAATCCGCTCTCGCGTCCGCTTTTCTTAAGAACTCTGGTAGAAGCCTGAGAAAATTATCGTGGCTCAGCCAGGAGGCCTCCGAGACATAACCAGCCTGTTTATGGATTGTATGATGGAGCTATGCGGAGGATTATGACCCTCTTAAATTTGTAGGTGACATCCTGGATCGTTATACTTTCATTTGACAAAGTGACAAAGGTCCTTGAGGAAATGTTGTGAAAGGCAGACATAAAATATTACTTAATTAAAATGTATCATTTTTTACAACTTGATGGTATGTAGTTGGATTTTTGACATTTAAATATGTATAATAATAATGATGCCACGTCTTTCCTGACTGTCGATACATTGTAAGAAGTGCTAAGAAAGTCTTTTAAAATGCATCATTAAATCATCGGAAAACCATCAAGATTTCAAAATTGAAACATAAAAAACAAATAAACATCTTCAATAATTATACATTTCGGAAAGCTTAAAATTATTTAATGAGCACCCAGTCGAATTAATTAAAGAGATTCACATATCTACTGAAATCCATTTATTATAATATCCAAATTATATTTTGAAAATTCAATAAATTATGAATTCCTATTTTCATATCACTTCGTTTTAATTAAATACGGCTCATCTGCGAACATAAATTATAATTATCGTTGAATTAATTGGGAGATATGAAATTCTAAATTCAACAAGTGTAGGATCTAGGAATTCCTTCTTGGGAAATATAAGACCTCCGTACGTATAATGACTACGTCTTAAAATTTTGTAATATCAGACAGCTACAGAGAGAGCGGTGTTTTTTTCACAACTGCAATGATGATGTCCTCTGACCACGAATGGCATGCTACTAAAATCACGCAACACAATATATTCGGCTCGCCACTGATCTCTATGCACTAACTCACATATTTTTCTGCAACAATATTGTTTTACAAATTAGAGAACATTGACAAAACGAGACGTCACTTTGCGAAGTGTAGTAGTGTCACTCTTCCACAATTGCATCGCTCATCTTTTAACACTTTATAGCACTGGCAATGATCGATGAATGTACAAACCGCAGTTTTATAGCTCGTCAATACAGCTCTCTGGTGAACCGTTGCAAGACCGTGGTTTACACACTGACAAGCCTGGCTTTGGCACATTTTTGCTTTATTTCTTACTTGGTTATGTAAAACCACGTGTTGGTTCGGCTGGCGAGTTGAGTCTGCTGTCGGCAACGCTATAACGATATCGGGATACACCAAGCCCAAAAGTATGGTATCATATCGGCAGATATTATCTACAAAAACTTTCAGGTTTATAAATAAAATTCGGTGGTACATAGAGTTCATATTATCACACACACGAGTCTCGTTTAGAAACACGGAACACAAACATTTTATGTATTTCGCAAATGATATAAAAACTCAGGTTTTGTAAAGCATCATAAAAGCTAGAGGTGTAACGATCGCGATAAAAGATTTATATTGACATCGAATACTTGATGGGCGAACATTGAAAGATGAATATTCAAAGCTGTGGGGTGGGGGGTGAAGGGGGAGGGGGGGGTGATATACAACCTGATTACACATTCACAAAAACATACCTCGCATCAACAAGCAGCTAACATTTGTAAACATGCGGGCGGAAAGTTGCGACGCGAGCGCTGAAACTTCGATTCGAAAATGTATTCAAAATTCATGTATATTTTGATCGAGAAATATGGTTGCTTTACACGTGTGGGTGGAAAAAGACTGGTTTATTTACCAGTTCAAGGCAATCGCAAGACATTCGTTCAGTGAGACGGCAAAACTTGTTGAACTTTATCCAATAAGTTTCGACAAGTTTTACCGTACCTAGTTCAATAGTAGTTACTTTAAAAACTTACGTACCTAGAGAGTCTTTAGTATACAATTTTTCAGTTATAGTATTTAACGCCAGTTTACTTTGAATACACGCCTCTACGTGACTCCAAGACAAATAAAATGTACAGACTAGTGAGTGAGAATCTCGTTGGTTGCTAGAGAAAATAAAGAAAATATTGTCTTGCGGCATAAATCCTTGTCGGAAAGGAATTTTCAAATAAAACTGGTAGGCGTGTGGCGTGTGTATTTTATGAACAGTTTACTGTGGAATCTTTATATCAGGATTTTATATGACTACCGTTTAGGTTGTGGAGTTTTCTTAGATATAGTTTGCTAAACTATTAGCAAGCTTGTAATAGTTAAAGACAGTTTTAACATTGATTTTGACTTGAGTATCCACTATCGTAGTATACATTTATAAGTAATATTTTTTATTGATTTTAGATGGAATGAAATTTAAATATTTTAACATTACATTACTCTGTTTTAATATAACACTGCTATTAATATTTAAACGCTACATTTGATCTGTAGTCGACTAAACTATTTTAGTTCTGGATTACGTTCAATTTATAACTCTTTAATTTACAGTGTACTAGGTAGTCCTAGGTGTTTTATAACATTTTTTTAGGAACTTATTGTCAAAAAAATATTCTTAAATACCTATTACTAACACTTATATCCATACACATGTGCTATCTCCAAACTTAACACTCGATTTCCTCTTTATATCTGACTCACAATGCCTGACCTACTCATGCAAAAACACCGATAAAAATACAAATAGCAGGATAATACCATTCAAATTCACGTATCATGACCATTAGAGATGTTTCTCTCCAAAAGACGTAAAGAAACGCATTATCAGTGACAAATTTAGCAATCAGGATTCCTGTTAAACTGCACCATATAGAAAAAAAATCCTGCAGCTGCCAGTCATACAAAAAAGGGTAAAGAATCAGCAGATTTTTTTTCTTCCCAAACTTTTATTCTAAAACTAACTGTTGCCCTCGACTTCGTACGCATGGGTTAGTAAGGGAACGAAAATTGAGATACAAGAATTTTATATGTGAGATATAATGCGTTACTGAGTTATAGGATTTAAATGTTTCTCAGGCCAACTTTACTTGTCAATAAATCTGAGTTGTAAGTTACAAAACACGGTACACTCTACTAATTCATTACTACTTCAAATTAGTCTAAACTTATTCCGAACTACAACCTCTTTAAACCAACCTTTGACAATCAAGTAAATAAAACCTACTTACATTTCTCTCTTTCTTAAACTGTCACTAATAGACAAAGCCCGAAACAAGTCAACCGTAATGAAAATGATAACAGAAAGAAAAGACAACTTTAGTAAAATGTATTTTCACCTTCGAAGTCTATTGTTACACGGTAGTGTGTTCGTATTGTGAAGTGCGACGTTTCCCATTGTTTTCCATTCATATGACAATACGCTCGTTGTATTTTATTCGTCCCTGCCAGTGTTTACGTGAAAGCCTGTCTTTTTGTTACGTTGAATTGATTTTCTTTCTCGTTTGTAACAATTGTTTTTGGTGGATCAGAAAAATATTGATAGTCTTTTGTTTTTTTGAGACGTGTCTTGATAGAAATGGTAGATACAGGTGTAGATTTAACATTCAATGTAACGTATTTTTGTCACACGTTTCATAATTCGTAAATATTTCTAACTCCGAATATACCTAGATAAAATAAAGTGGAGTTGCGTTACGCCATTTTGTTCCAGGAGTCTAGTTTGTGTAACGTAAAAACTATCAAAATATATATTTAGAAACGCCCCCGTTTTTCGTTTAACAAAAAATCTGTAACAATTCATGTAACACTTTCCTTCAATATCGGGGCAAAAACTTACGTAAATCTTATATCTTAACTCAGCCGGGACCAATAACTCTGTTGTAGAAAATCAACCTACTTTCTCCCAAAAATACCTCCAATATTTTGTGAACGACAGAACACTTTGGCGAAGGTTCTTTACTTCAAGCCATTTTCTCCAGGCCTAGTATCTTACAGCCTAAGATAGTATTAAATGATGCTTCGAGGAAAATGTCTAGTTATCTTTTAGTTTGCGAACAGTGTCTAAGCAATAGTGCCTATTCCATTGTTGTGGGATTTAAGACTTAGATTCCAGACCCGGACTTATAGAAGTTTCTGTGAAGATAATTCTGAGCGTTGTGCTCTACACAAAAAGGATTTAAAATTTACATATCTAGGAATTAGTATAAACCAAAAAGCTCCTATATAGGTCATGATGTTGAGCATATTCCCAGTCGACAATTAGTTATTTCTTTTTTTTTGTCTATAGTTAAAGGTACAGTTGTTTATAAGAGTGTCTAGTAGTTGGCAGTATCTAGGTGATGAGAGTCTCTTCAAAGCATGGCTCGCCTTATGATTTGCCGAGTATGACCTTCCAACGACTCCTGTGATAACCACTATCGGGTATTGACAATGCTGTGTGGCTGAATACTTGTTTGACATTTTCACCTTAGCTCGTTACTTTTTTTTAATCTGAGCTTTGAGCTGTCAGTGATAATTGATATCCTAATGGTATGACCGTTGGACTGCCAAGTCAAAGGTCGTGGGTTCAAACCCGTTCAAAACGGCATGCACCAATGTCTTTTCAAATGCATGTACGTATAACAAAGCTCTAAAAGCAAATATTTCTAAAAACGGTGAAGGAAAACATCAACAACTGAAAAAAAAAAGTAATTTAAGCCACGTCAGAAGCCTTCGGGTGGTTTAAAAACTCTGACACCAGGTTGTTTCATCAACCATACGAAAAGAAGAATAAGAATTCTAACTTCTACAAATATTAAATAGTGAAATCTCTGTAATCACTGCACAAGAACTAACTGCACTTGTACTTAAAGTCGAAGGTTATATCACTCCTGAAGGTCACAGACTATTGGAAATGATATTGGATTATATTCGCTCTCAGAGGAACGAAGTTTTGATGGGTTCCAGTCGACAAGGTTAAACTAACCTTGATTATAACAATGATACTGTGAGGTTAGACTTAGATGTTATTATCTCGTCTAGCTTAGCTTCAATTCAGCTCATTGTTCTGGTAAAGATAGGGTAAGCAAAATATAAGTAACCGAAAGTAATATAAAGGGATTTTTTAACATAAACTTGTCTTAATTAAAAAAGTTTCATTTTTGTTACAAAATTTTTATACCCAAAAAATCCTATCACAAGTTACAATATCGTACATTATAAAATAATATAGGATCGTTTTAAAAAGATTGATCTACACTTGCTGATTTTTTGAGCTGAGCACACCATACCTAACCCTTATTTATTTGGGTCCAACAGACCAACATTTCATATTTATACACCGTTTATGTTATTTAGGATGCAGGGTTAATTCGCCAGTTACATTAATTTTATATGTCCTGCGGCGTTGCCTGGCCGTAACGCTGTTTATTTTCAATCAGATACACAAACAGAGGTTAAATGGATATATCCGAGTGGTTTTCAAATTAACTTAAATTGGAATAAACAACAATAATATGGTAAAATAATGCGTTTTTGAGGTCGCATTTTATCTATCGAAAAGGTTTCTGCAAGTACGGTCAAAATAATTTGATTTATAAAGATTAAGGGCCCTTAGAGTAAAATTATATCTTTTATTCTAGGTTTTAGATATAAATAAGAAGTACCTGTCACTTACTCATCTGCATGAGCTTCTTTTATTTTGATTTTCATTGATACAAAAATTACCAAACATAACACTAAAAATAACTTAAGGAAATGTCCGTACTCATAATATTACACTACTTAAGATCAGATCAAGCACTTTTTGAATCGGTGTTTACAAGCAACCTCGAGAAATACACACAAGGTAGATAATACAAGTCTCACATAAGCTGAAAACTATATTATGCTAACGGTTTCATGAATCGAACAGTGACCCCAACGTCGTGTCAGGTCATGATTAAGGATTCCGGTTGAGTCCGAAACTAGTCGGACCATACCCATAAATACTTACGTAGTACGTTAGTAAAACATTAACATATAGTTATGAATCCACCTCACTAAAGTTATAATAAAACCTGACAGCTACTCGTTACTCTCTGTAACCCAAATAATATTTTGTACAACGTGTAAAGTAGCGCAAAGCAAACATTGTTTTCACGCTCCGCCGTGCTAGCGTGTCACGTCGCAGTATATTCCTGCAGCTCGTGTCACAATTTGTTTCTAACGCACTCCATTAGCCCGCTCTACTTTGATACTTTAATTCGTATTAAGTACATAACAAAACTTGTAATAAAGTTTAAAGGAAGATTGAAACAACAAACTACTAAGGTTTTATATCTGCCTGTTTGTGTTCATCAGCTCTAGTGAAAGATACGTTTTATTTATCTTTAATGGATGTATTCGTTTTCCTGGGTTATATCAGGGGTTAACAGAAACTCCTATTTTATGCCGATAAGCAACTGGTCGGTTTTCGTTAGGTAAGAATCGCATATTCCCCAGTCTTACAGATAAAAGACAGTGTACATTTCAAAGGTTTCCTCCGCAAAAAATTGTAAAATGTGGGTTATTAAATCTATACTAATATTATAAAGAGGTAAAATTTGTAAGTTTGTATGTAATGGGTAATCTCTGAAACTACTGAACCGATTTTGAAAATTCTTTCACCATTAAAAAGCCGCATCTTCACTGAGTGACATAGGCTACTTTTTATTGCGAGTTAACGCACCACGCGGGCGGAGCCGCGCGCGGAATCTAGTTTAATTATAAAGTCAGCACCTAGTCACCACTTTTATAATAGTTTTTGATAAGCTAATTAATAGCTTATGGTATTAAGTTATGGTCTAACATTGTGTGAGAACAACACAGTTTCATTTCTACCACGCTAGTTAGGACTAAGTCTATACCTGCGCATCACACGTCAAAACACACCGCGGCGAGAGGCCTGAGGCGCGAAGCAGCTGCACACAATTACCGCTTAATATGACACACCTTTACATATAAAAAAGTTTTTCTGTCGCATGGCACAGAAATAGCAGGAACTGAGAAGTTTTCTAACATTTATTGGTTTTCTTTGAAGATGTCATCAGTCACCTGTCCTAGTAAGTGATTGGACAGCTGCGAGCTGCCGGGAAACGGGTTCAATTCACACACGTCACATATGTATATCCAATCGATCTAAAGGAAATACTGAGAATTTATGCACATAGAACTGTTTTCCTATACCCTTTGGTTATGATGAGCACGATCCTTTGTTCTGGGTTTGCGTGTATATTATCCATACCATGTAAATATTTAGAAATATATAAGTATGTTTATCGGTTATCTAGTACTCATAACACGACCTTACTTAGTATGCTTTACTTGAGACTAGATGGCGTTGTGTGAATGTTAAGGAACATTCATATTAACCTTTTTTTTGCCCCCGTCACACCTGAAAACTGCTAGTTATCACAGCAGATTCTGATAGAAGCTTAAATTTTTGAAATTCTATATTAAAGCCAGACCACAACAGTTAAGTTTCGGCAAATCTAATCATCTGAATAGAAACTCCCACACCCGTAGAACCTCCTGGAACCCAAACAGAGCTGTAAGCCACTTAGCCGCGTCAATTAGGAGTCCTTGCATGTAAATGACGTGACTTAATCAAATTGTTTTATGTAAAGCGTCACCCGCTACTTAATATAATAACGTAAGTGCTTCCATGAATATACTTTATACTTATTACATTTAAATAAGAATACAACTTATAGTCATGGTAATGTGTCAAAACTGAGTGCTTGTTAATTTGTATGTATGTTGAAGTACTTGAAGCTTTTGTTAACGGTTCTGGTACTGTCAAAAAAACAGGTTTAGAATATTTTTTGGTCAATAATAGTTTAATGTTAAATCTAATATCTACAGCAAACATGACAGTCAGACAGGCAGTCGGGACCAGTAACAGTTTAACGTGTTTTCAAGGTACTCTAGGTGAACATGAAGAGGCCTAAGATAACACTTTAATTATTATACCAAACTATTCTAAATTTCATTTTCATAATAAAGTGAATGTCTAAAGTAAATTCTGTATTTAATAGCGCAAAGCTCCTAATTACCAATTAATAGCAAGGTACAGCTTACTTGTTTGTTTCTCAATCACACCTCGGGGACCGAACGAACTGAGCGAATGAACTAATGAACGAACGTAACTCGCTTCTGAGATAAAATGAACGGAGTTATTGAAACTGATTACATTTTCTGAATACTTTAAAGCTAGCTCAGTTAATGTCTATCAAGAGCTTTAGACATTTTGAGACTACCTCTGGAACTTATAGTAAGGTATTCGTGGTTAGTAATACCACTTTCATATAATTAATATTGTTGACTTGATTACATTCTAGTGAAGTTGTGATAGCCTAGTGGTAGTTCGATCCCCATGGCGCGCACCGACTTTTCGAATGTTGTGTGCGTTTTAGAAATAAAAAGCTTACGTATTTCGGAAGGTACACAGAAATCCTGCTCCTGATCTCTTAAAAGCCGTGTCGAATTGCCGTCCCATCGGGTTATGAGAGTTAAGGAACAGAAACAGTCGACCTATGTTTGCAAACACGCTTGTGCACTATAATATGTCCCGCGTAGCTGGTTGATGTCATGCTAACTCTAACCACCGTGGCCGAAATGATTTTTACCAAAAAGTGTTGTTTGACACGGAGACTTAAATGGACTAATGTCGTGTTACCTGTGTGTCTTTTAGGAACATCGAGATTTCGATACTAATAGATTTCAATTAGCTTTTACCTACTTTAAAACTACTTATTTTCTTGTAATACCAAGCGCCAACATCACATTAATAATTACTAATGGCTAGAAATTTTGCATCAAACGAAGTTGATCTTCAAAGAAAACTGTTAAAGACTATCTGACATCTAAAACAATTTCTCCCAATTAGTGTTTAAATACGTATAATCGCAAACTTTCAGGTTTCGAAAGGAAACCTACGATTCCAACTGTATTTCAACAGAGTAAATGAACAAAATGAGCGAACCAAGCAGTTAAAACGAGCTAACAGTTACATTTCCATTTAAAATAATTCCGCTGACTTCAAGAGAATCTTAACAAACTTATTATCTTAAGTTTCATCTCATTTTTTAATGTCCTAAGAGTTGGCGCACATTTTGCGAAGACAAATAAATGTCATCGTAACACGGGAGGGTGTTAAGCCAAGTTCAAGGGCATCTTATTTTTTGTAAATTCTTTACTCCTGTCATATTATCATCATGGAATATAGTTAATTTGATCGTCGTTATGTGTTGTGCGTACAAATAACTTCTTTTAATACAACAGTCAAAACAACACTTTTAAAGTACCTAAAAATATTCTTTAAAAACTTGACCTAAATCCAGACAGTTTTAAGTAGAACGAGTTAAATGCTGATAATAAAGTATTTCGACGTCGAGTTTTCTAATTCTCAGAAGGCTATTTATTAAAGTAATTAATGGATTAAGTTTAAAGAGGATTAATCAATCAAAACGACCGTTTGATTTGTTTTATAATATTTTACGAAACGTTTCAGTTTTGATTAACGAAGATTCTTTTTTAGATTGGATTTTTTATAGAAAAATGTTATAGTTACAGTTGTAATCCTTTTAACGAATAACAAATAGAATACTAAGTCAATGGAATACAGAGTAATCGTTCTGTTTCTTACCTGATACAAAATTACAGCTAAATTAATGAAAGCTAACCACATTTATGAACTAATACTTCTATTATTTTAAAAATACTAATCACTACATAGTAAAAACCAATGTCGCTTACCGCATTTATCCGTCCCTATGTACGCATAGATTTTTAATATTACGCAATGAATTTTGATTCAGTTTTTGATAACACATAGAATGTTTCAAGAGAAAATTTTGTATGTATAATTTAATACATCAGTGTTGCACCCGTCTGAAACCGGGCGGGTTACTAGTTCATAATAATCACAAGGCATCACACATGGTAACTACAATAATAACAATTATTGCCAAAACATTGCATCGTTATTGTTAGTAGCAATTGTGAGGGTGAACTTGGTTAGAACCACTTAATTAAATTCAGGTCGAAACGTGTTATATTGCTTTCTGCTATCTCAGACAATCGCATAATTGGAATCGTACTGTATATATAAATAAGAACATGCTGTATAAGACCGGCTGGAGTCGAGCGTCAAATTGCAGTCAATAATTAATTAAAGCTGTATTGTACTAATATTATAAACGTGAACGTTTGTAAGTATGAATGGATGGATAGAAGCATAGATAGATTTATGGAAGGATATATCTTTGTTACTTTTTCACGGTTAAACGGATAAAACAATTAAGATAATATTTAGGTAGTATGAAGTTAGCTGAAACCCTAGATAAACACGCATTTATATCCGACCGCGTAATAGAAGGTTCATATTTTGCAGCTATAACCAAAGCCATGTGAAAAAGCTTTTGTTGAAACAACATGGCTCATTAAAACGTCACGCGACGATTGTTTTTTGTACGGAAGGATTTTCAGCTAAAACTAAAAAGGTATCACTCTTGTCGTTTTCGTTTATCAGTATTTACATATTATAGCTCGTGGCTTGGTATAAACCGTCCGGATGGTCCGAGAAAAGGTTTAAGCCGCACTCGCTCAAATGTTTTGAGAATGGTCATTTGTTAACATACCGAGATGAGTATTTGGCTTCCTCTATTTGACTGTCATATGTTTCCCTTTAAATATAATTAGGCCATAACAGTTCTAACTACCGGTTTGTCTTTAGGATACTGTGTTATCCAGGATAATGGGCTCTAGAAGTCGGATAGGCAGTCATCATCATCATCATCTTCCTGCCCTTATCCCATTTTACTTGGGGTCGGCGCAACATGTTTTTTTCTAAATATGTTGCTAATGGATTTGGCTATGGTTTTATAGTCGACCGCCTGCATGACACTAACCCTCTTTGGGAATGCGATTGTTGGTTGTTTACCCGCCACCATTCGGGTGACCCAAGGTGCTTGGTACAGTGCACTAGGTCTTAAGGTCCATTAGTCGCCTTTTACGACATCCAGTGGAGGATATGGGGTGGCGCTATTCTTTATATCCGGACACCACTCGGACGGCAGTCGTTTCATGTAAAATACAGTTCTAAGGCAATAATGTGTGAGGCGTAGAGACCTCTATTATATTAAATCAATATTATTAAATATTAAATTAAATTAAATAAATATTAAATATTAAATTAAATAAAATTTAATTTATAAAACAACGATCTTCATTCGCTTGCATTTCCTCTATTATACAAAATATATTCTGCGTTATTATTTCTCCAGCTTAAAATTGTATGCAACTCACATTAAAATTATTCGTAGCGAGGAAATTGCACGTTATTTAAAATAAAGTACGATTTTAATAGAAGCCAAAGTGAAGCTTCGTTTAGGATCGTTTAAGCTTAACAAAACGTGAATTAAGATTGTTTAAGTATAAATGGTTTACACAGTGAAGCTCTAATTTGCAGTGCCGCTTAACATTTATTTCGCGCAAACTGAATTAAACATGGACTTGACTATTTAAATGTATTTTATTTATAGCGCTTGCAGATTGAAATTGTATTTCTTATTTGAGTCAAATCATAATAATCATGATACCATCATTAGCTTCAATAGATATCGGTTAAATATACACAACTGCCCCTCTAGCCATGTAATATTTCGATAATCGTTTACATAGTTCAAAACGCAAATGTATGGACATGACATTTTATTTCGATTAATCCTATGACTTATGTAGACCTGTCGTCTTCATACATTTAAGCATCTACTATTGACGCTAACGGTTTCTAACGATTGTAGTAATGTCACTTTTCGTTTGTCAGGTTTTGATATTTAATTTCGATACGTCACCTAATTTTAACTAGTCCAATCCGTGTATTTACATAATTAGTGTTTTCTGTCAAAGCTAACGACTATAATAAATGAATTAGGCTACTTGTTCTATAAAAATATTACAGTTGTAGTTTTCTAACATAAAAAAATACGGCAAAAATGTTGCTTGTTAAAAATTAAATAAGCTTTTCGCTCGGCGCCGCAAATAAAACAGTTTTGTTTTAAGCCAAGTATTATCATTGGCGGCTCTCATTACTCACAGGTGCCAAGTGGTAGAGGCAGTACAATATGCGGCCACCCTCGCCACGTCATTAAGGCACCGGTTTCAAAAATTCTCGCTAAAAATACGCCTTTCTATCCGCCTAAAAAGCCTTGATTAATTACTAGACGGCTTCAAATATTCGGCACATCCCCCGTACCACGACATGTTAGGTAATTAAAAGTGGAGGACGCGTTTTAGTTTTGTTTTTGTGTGTATTTGCGTTTACAAATCGTTGGCGATACATCATTCGTTGGTAAAGGTTTTTGCTAATGAGGGTTGTATTTGTTTAGAGGACTTGACAGTTATTTTTGGATTTTGTGTGTACGTGATGGGAGGAAAATTGTTTATTGAAATGAATAATTACTTTGGACATAGATGGACTAGAGGACATACAACTATGAAGGATCTTATAAAAAAGGTGTCCTTCGTGTATTAGTATATTAGTCATAACATAAAACAGCAACAAACACCATCAGACACTGAAAATGTAAACAAAAGGTAAGGTTTCTCTACAATGTAAATGTAATGCCAAACTTTGTAAATAATAGATTAGTGCTTTTAAAGGAAAATCGTTTGTAATGTTAATAACTTACTAAATAGTCTGAAAGTGTTTCGTCTTTGCAATTATTTAAACAATTTTTTCGGCTGGTTTTCGGTTCGGTAATAGCATTCGTATATTTAAGTTCCCTTGACTAACGCCCTAAGGTAATTCCTAAGATCTAAATTTGTTAATTTAGATTTACCTATTAAGGCTTGATCCGACCCAAAAAAATATAAGGCTTTCGCAGTGATGGAAAAAAAATTGTCGTAAGATTTAATTTGCCCAGCTTGCGAAAAGCATTTAGTAATAATATTGAAAAAGCGAAAGTTTTTGAGGAAGGATGGATGTTTGTTACTCTTGAACGCTTAAACTGCTGGATCGGCTTTTATGAAATTTGGTATAAAGTTAGCTGATATCCTAGAGTACAAAATAGGCTACTATTTAACAGACAGCGTAAAAGTAGGGTAATATTTTTGCAGTTATAACCGACAATCTCGTAGGCGAAGTCACGGGCAAAAGCCAGTATTAAATATTCGAGAAAGCAAAGCGAATAAGTTGGCAACACCACAACCACAGGCACTACGATATCAATAAATTACAATAATAAATCATACCGTTCAATAATGAATTTAATATCTGAAGCAATTAATCTAGTCAGACCCGCGAGAACTGGCGTCAAGCGTTCAACTATCTAGGAAGTTCCAGAAACTTCTAGATGTTCAACCGTACATATAAAGTTTTTGTTCGTAGTAATTTGATTTATGCTTGCATTTGGTGTACTAACATCGCTTAATTATTATTTAGGTAGTTTACAAATGGTTTTATTGCAAACAATTACACCCACACTAGTTCCGAATGTAATTTACGTATTATTATGAAACAAAGCTGGCTGGCCGTTGCCTGATGAGTATTTTAATTATTATAGCGTTCAATATAGTTTCAGTAATTACAGTTTATGATAGTTGGACCAAAATAATAATGTTTTTAATCATTTCAGTAAGCTGTTATGATCCTGATAGACATAATTTATTTGTAAGCAAATTTTGTAATTCAAATTGCCGCAGTAAGGCACTTACATTTTACCTACAAATGCGAAACAACAAACTCTAAATAAAGCTTAAAATTATAAATGTATTCAATCTCCAAACAAATTACTTATTTACAAAATGTAAATTTAACAATACACAAATACAAATATCGTGACATTAAACAAACGAATAAGAAATTTAAATAAGAGCCTTGTCTTGTTCGACCCAGTCAGTGGTCCGTAAATGAAAATTGACATTTGTTGGGCCCCAGCCAAGCAAAAACCCTGACCCGAAATCAATATTTTCCGAATTCAATATCAATCTTTAGGTAATTATGATGCATTTTAAATGTGTTACTTTTCTTCGTTTGTATATCAAGGTATCCTGTTACCATATTTTTGTACTTGTCATTGTGTTCGGTGTTGACAGAGTTATCTTTATATACATGTTCTCTAGTTTGGTGCCAAGCTCTCGATGTATTTTTCCCCTTTTGTCCACTGCAGGTTCAAGCTGGACTACACTCTGCAACCGACAGTAACAAAGCGTTACGTTACGTATTGTATTTCCATACATTTTCCATACATTTTCACTTGGTCGTTCACAGCTTTCCGATAACAAGCGTCTCGTACTACACCGTATAGTTTTACGTTCAATCCGAGGCTCACAGTGAGCTGGCTTACGTTCGGCGGCTTGGTTTGAAGCCACGGTAAAATAATAAATATTTCACGAGTTTCACACATCCCACATCGCCCTCTAGCCTCAACCTAAACAAAGCTTGTATTATGAGTACTAGACAACTGATAAACGTTAATAATACTTGTATATACGTACGTATTATAGATTAATGACACCCAGACACAGAACAAATGATCGTGCTCATCACACAAACATTTGTTCTAGGTGAGGATCGGACCCGAATCTCAATAAACAAAATAATTATGAACTCGCTATTTCCTCTGAGGCGTCAGTTATTCCCATCAATTTCAGCAGTTAGGATAAGTTGTGGAAGATAATTATCTCTCATCATTATCAGTTTAACTTCAGCCATTCTCAAATGTTCATTATTACAACTTCGCCCGGCAATTAAAAAGTTTCGTATCGCGAATTTTTGGGCCAAGGTTTAACGACCTACTGAGGTATTCAGTAAATATAGTGAGTGTTTCCTAAAACATTCACAAATTGTAGCCATTAGCTACACCTTGTGACTTTGTCCGCGTGTTTTATTTTCGTATAAAATCCCTAAGCACAGAAACAATAGTTCATCATATACCAAATATAAGTTTTGTTTTGTTACCATTAATTCACCTGCAAGTAAATAGTCCAATTAAATGCGACCGGTAGTTTCAGAATAGATATTAATTATAATAATAGTTAGTAGGCCGCACTAAACTGCGTAAATTATGTAACATTCTATTAACACTGTCATTATAACACAAATTTGCAGAACAGGTGTTGTTAAGCAGGATTCCGAACGTTCCGTTAATTTCTAAATCATTGAATAATTAGCTACAACGACAACGTAATTCAAAATAATCAGACGTCCATATCAAACGCAAACAGATTTCAATTTTCCCAGATTTCCATCAAACTGGTTTGTTTTCATTTACAACAATTTTGACACTTCTCCCGGGGGCCCACAGGAAAGTTTTTCAACCCCCTAAAATTTAAAGACTCCCGGTAATTTGTATTAAATTTCCGGAACAAGCAACGGATTCGAGCCGCTTCGTTCTTGTTTCGCCATATTTTTAAAAGGAGGGATTATAGTCTTCGATTGTTTGTAAAAATCGTGTTCTAGAATTTTTCAAATTATTTGAAAAAGTATGTTTATTTTGTCATAACCTAGTTATGGTTGAAAAATGTATTTTTTTACAAAAACACCCTATAATATTGCCTGTTTTCTTAACATAGATATAATTTCGTTATAGCAGTGTGGAGACCAGAACCTTGGAATTAAGGTGTCATATTAAATACATTTAGTTGCATGACATGGGTCGACACAATGCCAGCCATTATTGTAATATAGGCCGTCACATCACGTTAGTTCATTAGGTGTTGACAAACGGACAGACGGATTATGTTCACTTGGCTTATCGTATCCATAAATATATTAAGCTCAGGACTAATTGCTTAATGCATTAGGCGGAAATGTATTAAATTGAGTTGGCTCCTGTTCCAATTTCACGGAATTGAAAATTTTATCTAAAATTTACAAAATTAAATTACGTTAAATGTCGTATTTTAATCACAACGTCTGTAATAACTGGAATCAACATCTTATATCAACAAAGTTCCACTTCGCTTATTTGAAGGCAAATCATCATCAATCATTGAAAGTGAAATAAATCATTCATCAGATGCTAATTACGTTCTTTTGATTGTTACAGATTAAAATGAACGCGCGCCGTTCACCATGGCTCGTACATTCGACAATGGTATGATACATTCATCACTAACATGCGTCCCGGTCAGCGGTGGTTGGCGGTCTGTCTACTCATCACCACACTCCATTACACGGAAATGAAGCATTCCGGCGACTCGCTCAACATCGACGACTCAGTCTTCCACAAGCGAAACAGGCACCACCACCGGCACAAGCACAAACCTGGACAAGTGCTCTACGACCCCACATACCTAGCCGACAGACCTGACGAATACTATCCCATGATAAATTTAAAAGATGACTTACACTTAGTGGATTACCAAATTGGATCAAAACATGAAGCGAAGACTGATTGGGTGAATATGTCTAATGATCAAGTTGGGGAGATGAAGGATAAGAAGCACCAACATTGGCCGATCAAGAGGGAAGCTGTGATTGAAGGGGATCTGGTGATCGGAGGGTTGATGATGGTGCACGAGAGGTCGGACAACATGACATGTGGGCCGGTCATGCCGCAGGGAGGGGTGCAGGCGCTGGAGACGATGTTGTACACTTTGGACATAGTTAATAATGAGTTGAGACTGATACCCGGAGTGACTGTTGGCGCTCACGTCCTAGACGATTGTGATAAGGATACGTACGGGCTGGAGATGGCTGTGGATTTTATTAAAGGTAAGTTTTGCCTACAAAAATCCGTTTTCACACATCATTCCCCAGCCTTTATCTCAATTATTATTTGAGGTTGGTGCAGCATATCTTCTTATTCCACACGTTCCTATACATAAATATCGTATTTTACTCAATTCATCCATTCTTTGGCCGTCCTCTTCCTCCATATCCATCCACATTCATGTCCAAAAACTAGCATTAACAAAATCTTTAAAATTTCATTTAATTATTTCTTCAGATTGTCATACTTTTTGTTTTGTTCCAGGGTCCATAAGCAACATCGATGACGCGGAATACGCTTGCAATGCGACGGCGGTGAGGAAGGTGATATCAGGTGTGGTGGGTGCTGCGTCCAGCGTCACCTCCGTGCAGGTCGCCAACCTGCTGCGGCTGTTCAAGATCCCGCAGGTCAGGATATCACAATTATATAAAAGCGATTAGTCGAAAACATCTCTCAATTTAAACATCAAAAATTTAAATGTGTGTTGGTTTTTAAGTCTTGTTCAAGCCAACCAAGATAAAATTAAAAGAATTGCAAACCGAACAAAAACATCAGAACAGATCCCAGAATCATTTATTTGCATTATAAGGAGCTTTTCGGTGTATTATAAATTATGTTTCAATACATTACAAAATAGTAACATTTCTACCAAAAAATACCAATGTTGATGGATATTGTTAATACATAAAAGCAAAGTTCGCGACTGAGTCCATCCATCAATGGTGATTAATTATATTACAACGGATTACGTTGATTAATATCGGGACAGTTTACCGTTCTAATTATTGAATGTTATTCCCCAGTGAACGATAGCCAATTATGGTGTTTTGGTGTCAGACACGAATTTGTGTGTTCTGCAAACGTGGGCGTGAATTGATTTTATTTTAATTAAACGGCCGCCGGCCGGTGCGCTGGGATCAAAGCTCGTTCATTTAGCGATTAGAAGAAGCCTAAGCTCTGTAATGTACGAAACTCTGTCAAGAGATGGCACGACATAAAAAAGTTGACCGTCATTTGTTTATCCAGTCTACAAAAACATCCTGATTAACTAAAATTTTCTATCTTGATGTAACAGAATTCTGTGTCCTTAATTTCAACTCTATTTCCATAGCCTGAAGGTTCAAATTTGCTCACATTACCACAGGTGTCATTCTTCTCGACGTCCCCGGAGCTGTCGAACAAGGCCCGCTTCGAGTACTTCACGCGCACCATCCCGTCTGACCATCACCAGGTGCGCGCGATGGTGGAGATCGTCAAGAAGCTGCAGTGGAGCTACGTCTCCATCATCTATGAGGAGTCCAGCTATGGGATTAAGGTGAGAAAGACATTTTGCTTCTCATGCCTCTGATATTGTGTACTTTTTTCTTCTCGATTGCTGCCTGAAGTAATTCTACATTTTGGGTTAACAACCCAAAATGTAGAATTGAAGCATTTTCCTTTTCAGAAGTTTCCCTGTAAAATTTTATCTTTCCAGTTTTAAAATTAGGTTATAACTCGAGAACATCAAGCAATATCACGAACTCATACGAATATACATAGATATTTAGATCTATGAATTCGATCGTTCATAAATCAATTTAGCCAGCTTGGATTTACATTACAATTCCAAAATTTGAGATAATTTTAGTTCGAATCTATGTTCATATGAGCTCCAAATTAGCATGCACCGAACACGTTTCATATTCATGACGTGACGTATTTCACGCTAAAATAGCGCTATGACACGCTTGTTGGGTCTGTGAATCGTGATACAAGGCCTACACGATCAAATTATAAGGACGTGTTGCCGTGGGAATCAAAAATTATGTCAAGATTTAAGCTCTATAGTCCAAGCAATTAAGTATGTTCTCCATTAAGTGGTTTAGTCTTTACTTTCGATGCGATTGTCTTTGTTGACTCAATGCTGCATTTACGTAAATTGGTCCGCTACTTTGCTGAGATCGACAACCCCGGATTATTTTGAAGTTACCGATTATTTTGTAACCGACCAATGTAAAACATTTAATAAAACATTTACCTAATTAATTTATTTAATTACAAAACGTTTCGCCACCATTACTGCAATATATCTGATATGAAAACAACAATCAGTAAACTAAATATAAATAATAATTGCCTATGAATTGGAGCTAGCACACACGTACGAAATCATTAATTTAATTAGTCAATTCTCATATTCGCAGTGATTGCAGTGTTCAGTGGGTCGAGCCGTCGAAATTGGTACTAATCGCCCGATATCGGACTAATATCATGCAATTAAATATTATTAACGGTTATTGTATGAATCTAGTTTGTGTACCTATTCTTAATGGATTGGTGCCACCATGATCTGGACTAAAGGCATCAAGCTTAATTAGAGATTTTCGCCAAAAATCCTAAATGCAACAAAAACTAGATTTTTCCGTTAGAAAAACTCCTTGCAGTTCAACGAAAATATCAGATTCGTTGGTTTTTCCTTAATATTATTCAAATTAAGGTCACCCGAATTTTGACGGCATATTTTAATCAGTAAAATGTGATTGATCACTTCACCTGCGCCCCTGGGAATGCAGGTGTCGGTACTCAAAATTAATTACCAACCTGTTAAAAAAATCCTCTAACGGATTAGTAATTTATTAATCAACCTCCTATTTTTTTACGAAATTTAGAATTATTTTGTTTTTGCTAAAATTTATACTGACAGTTTTATCGGTAAATTATAGATAAATAATTTGGGTTTGATTAATTATTTGGGCTTATTGACAAGCCACCTAAAATGTTTTGACAAAATTGTTTTGTTGAATTTTGCACGGTCAGCATAGAATAACGTCTTTTGTTTTTGTTTATTTCATTATTTATAACAATACATGGAATTGAACTGGCCACATCTGCCGAATGCCAAATGAGTTCTGGCCAAAAATAACCACACATTGGGTGGCAAATTACGGAAGAAGATATCGCGGCAGACCCAGGAGGAGATGGCGGAATGAGCTCGATGAATTTTCAATAAACTGGCCCCAGCTAGCCATAGACCGGGGTAACTGGAAGGAAGAAAGCCTTACCTTTGCCCTGCCGTGGAAGACTAACAGCTAATAATTATTTAAAATATAATTACAGACAATATGTTATCATGTTCTGTTAGTAATAAAGGTCAAATGCAAGATTCTGATTTCTGTAATTGTTACAGGCGTTCGAGGAGTTAGAAGCATTATTGGCGAAGAGCAATATATGTATAGCAGTGAAAGAGAAACTTGTAAAGGACTCAGGCGTGGCCCACGAGGGAGCTTACGATGAAATCGTGTCCAAACTGCTGACGAAACCAAGGGCAAGGGGTGAGTCACATGCATTCTGACGCTTTGTATTCCAGGACTTGTTATTTTTTTAAAGTATGGGATTTATCTCACTGTATAGCAGGGACTAGTTTCATCATCATCATCTTCTTGCCCTTATCCCATTTTACTTGGGATCAGTGCAAAGAATGGCTTTATTCTGGTTATATTCTGACAGTTAATATATGAGATTCTAATGTCGACTAAAGGGTTTTTAAGATATAGTAAGTAGTAACCTTATTTAAAATAAAGGGGTGAGACAATGATGGTGAGGCTATGCTAGTATTTAACATTTCTTATACAAAAATATTGTATATAGAAACTATGGACTAAATGCCGCACTTTCTACCAGTCAAAGTATTTAATATTACTGAAATTATGTACGTAATATGCTCATACTGATATTTACGAGTATATAAAATGTTTAACTTATGTTTAAGCCAGTTTAAAGCAATATAAATTTACTCGTTTATACCAATTTATTACCGCTAAGCTTCACAGTAATATTGAACACTGAATAATTAGGCAACTTCACTAGTCATTAAACTATAGCTTAAATTGTAACTGATGAGCGGAGCTCAAACCAGAATATTTTAATTTTTAATTTGGAAATTAAAGCTTTTAATTACAGCCATGTTCTCAGTAGTTAATATCCGGTCTTATCTTGCGTATCTACAACACACAAAGTAACGTTATCAAAAATTTATAGAATGTTTAACTTAGGATTTTAGTTTACTGAAAATTACTTCAACCTAGTATTTTAACGATAAATTTTGTTCTTTCGAAACAAAAAAAACATTTATTAGTCCACCATTGTTTTTTTTTCGGTTTAGTAAGTAACGTAAAAAAGTATAACTTGAAACAGTTTTAACCTATAACTTACTTATACTTCAAAAATCCCCTTTTTTAGCAAACACAAAACTCTAAAATTATTCCGTAATCAAAAATTAAACACGATAACGCTTCGTGACCGAACTCATTACCATGTAACAGTGACTTCTAATGGAAATAGCTAATTCCGTTTACCGTCCACATTTCCACGGCCCGGCTGCCGGCCGCCGGCCACTGACGGCGGTATGGTTACGAGACACACCCTTTCCGTTATAGTTGACGTGCCTTTATCACAGCTTGACAAACAACTGATTGTTTTTAGGTAGCTTCTGTATGCTTGTACTGTTTACGAAGATGCTATGTTGTTTAATGAAACTTTCTGCATATGAAAGTAAAGATACTTAGTGCATACATTGAACTTTGCAGTTGGAACATATATACAAAATGAGTCTTCTGAAATACCCTTGGAAGGGTACACTATGTAAAATCTAGCTTAAAATTTAATAATGAGGATTTAAGGTTCTCATTTCTTGGCTCACAGTTCAAGCTCACAGAACCGCACGTAGAATCTCAAGTGCAATTGTCTTTAAGAAACTTCATCCAACTTTGACTATCGTCCAAAGCTCTTTCCAACTTTTATTTGAAGTGCAAAGCCACCATGACTTAATTTTGGAATATCCCAATATATTTCCAGAACGACTGAAACGTTCCACAAAATTCGAACCGAAACGATCCGAAAATTCAATCAGTCGACAAACAAGGGGTATAAACTGTAATTTTATCTAGTTCACCACCATATTGGCAACGGGGACGTGATAAATTGTGGCCGTGCGTACAACAGATAGGCAGCTGTGTCGAGTAAAACAATTTTTCGCTAAAACGGTTACTGAAATTGAATCTATTGGTTAGCGACGATAAGAAATGATTACCATTAAGCACGCCACTTCGCTCCCGTTAGGTCGGGCGAGCATTGTCGACAGATTGGACGGGAATTAAACAGGTGCTGTTTGAATGCTCATCGGGAATGCTAAGCAGGTTTGGCGATTATACAATTTGAGAGTACTCACTCAACTTCCGAAGTTACTCAGCAGCTTAAATCCTGTTTTGGTGTTAAATATTTATTTTTACATTTCACCTGAGGTTTTAAGGGAATTCAAATACTAATCCAGGGTTTCGTTTCTTCTTTGGTTAATAAGTATGAACGGAGTAGGTTGGTATTCGGTAACTTTTTAATCTCAAAAATTAAAAGTAAAATCTAGCTACAAGCAATCCATTCACAGAAATCTAAATGCTATCTTTGTTTGCAAAACTGATATTTTTACCATGACTTAAGTATATTACATACTTTATAGAAAAACCGGGTCAAAAAATCATCGTACGTCTAAAAGGCTAACCTGGTCTGGTCATCCTCAACTATCTTCACAGAAAAAATAGAGATAGATCCCAGCAGCTGATAACCGGCCTTCATTAATTGGAGTGGGACTTCGTCAACAATTCAAATATCAAGATAGCATAATATTTTCGTAGCACATAATAAGTGTTACCACAAAAAAAATAATAGATAATAATAATATGTCAGTTCGATGGGCAGGTCCGAATCCTGGCACATATAATTGTCATTTCAAAATCATGTATTATTATATGTATTTTATAACAAAGTAATCTTCGCTTGCTAAAAACAGTGAAATAAAACAACTACGTAAGATTTCTCTGTTCTTATCTTCAAAAGTCAATAATATTATTCAAAGTTCTATTATTTTATGAATGTAAGCTATCTAGTGAGTATCACTCATATATCAAGAGTTTATCAAAGCAGAAACGCTCCGTTGCGGGCATCCAGCCAGCAACTTGAAATGTGAACTTATTATTGATGTATTTTGCAGTATAAACAACTAATAAATGTGCAGTCTTTCGTTCAAAATGAAAATTGCTTTTGAAATGCTAGAAGTAAGCATCCATATCGAAGATTGGTTTCATGAGAGTTTTAAACTTGAAGTTTTAGAAAAATGAAGAACTAGCTATTGCCCGCAACTTTGCCCGCGTGATTGTCGGTTATAGCTGTCAAATCATTACTTACTTGGTCTGAAGTTAACAAGCAGCCTATGTATTCACGGTGCCGGCTAACTCCATACAAAATTTTGTCAAAATTGACCGAGCTTTTTGAACGTGAAAGTGTGACAAGCATCCATCTATCCATATAATACTAATAGAAAATCGGAATTTTGGTCGTATTTCCAATCATAAGATTATTTTGTGTAAAAGAAAAAAGTTCTAACTTTCTCTAGCTTGAAGACGGAACTTTTTTTAAAGTACTACATCATACTCGTAGGTCCCTGTAAGGTCCCTGTTTGCAAAGTTTACAGTATCATTTGAAGCCTATTGTTTCTGCCTGGGAGCCCTCACGACGCGACGCTCACATTTATTATTTACGAGTTCTCCTCTGATGTTGTAAGTTCACTTTCGTAAAAGAAAATAAGACGTATCATCACTTTTGTTTTCCTTTGTACGAGTAAAAGAAAAGCGGCGTTATAATGTACGTTATCACTCACATACTGAATGTGGTCTTTGCTTTTTTCTTTTATAAGCGTTTTCTTGTACAAAAGAAATGAGGTTTTAAGGACGAATTTTCTTTGTTTGTTGTTTTATATCGTGCTTGTTGTGTGCGTGAACAATTTCCGGCTCGAAGGATAAAGATAGCTTACGTGTCTATTCATATTTCATATATTGAATTTTGGCTCATAAAATATGTACCATCTATGAGTATCGCTTCACATTATTGTTTTAAATATAGTAATTATACTAATGGTACTACCACACCACAAACAGGACCATTTTATAAATAGTCTGTACTCTTAAAACTGTTTTGATTCCACAATATCATTTTAAATCTTACTCAAACCAAAACATTCGCTTTAAGTCCAAAAGATAAATTATTAGATACCAAAATTACGTTTCAAGAATACATCTCCTTCATCGTATAAGCCGTATGTCAATTATAAAACAAATGACGCTCAAAAATTCTAAAACATCTCATTAAAACTCTCACTCTAGATTTAGCTCTCCATTCCATGTAAAAGTATCATGCAATAAATCCGTCGCTCCACGTCTGCGTTCCTATCGATAATGAAGCGCCACTCGAAGCGGCCGCGGACAGCGCGGCTCTAGTCAACGATCCAGATTAGATACGGCCTTTGTGGATTGCGCTTTTAGCCTTCTGCTGATAAATGCTGGATCAGTGCAGGAACTCTGTAATATATTAACTGGGATGCACTATTGGAATGGTTTGAATTAGATGAGTGAGTTAGCGTTAATTTTATGTAGTTCTGGTAACGAGGATTGAGCTCTTTTTCGGGTACAGATAGAACTGTTCCTAATTTTATGAATTTAAAAATAAAAGTCCGGTTTTTTAACAGTAGTCTGAATTTCTACACATTCTTTTACGTGTAAGTTTAGTTAAGTCTTATATACCGTATTACAGTAGGAATCAAAGTTCGTTGAACGCAAAACGCTTTAAGCCTAACAGCATCACCAGTCAAGGCACCATAAACTGTTAAGATTAAAGCAAAGTAATATTCAGTAGAACAATATCAACCATCTATTCTAACGCCGCGTAGCCTTCATAATCCCGTAATCCAAATTATACTCAAATATTAGATGGATTACACGTGCCGTCTTACGAGGACTTAAGAGGCTTACCTGTTAAATAAATCGAGGCATCCCTTCGGATTTCCGTCCCTGCGAGGGCTAATAAATTAGTTTTGTGGATGTAGACCAGTTTGCTCAGCCAAGGTAGCGAACAACTTGTAGTGCTGCAAGTCAAACACGAAGTTGCAACGATGAAATTGATGTTGGCTTTTGACGGTACAATGTGTATGGAGTAAACTGGTATCCCTGATCAGTTTTAACAGTGAGAGAGAAGTTTGTCGGCAAATTTTAAGCCAACTGTAAGTCATGTCTGTCTTGTTGTTTCATTTATGAATATTGAATTTTAAATGCACCATGCATGTCAAAAAGCAATGTTGTTTTTTAAGGAAGGAAAATTGTGAACTCGGTATCTCGCTCCCTTTTAAATACTAGATACGTCTTGATCGTAGTCGACTTTGTAAAAAGGGCAATCAATAAATCAATATTATTAATCTAAATGATGGAACACGTTGGTATTTTAACTATTATCAAAAATAGAAACTTGGACGTCTGGTAGAATGAAAAAAAAAACCTTTTGCGCGAACTCCAAGTAAAAGGGGATATGGGCAGGAAGACGATGATGAATTAAAAATATCTATTTTAATGCAACTATTTCTCCACCAGGTGCCATCATCTTCGGTTCAGACCAAGAGGTAGCTGGCGTCATGCGGGCGGTAGAACGCGCGAACGCGACCGGCTCGTTCAGCTGGGTCGGCTCCGACGGGTGGAGCGCTAGGTCTCTGGTATCGGACGGTAACGAGCGCGCGGTGGAGGGCACCATCAGCGTCCAACCGCAAGCCAACGATGTCAAGGGATTCAAGGAATACTTTTTGGGACTGAATGTCAAGAATAATAAGAGGAACCCTTGGTTTGTTGGTAAGTAATTGCTTAGTGATTTAAAATATCGTTTACTTTAATTTAAGCTTACATATACACTGTGATTTTTAGGTCGTAAAATACCTCTAGGCGCGAATATAATTTTTTTATCATTAATTAAAATAATATGCATGAAAAAAATAAATAATACATTGGAAATATGAACCATCCTGTTAAAAATGTTTACGTATCAAACTGTTGAAGATACCTACCCAGCGAACGAGTCGAGCAGATCACTCCATCTCCATTTTTAACGAGACAAAATATCGCAAGCCAATCTAGCATAGTCCACATGGACTGTTGTCCAATCAGATTGCCTAACGCCTCAAAGGCGCGCATGCGACGCCCCGCCCCTTTCACCTCGAAATCGGTGAAGGTCAATCTAACTGCAGTTTAGTTTCGTCCAAATACTGGAAGCGTGTGCGCGTGCGCTACCGGTTTTCTATCTTTGTCCGCGATCTCGAACCTACCTAATAATGAGTGATAGGAACTATCAGTACTCGAATGTAATGTGAAAATAATTGTTGCTTTTGACGTAATGAAACAGGACACAGTGATTTTAAATAAATTAAAAGAAAACATCCAAAAACGTGCGCGTTTGTGCATCGAACAAGGTGGTAGACAATTTGAACAGTTGTTACAATACAGGTAACGCCTACTAACCTACTTGTTAATAAAAAGTGATCATTAGTAAATAAGTTATTAGTATAAATATCAGTTGATTCCCATTCTTTAAATACGCCGGAAACAATTTACATACCTACTACTTATTTCCATAACGATCATTTTGATTATTACTTTCTAACGTGATAAATACATACCTACGAATTAATCACGTTAGAAATTACAATTCTGGATTTATTTATTAAATGTAAATAGGATGTGTAGGAATATGAGTCAAATGTCTGTCTTAAATAGGGTCGAATAAAGACAAATAGATCAGTTATTACTAGGTACATCATTTTGTTTCGGTTTTACGAGTAAGTTTTACCTATGAAAAATGTTTCTGACGGTCCTAGGCCCGTAAAAGTATGAAGGAAGAATTGGAATTAAGTGGATTTTAACTAACTGCTACATACTAACTGCGAATATTATGATTGCAATAATAAGACAGCTGTTTTACGCTAAGGTGAATGACCTGTGATAAGACGCCGCCGCGCCGCCCGCGCGGCCCCTTTGGCACAAGGCTCGGACCGCGCTCACTACAGAGTGTTCGTAAAACTGCCTTGTGTCATAATAATGAATAATATTTTTATTCATTCAAATCTTAAAAAAAACATATTTTTTTTATTATAAACGTTTACTAGTCATTGGATACATGAACTGGGCTGCTTTTCTAAGACGACCTAAAAGTCACGGTGTATATTTAATGTCAATGCGTTGTGTTCTGTAAAGTTTGTTTTTATACAAAGACTGAAATAATCTTCTACTTGTATAGCAAGATTTACAAGTAACGTAGACGATTACTCCGAGATAAAAGAAATATTGGAGTTGATACATTTTTGCAAGTGATTTCTAAATAACTAGTACCTACTGATTTGTAAATTCGCATCTAACTAATCAAATTAACACGAAAAACTAATAAATCTTCAAATCAAATTCGATAACAGTCGGAGGGATAAACATAAATCTTAAGATTTCCCATTTTATCTCGCATCTGAGATTACAAATAGTTGAGAACACTCCAAAACTTTGTTTTAGATGTAAAAGCATTTCTTATGATGGTGGAGCTCTGATGGAATTCTGGCGAAACTTTGTTACGTTGGCGGCGTTTGCAAGTAGGACCGAACTTCGGGTTCCTTATAATTGGTGTGAATTATCAAATCATTTCCATTACGTAATTAAAACTAACTTGTTTTGAGTGGAGTGAAGATGAGTGTGCTTTTAGTGGCTCTTAAATTAAGTTGGAGATTCAAAGTTTTGATTTGTTTTTGTAAATCAATGGTGGTTTAGTAACGAAACTAGATTTGCTACTTTAATCATATTTGTGTCTACATAGCATACAATGTAAATAAAACGATTTCTGAAACAAAGTAACAATCTTCTTTTACAACTGAAGTCACGGTCTTTTTACTACTTTCTTTATTACTCTGTTCTATTTAGAAGACAATCAATTTGTTTGCTTATTAATGTCTTACGTGGCATAAAATGATTCCCTCTTAGTACATTTCGCCAGTTACAGCTGTATTTACGGACCCTCACTTTTCAGACCTCCAAAATCTTTGCGTCGTTTGTCTCAGTCAAGTGTTTGCCTCGCTTGAGTAATTTGTGGAGAGGCGGCCAGACTGCCAGACCCCAACGAATCATTCTACGGAATATGTAATTAGATCCGATAAGAGGTCATTGATTTACAATCAGGGACTTTTAGGCATTTGACTACCTATCCAAGCAATGTTTCTAACAAATTTGAAAATTATACTGACTAGCTTGAATGTGAAAAATGTACTTTTTATTGAAGTGCTGATTTGTGATTTTAAAACATTGAACTTTAAAGACACGAAAAGTTTAAATGCTTCATAATTTTGAATACTACAATAACTCGCTTGTTCACGTAATCGTGACGACTCGTGATGAAGTTCTTATGTGAAATAGGTTTTATTTACTTATGTAGCAAAATTTAAATTCCTCTGAATACTGTCAGAATCCACAAAACTTTGCAGTTGAATCTTACACCAAAAGACAGTGACACAAACTTTACCCTTATAAAGTTAGTCTCCAAACCATATTCTTCAGATATGAATATGTTACGGTGGTTTGTACGTATAAAGTAAACTGAAATAGAATTTATATTTTGGACATTGGACACAAGCTATGTGGTGTCGAGCGATAACTAGCAGCAGTAGCAGCCACATGTCATTTAGTGAAAATGTGGCTTTAGACTTTTACTTGTACACGAAAACTAGTCATTGCCCGCGTCTCCATTCACCAAAAAAAAAATTGGGATAAAAAACAGATGTCGGCCTCAGACCTACTGAATGCATAAAATATCAATAGAATCAGTCCAGTCGATTCGGAGGAGTACGGTAACTAACATTATGACACGGGAATTTTACATCTATACTAATATTATAAAGCTGAAGAGTTTGTTTGTTTGTTTGTATGTTTGTTTGTTTGTTTGTTTGTTTGAACGCGCTAATCTCAGGAACTACAGGGTCGAATCGAAAAATTCTTTTTGTGTTGAATAGACCACTTATCGAGGAAGGCTTTAGGCTATATAACATCACGTTGCAACTATTAGGAGCGAGGAAATAATGGAAAATGTGAAAAAAAACGGGGAAAATTATTCATCCTTGAGGGCTTCTGTTGCGTGCGCTCCGAAAACGGTTCAAGATACCAAAAATATATGTATGAAAGAATTATTCCTATTGAAATGATCTAAAAAAATGTCCTGGACAGTATATGTCTATCTTTTAAGATTAACTCACTAGAACCGTTTTATGGTAATCAAATTCGGTCGAAATTAATGCATTTGTTAAGAGTTGTATCAACGTATCAGGTTGTGGAGAAAATCAATATGTACTTCTGCCACAAGAAAACAAAAATAAAAATATAATAATTTATAAAGCTGAGGAGGTTGTCCGCAAAAATAAATGATGCCCAAAATAATTATTTCACGCGGACGAAGTCGCGGGCACAGCTAGTTTATTATAAGATTTAATTTCCCGAATGTAGAATTCGGCAATACAAAATACAAAATATTCAAACCTTTTTCGTCCATCAGAATTTTGGGAGGACCACTTCCAATGCCGCTACCCGGGCAGCCCGAAGACCCCGTACAACGGGCAGTACTCGCGCACCTGCTCCGGCCAGGAGCGGCTCTCACACAACAACACGGAGTTCGAGAGGCAGCTGCAGTTCGTCTCCGATGCCGTCATGGCCTTCGCCTACTCTATACGGTAAGAATCAACAGAAGGTAGGTTTTATAGGTTAGATTCTTGGGAAATCTTCAAGAAACAGTTGAAAACTAAATGCAATGCACACAACTACGTTCCTCTTACATGTCAAATTCGATTTTTCAAAGAATTTTATACCGCTTTTTAGGAGATGTCCCTAAACCGTGGTAGTTTAACGTGTGTGTTTTATTTCAATGTATAAAACTTTTTTCTCATTATTGTATTACCACCTAAAATTCCCAGTAGGTATACCTTCCATTATTTGCTTTAGAACAACATTACAAACATTTTATTAAAAGCTGTCGGTTTGCAAATTGGGGTCGTAATCACTCAAAGAATAAATAATTTATCATACGAGGCCTTGTGGGTAAACAAATTTCCAAAACGGTATTACTTTAACAGTATTTAATCAAATTTTGGAGGTCATGTTAATGGAGAGGTCGGGCCCATATCAATTAGTGGTCCCAAAGGGTGCAGGGTCGAGACTTCCTCAGGATCACTAGAATTAATTTCACACGATCCTTGTAACATTGATTCAAATGTAATCAGATGGGAAGACTTTCGAATTTGTCCTCTTTGCGGTTCCTAACTAACGACCGGCTTACAAGGGTATAATGCCTATTTATTAGAGAACAGTTACGTTAACCTATGGCCAGGTAAGATTGGGTTTCACTTCAGACACAAGTATTGGACACGAATCTCAGAATAAGGATTGGTCGACGTTTTCCGCAAAAAGATTTCTAGATAAGTAAAGTCTCGTTCAACTTTAGGGCACTTGTTACGTAACAATATGAGTAATAACGTAACTTTAGCCAAATATAAACTCCTGGCCTATATTTGGCTGAGTCTATAGTTTCGTAATTTTCTTTTGCCCGGAGTTCACTACTATACAAGTCTCCTTATCTTTACTCTTAAATTAGTTCTTGTAACCCAACCTTTTCAAGTTCTAATCTTTGAAGCGAAACAAAGGTACAGTTTGTAAAGACTTAAGCAATAACTTTTATTAAAAACTCGAGACTTTATTATCACTTTATTTATAAAGTTGCCAACAGCTAAATTATTACAACGGCGAAACTTACAAATAGCCGTTGAACTCTTCACGAGAACTATTTTAATCAAAGAGCTTGTGTTAGCAAGTTTTTGCAGACTGTAACGTAGTCGACTAAACTTAAAGATTCGCATGCATCTCAAACTTCGTTCATTCCTGCGACTCATTTTGTATATTAAGCCAATAAGGCATAAGTCCTATTTCCAAACCCAAAAGGGAAAGAACGCCAATATAGATTACTGCTATTCAACCGAAAAAGGTTTAGTATAATATTTCATAAAAACCATAATTTTTGCAGGCTCCGTAAAAAATAATCTTGAGATTCCTTTTGAAGATGCAAAGGTCAACTGTGTCATCCAATTTTATGGGGTGCTTGTTGCCAAGCAATAAAACTGATAAGTGCCTTTCAGCTTCACAATGGAAGGACCATAAACTTAGGAAAATATATTCCATAACGCCCATTCACTAACATTCCAACCAGATTTTGAGGATGATGTCATATTTTTTCTGAACACACAACTTTGTACTCACAACAAATATTACATAATGTTAGCTAAGTCATAAATTTCCCTTATGTAATAAAAATGTTCAGGAAAATGGAATAAAACTTTTTGCTTCCTTTTCAGTTTTTGCTTCATTCGATAGTTTAGGAAGTAGTTTTTGTATGCAAGTCTGATCTGAAAAAAGTTACAAGCAGCTACGTGATTTCATTTTTCAGCCATAGCTTCGCCTAACTACCTTTTTATCTAAAGCCTCAAAGGGAGCAGGGTTGAATGCCAACTTGACAAGAAAAGGGACGTTCTGATAAAAAAGGGTCCATTTGGGAACAAAACATGCACTCACGTTTGAAACGAAAGGGGAATGGGGCAGACAGACCTGGATCGGGCTATTGTGAGGAGCATGATGTATGGAGGCCTGTCGATCTATATTTTATGATTAGCATTCGGTTCTGTTTCCCCTTTCGTCGCTTTTTACTCGTGCTTTATTTCGGGTTTGGCTTTTGATGGGAGTGCCCATTGTGTTTTGATAAATCATTCAGTCTATTGTGGATTTTGTAAACAAGTGTTATGTATACAACGTTTGTTTACAATGCATGGGATTTTTATGGCTTTTAAATTAATGGAGTTTTGTACGGACGGACAACACGATGTTATTAAAATGTTCTCTTTTCTGTTGTTTCCGAATAATATTCGAATACAAAACCATACTAATGCATATGTTCTATAATTCAGTTTTACGACACTTACTTGCAAGACGGTAAAATCAGAACAAAAGCTCTCAAGAACTCGAGTTCATTCGCGCCATTCTAACCACATATAAACATTAACACAAAAGTTTTAGCACAACTGCTTCCTCAATTTGTAAGAATGGTGGAAACAGAACGTTTCTAACGAGAAAGACATTACCGCACGTTATGAAGCCTCCAGTGGGGACAAAGCTTTCAGCTACTATAACTACTTTCTTTCCACCATTACCGTTGATTCAATTACAGCCAAATGGACAACTTTTCGGGGTCTTTGTACGGGTTTATGAAGTGTTTGAAACAAAGGGAGCGAACGGAGTGACATCTTTCGTGCTAATTCAGTTTATATGCTTTTCAGAAGTTGAGAATGAAATGGAAGTCTGAAATGAAAGAGATGTTGTAGTGATGTGTTCTTTAACATTCCCGTTATGATTATTAACTATGTGACGTTTTTTTAACTAAGTAATTAAAATTACTCAGATAACACAATTAGGAGTGGAATAGTTTTCACTGCATGTATGTATTATCGGGACGTAATTAGGACCAACAAATCATCTTAATTTCTAACAGGCGAAATTAATATTATTCACAATGAAACACACGAATCAAAATCTCAATTGTCATATTCAAATGACATAGCTCCCTCAAGCAATCGCATCCAAGAAAATAACAAAAAAGAACTACTCTGCTACAGTAAACAAACCTTAGGAGCTATGAAAAGACTGAAAACAAGGATCCATACAAGCATGCATGTTCTATACGTATGTATGTATGAATGTATGGGCGTATGAAAGGCCGGAGGAGCGCAGCGTGCGTGTCTATACGGGCCATTATGGGTCCTGAATCTAAAAGACACGAGACGAAAGGAGCATGCGACTGCTTTCTTCACAGAACATCCCTATTTACTTGGATTTATTTTGATGTGAACGTAAAAGATCGACGAAGCTCGCGTACAATGCTCGAAATGTTCTGCGTTAAGTTAATAATGTATGTGCTACGAGAATGTTGTTTTATGAAGAAATATTGGTTTCTTTACAAATAAATGTAAAGCGCCTTTGTTTTTATCAACGAGTTATTTTGCATACGTCATTTTGTACCTTTGTTATTTTTTTACACGGAGAAAAGAAATAAACACTCAATCCAGAAATATATACTAGCCAGTGTTGTTTATTTGGACAGAAACTAATCTAATAAATAACAAGTTTTTAGACCGAAGATAAAAGTAAATTAGATCATAATAAACGAAGCGAACTATCAAAATATTACCTTTTAAATACAGCTGACTGACTTTTATTATCTTTCCAGTTATAACCTCTTTTCAACTAATTAAAGTTTTTTTTACAGATTATGAAGGCATTTTAAAAACGTTGCCTCAAAAAGTCTTGCATTCTTTGCTATCCTCGAGTTCCTTCTAATTTCCTATAAAACGTAATGGCCTATAAAACTCGTACGTTTTGCCACAAACTTCATACGAGTAATTAAGATAAGGGTTTTAATTAACAGATACATGGTTAGGATTACCGGGATCTGTTCGAGGCTGGGCTGTAAGCGTTGTTTATCCGGGACAATGGGTGCTTATAGAATATGCCTCCCGGATAAACTAATGAACTCATATTTATTGGTATAGTAACAGTATTTGTTAACGTTTGAACTACGAGTATATATTATGGTGTTGATAGGCAATATGAACGGCTTTGTTAATTACAAAATTGTCGGTTTACAAAATCATTTAGTCTGATTAAGATCGAGATTACCTTTGAGTGCCTTTTTTCCTTTATTTTTAGAGTAAAGTTTTTTTTATTTACCCTATAATGTTATTGCTATGTTAAAACCACTAAACAATTACCCAAAGCAATAGTAATAGCTGTTACTGTATTAATCATAGTTCCAATCGGCTGTAAATTACTTTTAATATTCAGTGTTTGAAATTAATTTATGAAATTGGACCCATTTCGGTTAAACGTTATAATTATAATTAATCATTCGATCGACCAATTATTCTAGTTACGTAGGTACTGTAACACGGGCAATTAATGAGTTATGTGGTTTTAATGAACATATTTCGGATAGTATTACTAAAACAGACGGATAAAATGTTTTAAACCGACTTCTAAAAAAGGACGAGATTACCAATTCGGATTTTATTTTTGTATGTTCGCGCACAACTTGGTCACGTGCCAACAGATTAAATGTTTTTTTGTAAGCAAAGATCTCCGTACTCTCCATATAGTTCATAGAATAAAATAATATACATATTATATGATCTTGTTATCCCTCTAGCTCTAGCAGGAAACCACTAAGCTTCTGTTGTGGCGACTCACGTCTTTAACTTGGTATGCTTTGACATGCAGGTCCTTAGTACTTGCTTTGTCTGGACAAAGCGCTTATGTTTGAGGTAAAGCTGTTGCCATAGTTACAGTTTACTGTTTCCGAAATAAGGGAGTTATTTGTAGCCTTAAATAGGGTTCAGTGAACACACCATTGTGTCTCCCGCCGCATAAAGATGAGCCGCATCAACGAAACCGCAGGTATCTTTACAAAAAAGCAGATTTTAAGCTCTCTTAAATACGGCCTTAAAAGAGCGCATTTTGCGTCCGACCCCGTTGCATTCAGCTTTCACAAATGGTCTCATTTCATCGCACATAGCCTTTGAGAACTGGAAAATATTCGAGATTGTCTGCACGAATAATGAATGTATTCAAATGCGAAAATTAAGAATTTCCGGACTGTTTAGTTGAACTGGTTTAATTTATAATTATCTAGATTTTGAGTAAACACAGTGTCTCTACGTATTTCTAAACCATAAGAGGAAGGAACACGTTTCCACTAAACTTTACAATGTATTCCTACTACATGACCTATCTTTTCTGAATAAATATTATCTAACCTCACCCTATTACCTAATTCTGAACAGTATTTTTCTTCTAATTGGAACAAGGTATTGACAGCATGTTTTGCCACCAGGGACATGCACGCGGCGGTGTGCGGGGGTCGGGCAGGCCTGTGCGACGCGATGCGGCCCGCCAGCGGGGCCGATCTACTGCGCTACTTGAGGAAGGTCAACTTCGTCGGTAAGATATCCTATTCATCTTTTATGAAGACTTAGACTATTTACCAAACTTTTAGAAGACTATTTACCAAACGTGGAAAACTGAAATTATATTTTATTTTCTTAGTCCTCATCAAAACATTCCCCTTAAGGCAAAATGTAACAACGTAAATGGAAACCCAGTTCTACAATTCCAGTAAAAGTTAATTTAAAGGAGTTTCTACGTGCAGTCTCGTATGTTGGAGTATATTAAGAGAATGTCGGCGCAAAGTAACATAACAGAGTAAACTAAAGCAAGACATTTGGGGCTGAAACACCTGCCGCGTTATTAATACAGACTCGAGCCTGAGTCTTAGTAACCTGGTTCTTATAAGTAATATGTTCTGTAAAAGTACCGTATTAAGTTCTTACCATTTTATATAACTTGCCAGCTTTATCATACAAGTATCTACTTGAGTATTCAAGTGAAGAAATCAACTTTCAAATTACTTTACTTATAATGAGTTTTTGATCACTTTAATGTTTTTGGTATCTTACTGATTGGAATTCCTAGAATAAAGAGCCATCAGGTCAGTTCCGGAAATTCTGTAATCCATTTTGTTACTTATTGTTTTTTTTTTTAATTCTATGATTTTTTTCTCGATGCAATACTGTAACTAAAACTCCGTTGTTCGTCAGAGTGTCAATAAGCGGGTTACATCTCAAAAAACGAAACAAAATTGAAAGTTTTGATATTCGTAGTCTTCAAAGATGAAAATAAAACATTTTGGCAAGGTATAACTTTCAACCGAAATTTTCAGACCATAACTTTTAACAATATCACTATATTGTAACAATGTTCTTCTCCTAGGTCTATCCGGAGACGAGTTCCACTTCGATAGCAACGGCGACGGCCCCGCGCGGTACAACATCCTGCACTTCAAGCAGGTCCAGAAGGGCGTGTACCGCTGGGTCAATGTGGGTCACTACCTGGATGGAGTGCTCGAGCTTAAAGTTCATGGTAACTGATTACTTTTCAGCTTCTAATATGTTTAGCCTTGATCTGTGGATAAATTATATCTCTCCGAGAGCTAATGTTAATTGAATAGCTGATATACATATGTGGAACTTAAATGGCAATTCCATACATTTGAAGTTTTCTTTTTCTGACTAAAGTTGTGAAATGCAATATTGCCAAGATTTCCAGAGCTGTTCACTTTTTGAGACCAGCCGCTAAATTATCCTTATCAAAGATTTTGTAGTGCCGTCTACATATCAACATCATCAAATATTTAGTGAATTGCAACTAACCAATAAATGAACAATAGGACAAAACAATCAGTATACAACGTTGATAAAAGCGAGAGGCATTAAATGAAACCACATATTCTGTATATCATTATAAGGCTACACAACAAAAATCAAATCAATGTAAGCAATAGTTTAGTCACAGGATGTTTTTTTAGTTTTTTTTTAGTTTGAACATGCTGTATCTTCCTGATTAGGTGACTAAGTTTTATAGGCATAGTTATCTAGTTGGCTCCGGTTGGGTCCGAAACTAGTCGGGCTATCCCGATAAATACGCGTGAGTAAACCGTTATAACGTTTTAAGTATGAATCATCCTCACGAAAGTTATTATAAAAATATTGCTTACATTGATTTGATTTTTGTTGTGTAGCCTTATAATGATATACAGAATATGTGGTTTCATTTAATGCCTCTCGCTTTTATCAACGTTGTATATGGCTACCTACAGAGATACAATTCAAATGGGGTGAGCGTCACCCGCCGGAGTCAGTGTGCAGCGCAGAGTGTGAGCTGGGACAGGCTAAGCAGTACGTGGAGGGGGAGAGCTGCTGCTGGCACTGCTTCAACTGCACGCAGTATGAGGTACTGTACCATATGATAGACGTCTAACAATATTCTCGAACCTCTGTGAGTAATCATATTAATTTGCACTCTCTACTACAATCGCTCTATTTTAAGGGACATTAAGTTTTATTTGACGAAAAGTCATAGCGCCTCTAAAACTTCTGCCACGCTATTTTCTAAACATTATTTTGTCAATACTCGTTTGTTTTTAAAACCGGAAAGCATTTTTTCACCAGCATTCTGCATTTAAGCAACACATTTCCAGATTTTCGTCACTGGCTGTCTTTCCAGATGTTCAGGTGATTTAAGACTCATTATGTTGCTATAGATCCGGTCTATCGAAGAGACGCAGTGCACGGTGTGCCCGCGCGGGACTCTCCCCAACCCCACGAAGACTGAGTGCCGGCAGATACCGGAGGCCTACCTACGCCCGGACTCCGCCTGGGCCATCGGTGCTATGTCCTTCTCCTCCGTCGGAATACTCCTGACCGCGTAAGTTACAGTTTCGGAGAATCGGATCGTATTAAGAGTTGAGGGAGTTTATACGAAGTTTTACGAAAGTTTAATGACTTTTGAGTTCATATCTTTAAGGTTTTAAATCGTTTGTGTTAAATTGACCACAGTTGAAGTACGGAACAGCATGGACTACAAATATATGATATTTTAGTATTTTCAGTTAGCCATCTACATTATACATCGAAACAAATTCGAAATATGTTAGCTACATCAAATACAAATTGAAGTGTATCCACAAAGCAGCTAGTGAGCATACAAGTTGGCAGTTACCCTTATTTAAATAGTACGGCTAGAGCCAGCTCCACGACTGTAGTGAGTTCCCCGCATTATCCGCCACAACAGCGGCGCTGTGTCGCGGCATTGTTACATCTGTGACCGGAGCGGAAGGCAAAGTTTCACTGGAAGCCACGAATCGAGGCAAACTCCACCACATCGTGAAATACCTATTACCTATTTTCAGAAATGAAGAGAATGCTGTCTATAGAAATATTTTATATCGAAGTTGGATTTTTATAAATGCCAGTTGACCTCGAATGAAATATTAAATAATAAACAAGATGAATAGCTTCGGCCGTTCGTATTTGATCTCGAAATATTTTATTTTAAAAGCAATGCAAGAGAAATTCTTATTTTTTTTTAATTCAAATGAAAGTTGAGTTTTAAAAAGATATGAAAAGTTCATGTATTTCCGGACCTTGTTGATGAGATTCCCAATTAATTCGGAAAGAAATAAGTTATCAAATATAGGTCGGGGGATAATAATAAATCCATCAGTATTCGAGTCAGTTAATAAGTATTCATGATTGACGAGGGAGCCGCGCAGAAGAATCCGCGCCTGATCCACACAATTTCGAACACGATACGTGATTTGACTGGAGATTGCTTCATTAAATTAGGGATTCCAACTTAGCTGAATGCTGTTTTCTTGGATTTGTGAAGCCAATATTTACGATTTTTTATTAATGTTCAACAACAGGCTTTGTTTGTAATGTTTACATAATGGAAAAGCGTCATGTTTGTACATTATTTAATACGGAAATATGAAGAGACATTTACATCTTTTATGAAACGAAATACCTACACAATCCTTTATAAACACTACACATCAACGTACTCTATTGATAAAACACACTAGCATCTATCAGCACTCTATCCACACATATATCTACACATAAGCTGTACACTAATCCAGAAAGAGTCACACTCTCGAAACGAATTTCTTTCAATAACTACTCAAAATATATCATACGGTTTTTAATATATGCCGCTACTAATACCCCAAACCTGCATCATCTTTATCGTCATCTAACCCCTTCGTTCTCCCACTAGCTTCGTGTGCGGGGTTTGGGTGCGGCACAGCTCGACACCGGTGGTGCGCGCGAGCGGCCGCGAGCTGTCCTACGTACTCCTTGCTGGCATCCTCATGTGCTACCTCGTCACCTTCGCGCTGGTCTTCAGGCCCACTGATATCCTCTGCTCTATACAAAGGTGAGTTTACTTGTTCTTTTTAGTCAAGTCAATGACATGCTGCGCCGACCTCAAATAATAATTGGGGTAAGGTTAGGGGAATGTTGATGGCAAAATTTTATCGTCTCAAAATTTGCTTCGGAAATTTAGAAATTTTCTGAGTTTGATTTGATATTCTGTGTATCGCTTATAAGATAGAACTATAATTTGGTAGTTATTGGTTGGATTATTATTACTATTGAGATATACTAAACGACGTGAAATATCTGAACAACAACTGTATCACACGTTTCAGCATATTTTAGGCGGCAAGTTTTTGATGGATGGAAGAACAATGACTACAGCTTTTTAGACGTACTTATTCAGAATTATTTGATAAAAAGATTTACTCACTAGTCGGAAAATCCCTACAAGTACACTAGAGTAAACCATTTTATCAAATGATATTTAAATAGAACGGTAAGTCATAACATGACTATTAAAATCTAAATCTAAAATTCTTTATCGTGTGTTTACTATTATAAATATTACGAAAACATTTTTCACATTCTCACATATTCTCTATTGCAATAAAAATAAAACTCGTATGCCCTCAAAGTCTCTTACTTTCATTCAGTCTAACTTCTCTTAAAGTCATGACTAGTATCCATATAGTATATTCTTGAGACTAAGAACTAATTAAAAACGTTAACAAGCTGTACGTGAATAGGTGACGTAACATAAAGCAAATAGTTAATTAAGGTTTTCGTGTGAGCTGTCACAGAATGTGTGAGAATTTTGTAGGGTCTGAAAACGGCGGGCAACTGGGGGAATATTCTCATATTAATATAATAATTTTAACATTAAATAGTGTGAACTTAGGCTTACATTCCGTATTTGTTAAATCTTTACATAGTTCATGGTTAACATTCCGTCACAAATGAATAAGATAAAATTAGTGGGACACGCCGATCCTCCCGCCTGTTGCGTATTTTCCTCCTTTTTCCTAAATAATAAATATCCCACAACTTTCACACAACGTCATCTGATTCTAGTCTCAAACTAAGCAGAGCTTGTATTATGACTAGACCACCGAAAAACATACTATATTTCTAAATACATACATACTGTAGATAAATTACACCCAGATACAGAACAAATGATCGTGCTCATCACACAAACATTTGTCCTGGGTAACCTACGACCTCTGGCATAGCAGTCAGGGTCATCAACCACTAGACCAACAGGCCTGTCAAATTATCGCTATTCTATTTAATTTTAATAAATAAACTGCCTGTCTCATGGCCACTTGTAGCGTTACCTAGTTATTTCCTAATTATGATTGCCTTTGATTTGGTGGCGTTTTAAGTTGTGTTCTTGATTGAAACCTATTATGGTTGTACTGTGAGCTTGTTAATTGCTTGCTCTAATAATATACACGTAATTGTAAAGACCTGTCACTCAATTCATAAGATAAATTATACTGTTAATGTGACTTTAAGAATATATCGTTTAGAATATAACTACAGATTTTGAAGATAAGCTATGTAAGCTAGGAAACGCGAAGGCATTAACAAAAAAAAACAATTGAATGCAGCACAAAAACTCAGCAGAAAAACTCTTTGTTTTATCACTGATTTGATTTTGACAACCCTATTATTAAAAATCCTCGCAATCCTTTATTTTCATCGGAGAGATAAAGCAAACTATTCCATAAAGTTTCCAGACTCATCCACGAGCTGAAATCTAGAATAATCGATCTCAGACAAGCGCGAGCCAATCCAACAGTTTCCGTTTACGAAGTGACTGAAAAATTTATGAAATGTAAATGCGCCGTGAATTTGTAATGGGGGACTCTTTCAAAGGGAATTTGATACTGGGGTGTGCGGAAGAGGACAGTATTTTTTGGACAAGGAGTCTGGCTCATTATGGCTGCATACTCAAAATTCGTATTTTTATATTTGGAATCGGGCATCTTATAAAAAAGAGCAAATATAAAAATGAAAAAGTTTCAAGCGACACAAAAAAAATCAAAGATATTATATTTTGGAATTTAAATTGAGTACAAAAAGAACGAGTAATCCAATCAGTAATCAGGAGTTATAAAGATGAACCATATTTATTCTAATTATGATAATCCTGGTCTAATAATTCAATCAAAGTTACCTTTATTAAAAGAAAAAGCAGAGCGTTGATAAAAGATATGATTTCCTGCGGGTATAATCCTCGAAAGATCAACACAGGTAAATCAGACGTATGAATAATTTCCATATATTTGAATAATACTGTTATTCCTTAAGTCTGAGCCCTTCATATTAAATTATTATATCGAGTGATTTGAATATTGGAGTGGTTAAGGTGCGAAATAATAGGATAGATAGTCATTTGTATTGTCATGCACAGATGACATTAAATTATGTAACTAGGTATTATAATTTGCTGTACCGGACATACGTTGTTAAATCACGTTAACTTAAAAAGGTTTTAGTTGGAGAAAGCATGTATTTTTTGGGCAGAAATCATGTCGGACAACAAATGAAAGACGTTATAAAAGATTCTTGCCAGTCACCATAAGATTATTTAAATCTAGGGTATTACGCGAAATTGTTTCATATTCAACATCGCTATCACTACAAGTACGCATCTGTACTCATATCTGACATTTCATATCCACAGCACAGCTATTGTCATGTTTTGGGCACGTTTCCAAATCCTAACTATGCTACTGTCACAAAGCCAAAAAGGAAGGATTTTGGTGATGGTTTCTAGAAGCAAATTAAGTAATTCCTCTTTGATATGTACTCTCTAGCTTAGTACGTATAAATTGTTTAGTCTTCGATTCCATTAAGGATATGGTCCTTCTTAGGAAACGGTTTTTAAAGGCACTGAAATAGTTTCATTTACCTCCCTTCAAACAGACGACTGGTGATGAAGCTAACTCTGACCGCACTCCAATTTCGACTGTCAATTGTTTTTGTATTGCCAACAGTCGTAGCTTCAAACAGCATTGGTAACGTTAACCGCCGTCCCCGATTGTAGCCCGGTGACAGATAGAGTATCGGATATCGGCAAATTGGATCGCAGAGGTTAGGATGACATAACTTCGTCGAACTGATATGATTTCAATATTGGTAACGTTAGCACTAGTTGGTATTGGAACAGCAAGTGTAACAAGATAATCTGGAGATAATTACATACATTACGCTCTGGATATTTCCTTGCATCTCTATGTACTAACTTCTCGGTTATCCGAAAACAAAATCTCATTTTTACAGTGACCATCAGTTTAACTGATAATTATTTCCGCAATTTCCGGATGAGTAAACGAGCACAATACAAATTTAAAGTTTCCTTTCTTTTTTTTAGGCTAGCTACATTTCTGACAACATTTTCTCTCCATATTCCAGTTCTTTACCAACAAATGCAGTAAATCACTTTAAAACTGAAGCTTATATAATAGTTCACGGCGACATGAACTCAAGTTTCATGCACCAGCGGCTGGCATCGGAGCTAAGTACCGAACGATTCCCTGTCGTTGCCATCCGAATCGAGTTTGTCTAGGGATGTGCCAAATCGAATAGAACATTATTCGATGTAGCTTCTGATATTCGTGTTCAGATGGGTATGAAATGCTTTTTATTTTTTCTCTCTGCAATCCAATTTATAAGAAGCTTCTTTTTATCAGTTTATTAGATCCTTTTAGTTTATTCGAGTTTCTAATGATTAGTGTTTCATTTTAAAAGGTCTAATATTTGATTTAAAAGTATCATCCCTATCAAGTAAAAGCAGGTGTTTGTTTGTGTTGAACATCCTCTTTACACCAGAAACTTGTCACTTGGCTTTCCGTGATATCGCCTCATACCACACAATGCTAAACTATTTTCTTTGACATCAAAGCAAGCTGGACGACTCGGTTTTTGAGCACTACACTTTTAGAGATTCGAGCAAACTTTCTCGAAAATCTTCTAATACTTAGATTTCTAAAGATTTTTTGAAACAGAACTGAAGTATTTGAGGTTTTTACTCTCTGACGTCAGCTGTCGGTAGTGGTGCTTGTAAATGACGTTTCAATTTATATCTGCAGTATTTCATTTCGGGTTTTTAGTTCGATGAATTAAACGTTTCCAATTTAATTTGGTTAAAAAACGTCGGGAAATTGCGCTGTCGCTTTTATATCGCGTTTTCAATCTTTACTAACTAATAATACATTGAAACAAACGGCGGCCGAATTCAAACAACTGTAGGCGAGGATTAATTAACGTTAAACTTTAATGTAATTTGTTACTTGACCTTCAACAAGTTTATTAATTGGGCCTAAATCAAAGTGTAAAGTAAACTTTCATTTTATATAAGCGTAGACTTCTAAAAATTTAATAAATTGAAGTGTCTTGTTGAACGATAATGGTTTAATAAATTAATTAATTAAAACTGGCTAATTTTAGCTGATTTAACTCAGTTCTGTAATTAAATTTAAAGTTGATACCTCAACCCTTTTGCGAGATATTTTACATCAAAGAATATTAGAATAGTATAAATGAATAAGTACAGTTGAATAACACACAAGTTATTTCAAGCAAATCGCTCGACCATTCAGAAAAGCTTAAATATAAATCAAGTGTCGCCAGAATAGGTAGACCACGAGACACCAGCTGCATATTGAAATGCAGTATCTACTAAGAATACTAGGATTATATCTACGGATGATCGAACACGTCGTAGTGAACGTGACTTATCTATCCGCCGTTGGCCGCGCGCCGGCTTCCCGGCCGGATGTCCAAAGATCCGACATGTTCCGATTCGCCTCGTGAGAAGTTAAACTTGCTGTTAGTTTAACGATAATATTTCGATATGTATTTGAGGTTCAAAATAACTTTGTGTTCTGAGATGTTGGATTGAGAATTATATTTAAAAATACCTAAATTTGTGGTATGTCTTCGTCAGTTGTGTTTGTAAGAACTAAATATATAATAAATTTAGAGGTACTCCAAAATTTACTTTTAAATGATGATAGAACAATTTGGAATGGATATCGAATCTTAAGAAGATTAAAATCATCAACTAACGTTTATTAACACATTTGGTTTCTTATTCATCAGGTTCGGTACCGGCTTCTGCTTTACCGTGGTGTACGCCGCCCTGCTGACGAAGACCAACAGGATCTCCCGCATCTTCAACGCCAGCAAGCACTCGGCCAAGAGACCCATCCTGATCTCGCCGAGCTCGCAGCTCGCGATATGTGCTGCACTCGTGTCTATACAGGTAAATATATACCGTCCTCTTTTGTCTGAGAATGTATCTCGTGTATTCTTTGTTGAAGATCCTTAATATTAATAAATAAACCTTTTAAATGCATAATTAAAAAGCTCATTTACACTAGTGTAACTTTGAATTTATTAGGTTAGAATATGTATTTCATGGTGTGTACATTTTACTTCTTTAATAATTCGAATTGAGCCAATTGTATTATCTACCGCGTTCTTTTCATAAACCAAAGCTGTCTAATTTACAATGAACAGAGAAACCTGTTTGTTGCAATTGTGGGAAGATACGTCGCTTTAAGGCGTACTATTATACTTCCGCAACTGCAATAATATTACATAAACTCGCGGCGATAGCCCTTTGAGCTCTGTTGACCAGCTGTAGTAGTCGTTTCTATGAACTGCCATAAAACTGATGTTTTTAAACTTTCGCGACTTGTACACATATTTTAGACAACAATCGAGTCTTACTCATCCGTGGTCATGGTCGGTGCAACTCAGCCGAAATGTCGGTAGAAAAGAAATATCGGATTATATCGCGAGTAAAACCCGTTTGCTGTCTAAAATATATGCCATAAAACTGATTAATTCTTTCCAGGTGCTAATAGTAGTAGTATGGATGATAGTGGCACCAGCTAAGGCCATGTTCCACTATCCGACGAGGGAGGACAATATGCTGGTGTGCGACTCCTACGTCGACGCCTCGTACATGATCGCGTTCTTCTACCCGATCGTGCTTATCGTCATCTGCACCGTGTACGCTGTGCTTACGAGGAAGATCCCTGAAGCCTTCAATGAGAGCAAGCATATCGGTCAGTAGATATAAAATGGTTTATTTGCATTTTTTTGGAGGATACGTTCTGAATCATGAATGAGTTTGAAGAAAAACTTCTTGGTTTAGCATTCTGTTACATTCAAAAGTAGGTATTAATGAAATGAAATGTGATAAACATGTAACAATAATCAATAAACAAATGACTGCTTTTGGAAAAAATATTTCATCTTTTTTTAAATAAAATCAATTTGAAAATAGTACTCTTAGGGAAACAAAAAATATTTTTGTTTGAAATGACCAGTCCTGCAGAACGGCAATTTCATAGTAAAAGACCTAACAGATCACTTTTAGATTGTCCGTCTCTTGAATAGTCTTGAAACGAGTCACACTAACATTAATTGAATCACAATTAAAGTTCAAGACGTAGTTCTTATTCCTTTAATTGAAGGTTTTGTGTTTGCTTAAGTCGACATGCCACAAAGAGGCAATAAGATTAATTATTGCGTCGACCTTGAATGTTTGAGGAACAACTTGTAGCAATAATTTGTGTTACCAATACTGATATTGACAGTCTAATTAATGTTGGTGTTCAGTCTTTCGGATTAGTTTTCGTCAGGTTTAAGACAAACGTAACAATATTATTATAGGTAACACGAACTACTTGCTGTATTTGGTGTAAGTTCAAGGTTTTGCCAAGATTTTTGTCTACTTGTTTTTCTTTATTATATTTTTATTTCAACCGGCATCTCTCGTTACTCGCTTTATTTGATTTTTCTGCATAATAGAAAAATAATAATATTCCACGAATTTCACACAAGGTTCACACAGCTTAGTTTGAGAGTCTCAAACTAAGCAGAGCTTTTATTATAAGTACCAGACAACTGATAAACATACTTATATACTTCTAAATACATACATTAATTATGCATAAATTACTACGAGACATAGAACAAATGATCGTGCTCGTCACATAAACACTTGCCCTGGGTGGGAATCGAACCCACGACCTCTGGTATAGCAGTCAGGGCCATTAACTACAAGACCAATTACAGGCCAGCCATAGTATGATTAATACATTGAATTAACCACAAAGACATTGTATTTATCGGTCTCTTTTCATCTCCTGAACTATCGAGAGAATATAATACAAACAAGTTTTAATCGTTGTTTGTCAAGGAATGCATAATTCAGTTCCTATTGTTGATGTCCTATTGTGATGCAAACAATGCTATTGCCAGCACATTGATGGAGTATTGACTCTCATAATAGCTGATATTTGATGTATAGGTGTTCTCCTGAATCGAAGACTAACGGCAATTGATCAAGTTTACCAATGTTCATTACTAACAAATAGATTAAGTTCTCAAACTATAGCTAGTTTGGAACGAGATATGGTCAATTTTGTTTTTTATCTATCTCGTTCCGAGTAAAATTGGTGCCTGCTACATTTCATTGTGGCAACTTGTATGTCGGTTATGGAGCTCACTCAAACGATGCATACATGACGGTGATATATAAATGTCACATGTTGCAGAAGGGGTAATCCTTCCGCAAAATACGGCACTAAGGCAAGCACCAGACCAATTTAAGCTATCAAATCGATCTGGTACTTTCCTAGGGCAGTCCAGAAATCTCTTTCCATTCAATTAGCACTTTAGAAACATTTCTCCTCACGACAGAATGTGATTTTACTTTCCAAAATCTGTGTGTATAAAGCAATTTCGCTGAACTCTGTCTAACATACCAGGGTTCACGATGTACACAACGTGCGTGATCTGGCTGGCGTTCGTCCCGCTCTACTTCGGCACGGCAAGTCACGTGCCGCTGCGAGTCACCAGCATGGCCGTCACCATCTCGCTCAGTGCTAGCGTCACGCTTGTCTGCTTGTTCTCTCCTAAGGTAAGATAAAACTAGAAAATGCAAAAAATAAGGAAATTTGTAAAGGTTTAGTTAAAAAAATTCCTTGGTACTCAAACATAAAAATAACTTTAATAAACACATTTTTGGTTTTTGATTGTATGTATGTTTATTCACAAAGGTATAATTGTTACATTGATAAACATAAGAGGCAAGTGAAAATAATTATGAAACAGCTAAGGTATCTGTTTTATAATTCTCTTTACGTGTAATGAAATATTAAATATCAACGGTAGGTCAATATTGGGACTCGTAAAGTAATATTAAAATATTACGCATCTTGTTTGCCTTTTCTCCTTAAAATAAACACGTTGAATCTTTTTAATTTCAGCGATCATTAAAATGTAAAACATCCCTTTCATGCAGCCCTTGAAATCCACTTGCAAAATGGCGGACGCTTTATTTTCATACTTCCGATGGAACTCGTAAAATTAAATGTTTGTCGTTTTGCTATATTTATGTTCGCGTCGTGAAAAGATTTTACCTGAACTTGGCTCAGAATTGGATTGTTAATAATTCGTGGTGGCCTAATGGTTTTCCCGGTTTGTATGCAAAATGGCGTGGGCTTAAAGTGGAACACCGTTTTATCTAAAATAAAAACAGATTGAAAACGTTACCTTTTAACAGTTAGGTACATTTTATTCAGGATAGGATATTATGAAAAGATTTGGAGGAGGCCTTGGCCTAGCTGTAGGACACCACGACCCACTAATTCACGGCAGTTTGTGAAGGCGTTCCTGTGACCAATAGAGCACAGAGAAGCACTCCGGTGGTTTTAGCCATCGCACCCCTACGCCTTCATGCAGCATGACGATTCCCACCGGGTCACAAATGAAATGAGCTTTGCTTACCTACTCTCGCGACCTCGTCTTTATTAATCTTCAACTAAAAAAACTAATTACCTTCCTGATATTTCCAGCTGTACATAATCCTGATCCGGCCGGAGCGGAACGTGCGGCAGAGCATCATGCCGGTCCGGTACAGCCGCAAGCCGCCGCCGGCGCAGCCACTGCCGCATCCGCAGACAAAAAGTAAGTTTACTTCGGAACCTTCCTTTATATGTTACTATAGAATCGCAATGTTGATTATATTACTTTGTGTTGTTGCTCTAAAGAGAGATATTTGCACTGTAAGGCTTTTTAAAAACAATGATTGTTTAATCAAGCAATACTATTAGGTTACACGAATGTTACATTTTCATAACGGATAAATATAAAATTATCTTAGTTGGTCTAATATTTAGCAATCGAGAGCTTTCATTTTATGTCGAGCTGCATTCAATTACAATATGTTATTTAGATGAACATGAAATGTAAACTTAATCATTCTAGCTACTAATAATAATTTCATTTTAATTGCAGAACCTTTGACTGCCAACAAGGAGACTCAAACGGAGCCCGCTGACTTCAAGCTCGTCAACGGTCAAACAATCCAACTGAAGAACGACACCGAGGCCAAACACGAAGAACAAACGAAAGACCTCAAATCTCAATGTAACAATGTCAAGTCTAACATCAACGACAAATGTAACAACACTAACATTAAACCTAACGATAACGTTATCAACTCGAATGGTAACGACAAGTCTAGCCACGCGCCTGCAGCCAACGACAAAGCTGACACCTTATAGCAAAGACATTCCTCCCGGTCCCTCCTCGAATACTCACACAAAAACAACAACGTCATCGTCAAGAAGAAAAGTTGCTCATGCAAATACAAGGAACGAAAACCAGTAGTTGTTTAAACTTAAGTAGAAGCTATCGATGTAAATAAACCCGCTTTACTGCTTCACTGTACATACATTGTTAAATAATCTATTCTTCAAATAATGTAAATACTGAACTTGTAAATATAAATGAAAAGACAAATAGTGATGTTTACTGTATATAATCGTATATGTATTATATCGTTAAGCTTACCGTTTTATATATTAAATATTTAAATAAGTTGTTTACTAAGTATGTTATAGTATGTGCAGTGTAGAGCCTTGAGCCAGGACAGTAGAGACGAGCGAATGTAAATAATATTATTGTATTTCTACTTGTACTACTGCTGCTTGTGTAGTCTGTGACTCTGCACGTTTGCTGACAACCCTTGTTGAATAAAATGAGTTACATATCGACTAATTTATTGTTATAGTTTGTAAAATATTTAGTTAGTCAAGCAAATGTGCAGAGTTCATTTATTTCTGAGGTATTACGTAAAATATAAGATACATATCATGCGTTTTTTAATCCTACGGTGTACGTCTTTCCAATAAATATTTTAACTATTCAATTGTCATTGAATGATATTGTCACTATTGTCTTGCTCTTCCTGTGCATATTATACTAAATTATACCTTATAACGTAAATATGATTAAGGTATTTACGAAAATAAACAGTTTGATGTTGATATTTATGTCTTTTATTGTTACAATTTTTTATTTAGCCTAGTGGTAAGACTGCAGGACTGCCAAGTCAAAGGTCTAGAGTTTGGTACCCACGGCGTGCACCGACTTTTCAAATGTTCTGTGCGTTTTAGAAAGAAATATAACAGCTTGCATGTTTCGGAAGGCACGTAAAATTGTGTGTCCTGAGCCTGATCTCTCTCCGGTTGTGTCGGATTGCCGTACCAGCGGAGACTAAAGAAATAGAGAGTACACCTAAGTTTACGCACACGCTTGTGTACTTAAACATGTCCTACGGAGCTGGCAGGTGGCATAGTAACACTCGCCGCCAGGACATTATTATTATCACTGGGTAATTAGGTTAAGAGAGCAGATTAATTACAAGTAGCCAGCTAACAAAGACTACTATAGCTTATCATAGATATCGCGAAGCTAGTATTGTGTAAAACGCAAAATAAAAAGCAATTCTGGAAAATTATAAATGATACCCATTTTATATTATAACTCACTTAAAAAAATACATTTCTTGTTGACCTAGTACAGACACTGATAACACGTCCCAACGTCGAAAAGTATTTAGGTAGTTATATCAAAACGTAAATATTTGTATCACGGAAATATGCAAATACTTACATGTTATCAAGATAGGTACCAAGTCATATCGTACAGACTTTGATTAGAGTTTTAGTAGTTTATCGAGCTCGCATGCGCGACGACGTTCCTATGATTAGATAATAATTGTGAGATAGTGAATCATGAGCCCAGAGGAAGTGGTGGAAGAAGTGTTTAAAGTTAAAAGGGTAACATATGAAACGGCCACTCCGTTCAATGCACCACTGCGGTACGCGGAAGTTGGGGAAGTTAGTGTTCCTTATGAATGTGTGAATGAACTAGATATTGTGTCTACTAAAGCGAGATACACTTATGAACTTGACAGGTAACTATAAATTGGTATATTATGGGTAAAGTAAAACGTATTTTTGCCCCAAAAGGTATCTCGTTGTCTACGTCTTATTCATGTGCTACCACTTCTTGCTATCTCTGTCAGAATTTTAGAATGAAGTTAGATTTATAACTATCAAAACAGTTTATCTTTTTAAACTTTATCAAATGTTAGATAAGTACCTACTCTGTTTATTTATTAACTATTGTTTGTTTTGATGTATGAACTCTTTCATTTCTACATTGAAATAGACTTTTTATTTCATTAAACTACCTAAAAACATTTAACCAAAGTACGTTCAGGTGGTTACACAAGTATCTTAATTCTTCGTTGAAGCTAGATTTTGTTCGTTTCCAGATACAGTAAAAATGCCATGCTAATATTTGAAGGAACTGACAACGCAGACACAACGGAAAACAATTTTCAAAATGGGCTTCCACATAATAATGATCTGAGCTCAAGATTAAAGGAAACCTTTGAAAAATATCGTTTTGAAGTCGAAATCCATCGGGGCTTGAAGGATCATGAGATAGCTAGCACGTGTGATACATGTAGGTAACTAGATACTCAATATTGACTGGACCAGGTCCAGTCTGTCCATCTAGTCAGTCCATCTGGAATGCACGGATAGCCGAGTGGTATAGGTCACCACGCCAATTAACACGGTGCAAGAAGTGTGAAGGGTTCGATCCCCGCGTAGAACAAGAATTTTTGCGATCCACAAAGGCTTGTCATGAGTCTGGGTGCTTTTGTGCATTGGATTGAATGTCTGTAAACCCCTCGAGACACAAGGATTAAATTCCTTAGTACGGGAGTCGCTAAAAAAAGATCTACCTAAGTACTGATTGATACAGATTTCTGTTAATTAAACTTGAATGTATACAACTTTTAAATGAGTGTATCTAAAATAATCGTTTCTGGACTTACATTTCAGAGCCTAGGGTCTAGGTATTGTAGGTAATGTAGATCTAAATATCCTTGTATCGTATAATGTTGGTTACTGGCGAGGAAGACCACTAAGCCTATCCGATAGAATGTTTTACTTCTCATTATTTCCCGTCCTCTGGCTTAAAATTCTTACCTACCTACCATAAAGCTTACGCTTCCTTTTCATGTAATAAATATGAAAAATAAAATCTATTGCTTAGTTTTTCAGAGAGATTTTACAGAATATGGCTGCGTAGGTATAATAATGCTACCGAAAGTCAACGATGGATATGTCGAGTCGTACCACACTCCAAAAAGCGAGTTCGGTGTTTTGCCATACTTATCTGATCTGTACACTCCAACGCTTGAAGGAAAACCGATAATCTATATAATTCAGGTACTTACTCAAATCATAGTTCTAATTATGAGTTTCGAGGCTCTGTACATAACAGTACGAATATCTTCTTTGAACACTGTAAAGTTATATACCTTTCTCCATACAATAAATGGAATTTAAGATTTTTTTTTTTGCTTTTCAGACTGAAAGCTGCTACGTAGTGCCTCAAGCAAGGGTCTCGTCCAGAATACCCCAGGACATACTCGAATTTCGTATTCCTGTTCCTATCACCACCCCGGATGTCAAAACCACAATGTGCGTAATCCACATGCTACATGCTACGTATTCTTTTACCAGCCCCCATTAAACTAGTCATGGAATGTAATTTAAAACACTACTTTCCAGGGGACTACCACTACTTCTTTAATTTTCAATACTCCATAACAATGCTACACCGCTCTACAAACGAGTTTTCAGTTATACAACCGCAAATCTTATTTTCAATGCTAGCCGTAAACCCCCACGTTTATAGCTGATCAATATTGAAAGAGAACTCTACTTACGTACCTATAACTGCTATGTGATTTATTTAACTATACTTACTTTTCAGTGTCTCCTGTCTTCTAGAGTATGTAAATACTGAAATCGCCCGTTTAGGCGATAAGACTGACCTGTATACAATCCTGAAAGACTCTGTCAAGGAGTTTACACGGTCTGGACAGCACTATGACGTCCCGGTTGGTTTCTACAGCTCCTTGACTAAAGAACTCTGGTTAGCTCACACCCAAGAATAATGGTTTGCAATATTATAATGTGTCGATATGATTAATAGTTTAAATGGACGGGAGCTCTTTGTTCTGTGATACAAAACATGCTCATTTGTTTTCATTTTAATAAACCAAAGATTGTTAAATAAATCTGTCTTCAGTTATTGTTTTATTTATTTACCTATTTTGCGTTCTTTGAGAATATTATTTCTGTGTCGTGTTCCCAAGTCCCTACTGAAAATATCGATTGTCTTTTTCATTGTCTCAAAACGCTAAATGCCCAAGCCCTAATTCCGACAGACAACAGTATAAAAAATGACAATAGTTCAAATTTTCTGTCAATGTCATATGAAATTCTGACTTTTTTCATTATTTGTTATTATTTTGATCGTTAAATAAATCGATTCGGATTTATTACTAAAATATAACTGTGAGTAAAATGGATGAAGAGGCAATAGAAACGATAAGGGAGTCGAGTCGTAGTATACTAGTATTAAACAGACGGAAGCATCGAGATGAAGTGGCGGACGACCGGCGATCAATGAGCAATGCTTTGCGGTAAGTATTATATACTTGTACTTACTTAGATATGGAATTATGGAGTCGTGCAAGAGGTGAGGCCTTAACTTATTATGATATCTGATTAAATATTTTTGCACAAAGCTAAAGCTGTGCACCATTACACATATATAGGTCATAGTGAAAAGTGTTATACTATTATAGTTCCCAGTATTTAGTTCGCTCCTTTGTGTTAAGTATGAGCTTATACACTGATATCTACAGCTCTGAATTTCTCCATAACTATCCAACTCTTTCCAGAATTAAAGTAGGCCAATACTAGTAAAGCTATTATGAGATTGTAATAAAATTAAAAACTCAGTTTAGATTCAGATTTATATCAATATATATAAGTGTTTTAATCAGAGCAAAACCTATACTTGCATGTCTTAATTAAGAAGAGACTACCGGTTTAATTAATGACAGTACAAGTAATTTGAATAAAACCAGCAAACCTTTAGTAATAAGTAAATAATAACAGTTAAATGCTATATTAAAAAAAAGATCTTTTCTATCATTCAATAATTTAAATATTCCAGTATTACGGCAGAAACCGTGGCACACATATCAAATAAATTGAAAACCAAGTCGGCAATCAACTTGCCGGAGCTGCTGATGTTGAAGAATGCTCTGATGGATGACGTCTCCAACATCGAGACAGTGTTGCAGACTCATGGTGCTCTCCGTGGCTTGGTCAGAGAGGTGATTGGTATGTAAATATTCTTATACTTTCGCGACTTGTATATATATTTTAGACAACTAACGGGTCTTATTCACAATGTAATTTGATATTTCGACGGTTGGTGTAACTCGCTGAAACATCAGCAGAAAAGAAATTCAAATTACATCACAAATAAGACTCGTTACCTGCCTAAAAGATTGGTATGTATGTAAAAACCTTCTTATGTGCACTGCTATTGTTTCGAGATATTAAAAAGCGAATTTTGTACCTTGTCTCAATTTTAATATTGAATTCATCTTGTTTGTATAGTTATTTTACAACCTGGTGACAGAGTTTTAATCCCGCCATAGTCTGCTGATGTTGCTCTTGAAACATTTTAGGTGTGCTGACTTCTATATGACGTTATTCTTCACCAATTCCAAAAGTGTCAGTGTGCCAGGTTTTGGTCTTACAACCCCTGACTTGGTATTCTAACAGTCATACCACCAATATCGTTGGATTCATGAAATGATGATGTATGCCATTAGTAGAGATTGGTTTATATGAGACAATCATGAATATCCAACAAGGAGGACTTTATTTTTTTCTCCTGATTTTAGTTATTGTGCGCCCTAAACCCTTCTATATGAAATGTTGGGGTTGGGGAATCTATGGCATCTTGGGGTTGTAAACTTTACTTCTTTTCATGTTGATGGTATAAGTTTATTAAAAAGGTGAGCAAAGCGAGTGAATCTTATACAATCCACTTCTGCACTCCATTGTTTGTGAACTCCTATTAGACTTAAAAAAAAACGATCAGTATTTTGACTGCAATTTTTACTGACTTCATGATAATGGTATTTTTTGTTGTGAGACACAGCACTCTGCTTTTAAGTTTCTTCTCACTCTACACACCCAAATAATTTTTCATGAAAACATTCTAGTAAACATAACACTAACTTCTAACTTAAATACTTCATCATCATCAGTAGCCCGTTGCAGTCCACTGCTGGACATAGGCCTCTCCGAAGATACGCCATAGAGCCCGGTCTGCTGCTTTATGCATCCAGTCGCTGCCGGCCCTCTTGTGTAAGTCGTCCCGCCATCTGGCTAGAGGACGTCCCACGCTACGTTTACCAAGACGCGGTCTCCGCTCCAGAACCCGCTTACTTAAATACTTAATAAAGATAAATCGTGCACACTCCAGCAATTTCATTGCATTCAAAATTGCTTCTCTAACCAAGTTTATTCATGCCTGTGATATAATTTCAGGTAATGATGTGAACAAGCAGTGCGCGGCGACAGGCTGCTGCTGCAACTTGGCCTTAGGAGACTCTCGTGCCTGTGTCGCTGTGATCAGGGCGGCCGGACCGTACTTGATCACTGCACTACATAATTTTGCTACAGAGTTGGCAGTGAGTCAAAGATTTTTGCTAATTGTTACAGTAGCTTTACCTAGTTTATACATTACATCAAATGTAAAGTCATTCCGACAGAGTCGTTTTTGAGTTGAAAATCATAGTACCTACTTACAGTGAAATAATTCAGATTCCTAATTTCAGAGTAACTTTATAGTTGGTGTTTTTGATCAAGTTTTAATTTACTTTGATTTTTGAATAAGAACGTCAATAATTGGTGACTGTTCATTTTTACATACATTTGGAAAAATGTTTTATCAAACCTTATTATGCACCTATCACATGTGCATGCTTGATCAAAATTTCGCTTGCGCATTGCAGCACTTGCGACTTTCACAATGAACATTGTGCGTGTAATTTTTAAACCGGTAACTTGCGCAAACCCCAAAGCTTGGCTTGAAGGGTTTCTTAACTAGCTTGAATTTTGGCGTGCGCAAGCCAGAGTTTTCCAATAGAAGACGTTCTTTTCGATATCGCCATGTTTGTGGCTTCTGCGTACTTAAGTGTGCCGTGTGCTGGACTCGTATGCAAGTCTTTTCTTGCAAACAGAACTATGGTCAAGCATTCACATGTGATAGACAAATTGAGGAACTGAATAATTTATCTATTTATGTGAAAACGGTTTACAAACCAATTACATTAACATAGAGAACATGGACATCAGTAGAAACAAAATGTAAAAACATGAACTTCTAAAAAACAAAAATCAAAACAGGATTTAGGCAATAATATGTCACATATGGGAAAGTTATACACAATAAAAACAATGTGTCTTATTTCTGGTTTCCAGGTCACAAGTGCCTGGACCATCGGCAACCTAGCAGGGTCCGGCACTAAGGCCTGCGAGTTGCTCTCAGGACAAGGCGCGATATCCGAGCTGTGCAAACTCCTGCCTAACGGTAACGAGGAGATCCGGGAAGCAGCGCTCTATGCTCTCGTGCATTTTGCTTACCAACTCCAAGATGAGCTGAGGTGTGTACTTTAAGTGATATAATAATAAGATATGGTCATCTCTGTCTAGTGGGTGATTTGCCTAAAGCGAAAGCAAGTAAAAAATAAATGAATATTATGTTTGTTCTTTTATATACATTCCTCGCTGCGTGTCCCTGGTGAAAACACTGCCTGATTATCCAAACAAGGTTTTCCCAGAAACCAATAGTACATAATTATATAACAATTGATCAGTAAGGAGTGTTTAGTTAGTTATGGAGTAGTTCTTGTTGTTCTTCTTCTCATCGTATAGTTGATGTACAACCTGGTGTCAGAGTATTAAAGCTGTCTCTAACGTGGCGACACACTCTTGAAAATTTCTCAGGTATGCCGGTTTCCTTCACCAATATTAGCAAGTTATAATTACTTTAATAGGCCGATCATTCCAAAAGAAATCGGAGTGCGTCGGGATTTAAACCTACGACCTCTGCTCTCCATACGACTAGACTACCACTGCTTGTTTCTTGTGATTATAGTTAAGAGATATCCAACAAGAGCACTCAATCAACTGTTTTTAACTCAATCAATCAGTATTGGTCGATAAAGTAGCATTTAAGTTTCCTAAATATGTATCTGTGTCGCTTCCAGTCCGGAGCACATCGTCAGCATGTTCCGCATGGTGCCGCACATGAACGTGGCGGTGACGTCACAGCTGCTGTTCGTCCTGTCGTGCCACGCGGCCTTCCCCGCCGCCCTCGTCAGCGACGGCTTCGTGCACAAGATGCTGCGCTACCTCAACCTCACCATCGACAAGTCGCACCCCAACGACAACGTCACCTATCTCTTCAGGACCCTAGCCAACGTCAACTCTCCACAAGTATGTGATATAGTTCTAAGTAATTTTGTACAAAATAATAAAATCAATGTCATCAAAAAGTTACTTGATAATGACAATGTAAAGGACTCACTTCTGTGGTTCTTAGGTAATGCTTATAGATTGTGCAGTAAACATGAGTTTTTTGAAAAGCTGTTGAAATAAATGTAGTACTTAATTAATTAAGTTTTTGATGGATGTTTGTGATGCCTTGATATAATCCTGTACCTTAAATATATTCGGAACTGTGTATAGTATTGTATAGGTATACAATTAGTATTGTAGTTGACGCTTGAATAAATGAAACAATAGCTCGTTTGCAATAAATATATTATCATATCAATAATTATAATATTCAATAATAATAATTAATAATAGTATTATTTAATAAATTAGATTAATATGGATAAGGCTACACATAATATAGCATTTAATAGGTTTACATCACTCGAATGTTAAAGACCTCTCACACTCATACGGCAAATCGGGCGGACAACTGCGTAACTATAAAAATGTATCTAATCTTTAAACGTGATTAAAATCGCAGATCGTTTCTATATAATATTTCTATTCCGCTAAAAATATTTTAGTCTTTATATTAGTACAAACCGTCTTGCCGCACGCCTCCTACGTACCTTGGAAAATAAATGCTAATGGCAGTATTAAGGGTACATTGTGGGTCGTCTAAGGCGAAAACATTGTACAATCCAAATACAAAGAAAAACTTCTCCTCGACTCTGCCAATGCACGTCTCCCATCGATTTTATTCCACATAATAAAAGAAAGAGACGACACACTAAGCTTCTATATGTAGCTTTATTGCTCATAAGTCCTAAGTTTTTCTAATATTACTGTTATATGTATGTACAAAATTGCACTTGTAATCACAAAAATGAGCAAAATCTATTTCCGCAGAAATTGTAAAACGGAAAAACTACAAGGTACTTGTCTCGTTAGTTTGGCTCGTCATGCAGTTATCGAAAGCAATCCTAAAACTGCTAGATTAATCTATTTAATAAGACATATAAAGGCGTCTAATTATAAAGAATTTGTGGTATTTTTTTCTTATTGGCAACACCACAGGTATAATCTGACAGTTGCCATATTAAAAATTTTTCCGTTAATTTCTGCGGTTATTATAAATCTGTCGTTTCAGACTAGTTATGAACGATATCTACGTTAGGATAATATACCGGTTACAAGGCGATAGGATTACATTACAATTGAATCGTCTGACTTTAAGCTGTCTGTGTGATTAGCTTAGGAGTCCAACCGTCGAGGTATGTTAACTAGTATTACTAATCTAGTACACAAGGCCCAAGGTAGCCAAGTGACACTTCTACACGGAAACTGATCGAATCTTTTGTCACGTGATATCGCACAGAAATGTCTCTTGTCTCTCCAGGGGCAGGAATGTCGGTGTTCTCACAGAGTCGGCTGGCTTTCGGTATACATCACATACAGAGTCCATCTTAATAACTGGTTCAATATCTGCGCGGTAATGTCTATCAAAGTACTCGGACCGCTGTAGCTATACAAAGCTCCTACTTTAATTCAAACGTACAGGTATAGGGTAGAACTATTGAATTATTCGATACTTTAAAAAAGTATTTAATGTTTTATGGGTATACTAGTGCTGTCTAATTGTTAGCTATTCTAAGCCTAAAAGCTACTGATACAGACACGTGTGCAGACAGCAAGAGTAATATTTAGAAGACTGAAAGATCAGCAATTATTATCAGGCGCTAAAAGAATTCAAATGATGACTCGAAAAAATGAAATTATCTGAAAACGGCTCGAACCTACTCTATACAATGTATATAATCAATATATTCTTGAAATATTCAAAATCTAACTAGAAAATATACAATTTCTTATCAAATCAACGTGCAACTTTTATGATTTCGTCCGAACCAGTATTAAGTTAAATTTTATTACAACTACCTATTTATTTTAACTTTTTAATTGACCTCACATATCGATTGTACTAATTGTACAAAATAAGACGCCGTTTGTAGATAACTAGCGTCCTGTAAACAATACATAACATAATATGTAAAATGGTGACATTGTTGTAAAGCTTTTATATTTGTCAATGGTATTTGAACAATACGAAACAAACTTTCCTTCAACCGCATTTTAGGCTGGTCACATTAATTTATTATCTTTTTTTGCTGTTGCAAGTACCATTGAACGTTGTCCTATACCCATACATAACTATTCTTGTACTTTACTTTGCCTCGCACTTATTGTTTCCACATTAAGCTGAATGGAATAACTTCGGTTAGGCCCAACGGTTATATGGATTTTTGTACTATTCATCCGTTGGACCCAAATTGACTGGAAGCGGTAGTGGGCTGCGCTCACTAGCGGATAACATGACAGATTAGATAAACGACAATCTAATTTAGTACGTATCTAATTGGCATAAGGTATCAATTTCAACATCGGGTACACTCCAAATTTGTTACCTTCGTCGTGTGTTGTTGAAATTTCAACGTTATGTCGTTAGGAATAGCGTTATATATCCTTGCAGTATGTCCTTGTGTTGTCCGCTGGCGGCCGCGGGGTGTGACGGTCGGACTGCGCGCGCGTGTGTGTGTGTGTGTGTGTGCCTACGTGTGGTCGGCGTGCTTGCGTGTGTGCGTGCGGCGCGCGCGCCCGCGGGCCTCGCCCGTACTCGCTGCAAATAATACATAGGTACGTTAGTAGAAAATAGTAGGAACACTGCACTATCTACAGGAATGTAGAAAACCAGTGTTAACACTAGAATTCTTGACAAATTTATTAACAATAAAATAATATATAGAACATTTTGTTCTCAAAATCCTGAGTCACTTAGGGCCCCAAGTAGTGTTAGTATTATCCAAGGGCAAGAACCTTCAAATCTGTCAAAAGCTAGAAAGGGTGAGCGTGTCAAATGAGTCACTCGATATTCAATTGTTAGCATTTTGTACTAAAAGTATTATTAAACCTTATCTATATTAGTACCCGCATGCACATCAAGCTAGTTAATAATGTTAATGTATTGGTGAAACTCCTCTATACAATGGCCCATGACACAACAAATGATTCGTAATATTGCAAGCCTTTTAAGCAAGCGAATTTCGTTTTGACAGTGTGTTAAAAACTTAAAAGTTCTTAATGATTACTCTGTGATTTTCCCCTTAATTTTATTTGACCAAATTATAATTGATTTCAATCCTCAGATGAATAAATACATAATGCCATAAAATGTCTACTGTAATGTTTGCCATATGAAAAATATACGTATATGTCGCAAGATTTTTTAACAACTGTGTTATGATAACAATGAGCCAATGTGTAAAGGAGCCATTAACCAAATAAAATAGTGTATTCGTCCTCACCCTGACTGTTCGATATTAATTTTGTGACAACCATTTTCAACTCTGGGTACGTGGCTTTTGAGCCAGTGTTACTATTTTCGGATTTCGATAAATCGCTCGTGTGTGATCTAATTCGTCCTTCTGTAATATTAAAGTAAAATAAAATGAAAAAAATAAATATTTATTAACTCACTTGCTGTGCATGACTTATAATGAAATGTAATGTTTCATGACGTGGATATTCACATTTATCTTTCTTCATTTAACTTAACTATTTATTTAGAACTCAAGAGATGTGTACAATTTACAGAAAATTCTCTATTTAGGATCCTCAGACCTACTAAATGCATATTCAAAATTTCAAGAGATCGGTCCAGCCGTTTCGGAGAATTACGGTAACTAACATTGTGACATGGGAATTTTATATATAAGATTGTATTGAATATGTACCTGTTGCCTCGTCCGGTGTCTTAGGATTTGTGTTCGCATCGCCGTTCGTCGCTTGTCCCTTTTTATTCTTCTCGTGCCCGTTGGCTCTCGGTCGCGTGTGATCTGGAATCGCATAAGCTATTTTTGAACTATTACTGCAACTTTAGATATTGGTAGTTACGATTGGTAATTATAAAATCGTCTAGTCACGCTAAGCTTGTGAAATTATTCATGTAGTAGTAGGTGTATATGAAAGGGTATTGTTGGTTTGTGTAATCATTGTAAGAAGTAGTTCCTATGTTTTATCTTAAAGTTATTGAAATAAATTCTGAAGGCTAATATACGACTTGATTTTGACAGTTTTTTTTTGGAAGTGATTTTTTGTAACGTGTATATAAATTTATATGTATGTCGCGGAGGTGGTACCTGCGTGGTGTAACGCCGATTACAGCGGCAATAAGAGACTGTTTTGTGAGAAGTCAAGTAAGACTGCGGACTGGATTACTTGGGTGTGGTCTGTGCTTGGCTGTAAAGAGGCCCCTGATGGCGAATAGACGGAATTAGAGAACTCGCCGCGTTTCACAAAGTAATCTGTATTCATCCTCCACGTTTTATTACACTTTGTTTAACTAATCATGTAACCAGAATAAAGAATAATCAAGCGATGTGACGAAGATTATATTTCAACAAGACAAGACATTCAAAATGCCATCTGAAGACCATCTGAGAGCTCTGCCTAAACTTATCCCGTCCGTCTCGCCGACATGTATATGTATAATAGTCCTCCTTATCCATTTCGATAACGACGACCCATGATAAATTCATCTCCTAGCGTGAGCCCTGATGTGATCGGCGAAACTGAGTACATATGAAGTGAATAGAGTACATATGAAGTGAATAGAATATATATCTACAAGCGATACCCACGGTTAGCGTAGACAGTGGAGCGGTGCACCTGCTGGCCGGCCAGCTCGGGCAGCGTCAGCGGCCGCCGCGAACTGCGCCCGCGGGAACCCACCATGGTGAACTCTCTGGAACAGGACACGGACATAATTAGGGGCATGTAATATTTAGCTAGCATATTTTATTTTTAAACTATATGTGGTTGGTTTGTTTTGGAATGTGTGAAAATAGAAACAAATCCTTTGTGGTTTTTCCAATAATACCGCAGTTTTCTAGTATTTTTAAAGGTCTTGTATTGTCTCTTTTCTCGTGCATGCATACTATTTTCTTTTGTGTAGAAAGAGCTTAACAGAGCAAAAAAGAATTGGCTGGTATAATAGTTCGCGGAAGTAATCGCCTTCGTTTCCCGTGACCCCTCCAAGGTGGCGCATGCCTAAAACCCGAGAGTTCTAGTGGGTACGGGGCCACCTCACGGCCCAAGTCACACAACCGCAGGCCCGATTTGGCCGGTGGGGCGCCCGTAACTTGGGTTTCCCCTGAAGTAAAAAAAAAGCTGGTATAATAGTAATTAGAACACTCACTCTCTAAGCGGCTCTCTCCAGAAGTCTGGCGTGTGCACTGGCGGGAAGTGGTAGTTGTTCTGGTAGCCGTACGCGTCCAGCCCGCTGGCGCGCAGGCTCGCGTGCAGAGAGTTCTTCATGCACTGCAACTGTTCACACACGCTTATGGACACTAGTATACACTTATTCACTTCAGACATTTTTACGTTGCTCCTTTTTCCCAGATTCTTTTTTGTTATCTCGTAGTAAGTCTCGTACTAAATCAGCGTCATATTTGATCATGTCTCATCATTGTTGAGAATAAAATTGTAAAAAAAAGGTTAAGGTACATACTTTTGCACGAATATTTTTGTTGGACAGATTGTTATAATAAAGAAGGGACTTGTTTTGGTTGCTGAGTTAGGATCATAGCACAAACAGTGAGTGGTTTCAATCAAACTAAATTAATCATCAGAGAAAATTAGGTTTGTAGTCAAAACACTATTCCTAATTATCTTATCATCAAACCTTTTATAATGCAGTGGGAAATTAAAAGTCAATCTACTTAAGCTTGCAACATTTCTTCTCAAAAAACTTTACTAAGAGTATAAAAGATATATTTAGTTCAAATTATATTCTGTATCTATTTAAAAGCTTGCAATATCATTAGCCAAACCAAGTGAATTTTTAGAATACAAAACTAGGTATTTAAGATATAGAAATATTTAAGTACTATTAACTCAATGAATTCCAATAACATAAACGTCCCAGCATAAATCAATAACTATAATACAACTTCCTAAGGTTCAACTCTTAAGTATTGTCTATTTATTTGTTCGGATGAACCATGTCAAAAACCTATAAATAAAATAGCAACACTATAAAAACAACTTTTTTGTGTCAAATTATTTTCCGTTCATAGACGAAATTTATCTGAGGTGTTGGCAACCCCAAAATGTGAAAAGGCTGCTGTGTTTCGTTCAGAAGCGTTTTCACACACAGTTAACACAATGTTTAAATCATATAAGCGCATACGAGGACGGGACGGAAACAAACACGCTACTTCATGCAGGGCAAACTAAAACGACACACACCGCGGCTGTTAGTGCACAACTAGGAACATTTCCGTTAGATTCAAAAAGTGCACGTAGCCAGGGATGAAAAGAAACGGAACAAAGAGATTTCAGAGCACATCTACAAAAAAATATTGAAAATCTGATTGAAAGAATGACCATTTTTTACAAAACGTCTCAAGGCATAATAAAATTAGTAACGTGCCATTCTATTGGACGAAACTACGTTTGAAGTAAGAACTAAGTGCTGTTTAGTATATGCTCTGAAATTTAGACCTTATGAACCAGAACATAAGGTCCTATATCCCCGGCTACGCTGTGTATGACGCGGTCCCGTCCGCGTCGGCGCACCAGTCGACTGCATCGCCGCGATCTCAACATTACCACTTTGTATAGCCTCGCTTAACGACCAATAGGTATGGAGTGCTTAATGTAATCATTTTATGATACCTGATACCAATTAGTATTTATAACCGGATGCCGTTTGTAATTACTTTAGCATCCTGTCTTTTGTCGGCGGGTTGCATTGCTTTGCGGTATTTTTTTTTGCTCACATTTTCGGAACGTCAAAGTGTTGCCACTTGAAAAAAAAAATTACCTATTTGGTATCAATTAAGTTGTATTGGAGTTGTAATTGAGTACGAGATCGCAGCGTGGTATATAGAGTGGGTATGGTGCGAGCCGGGAGCGACGTACGTGTGCGTGTCCGTCAAACAAGAGGTTAGTGACGGCGCCCCCCTGCGCGGAGGCGGCGGGCGGCGGCGCGAGTACCTCTCTGCGCTGGCGCTCGGCGTCGGCGCGCAGGCGGCGCACCAGGCGCTCCGCCTCGCCCAGCCGCGCGCGCAGCTCGCCGCGGGACTCCGCCGCCGGCCCGGCCGCGCCGCACGAGCACGACGAGGCCTTCACCTCCAGCTCGCGCAGCTTCCTGCACCACACAGCCCCAACACATACTCCACCATACTCAAATATTATTGCCGGCATTAACGATTTTAAACTATCGCGACTTGTACACATATTTTAGACGACAAACGAGACTAATTCGCGATGTTTTTTTTCTCCCGGCGTTTCGATCGAGTTGCACCGACCGTGCAACTGCAACCGGTGCAACTCGATCAAACCGTCGCGTCGGGAGAAAAGAAATATCGTATCATATAGCGAATATCGTATTTCCGGCATGCTTGGCAAGAGTTAAAGCGAGAGGAGAGATGTGCAGAATACAAGTATGTATAAAAAATGACTTCTGCGCATTTCTTCTCTCTTTCGAATCGTTGCAACGTTACATGCCGAGAACAGTAACATTGATCTTTGTTACTAGTCTTGTCGCATTCGAAAACCTTTTTCTTCGACTTTAATATTAGCAACTCCCTACAGATAATCGTCACACTGCAACCGCATCGCTGGCAGTCTTTCATCCTTACTTTCTCCGAAACCATAGAAACCAGGGTTGTGTGAATTTCGGCGTCAATTTGTTAAACAATTTCAGTTTCCTCTAGCTCAAACTTACTGAGAGCCCTTGTAACACTCGATACAAGTGAACTATGACCTAACAAAAGTTACATGCATACATACTCTGTCTGTGCATCGACGAGTCTCTGCAGCTGGTCGGCGCGAGCCTCCGCGGTCTTGGTCTCGCCGCGCGCCACCGACGCCTCGCGCTCCAGTCGAGTTACCTCGCGCTTCAACTTTGTCTGCCCATCATAATATAACGAGGGATTATTATTAAATACTGTGCAAGGTATATTTATATAGGCAAGTATTCTATTTCGTTCATAACGATGTATTTATTATAATTCTTTGCGTCAAAATTTATATATTGCCCTGTATGTTGTCTTTCGTTTATTCAAGTAGGTACCTAACTAAAGTTAATTCACCGTAAAATGTATAAGCCAATTCTTTGCACATGCCCAAACCTACAACACATTAAATTACAGCGATAATAGATATTTCAATAATTACCTACGCACTAGTAAGTAATTAAAAGTATCGCAACTGACTATTAAAAATGTTGTCTTAAAAGCGATGCGCTAAATTCATGTGCGCGTTTTGAATTTTAATGCAATTACGTAAACCTCGCAATATTCTGCTTAGATAATTGTTTGAAATTAAATGTAACTGTTAATGGTCTGTTAATGTATAATTATTCAATTATTTTCTCGCGAGTAACTTCGTTACGTACTTTCTACTTTACATAATTGAGTACGGACGTAGTGTTTATTAATTCTGAGACATTACTTCATTTTGCGATGTTATCTTATGATTATACAAAAATATTATATAATATAACTCGAAAAATACCATGTATAATAACGTAGACGCAAAAGTATCAGCTATCAAAATAGTACTGGATTTTAAACTAGTCTAACAGCTGTAAGTACTTAATCCTTGATCTAGAAGTTCACCTTTCAGGTAAATAGTCTTAATGGTTAATGTCATACATCATTCTTTCATTAGTGTTACCGCTTGGCTTGCCGCAGCAAATTCCTTTAGTATGAGCTCAACATATTTATGAAGTATGAAGTAACAAATATAAACAGTTGCAGTCACGGTTTACCTCATTGCTTTCAGCAGGCTCCTCGACTGGAGAATTGGCTTTAGGCGGTGATTCCTTGTTGAATATAAGTTGGAACTGCAAGTCTGAAAATTGAAATAATATTTTTGTAATCGGATTTCATAGCGGACCTTTTTGCAGATGTTCATGGCCATGGGAGAATTAGAATAACATGATTTTTTTGTAGTCTATTAAGCCTATGACAAATAATATGGCTGCAAAGAGTGTCACTTGCGAGATGACGGCAGATAGGAACGTGTGGAAGAAGAAAACATGCTGCGCCGACCCCATATAATGATTGGGATAAAAGCAGGGGAATGATGATGATGATACGACAGCACCTGTCTTGTCTTTTTGTCCAGCCAGTAGTTGGGATTTGCCAAGGCATTATCGTGTGTGTGAGCAGAAGTGAAACCTCTTTACATTGTGATTTAAATATGACTTACTAGCTCATAAACGGAAGACCAAAGACCAGTGTAAATAAACAAGTTTAAATGGGGCATTCTGAGAATCAGTTGAGTAAAACAATCAAGTTTATGACATGACATAAATTAGTTTAGTTGTCTAATCAGCGATCGCGACTTGCATCCAGTACAGCAGTTTAGTTCATTGTTTTGCTTGGATCTGTAAGTGTGCAACGCATGAGTCACGATACTGCAAACAAGTTGGGAATTCTCTCGAGTTATAAATAAAACATGCCATAACATTGTAACCTTCGTGAAAACATATGTTTACTATTTACTGCATTTTGGATAGTGATAGAGGAATAATGACTATTTAGACCGATTTTTGACTTAGTAAAATCAAATCCACTTACAACGAATCTTTTTTAATGGTTATATAGCACGTAAAACACCTTAGTTTGATGGTCACCGTCAATTGCTTTGACACATTCAGCAATTTATAATATTATTATGTTCATCCATTACCAAACAGTACAAGTCTTTTAAATAGTACTTAATTAGATAATTGTTCATTAACTCGCATTGTGCTATATCCCTTTGGAATACCTGCCAGTTAGCGATAATGTATACGATAAAAAAAATGGTATTTTTAACCTGAAATAATCTATTTGAAAGATTTTAACAGTGACTTAAATTAAAAGTTCTTTTCAATTTACCTAATAGGCTAGATCAGATCTAAGCGGTGTTTAAAGAATCGCCTTGTTACCAAAAGCAGTTTTCTTTTTAACACGTAACACGACTCGAGTTTCAACAAATAAATAAATAATAAATATCTTGGGACAATATCCACACACGGCCACCTGATCCCAAGCTAAGTTGAGCTTGCGTTATGGTAATCAGGCAGCTGATAAACATACTTTAGTTGATGATTACCTCTGTTCCGTTCCCTCAACGCTTCAATCTCAGCGTGCAGGCCGCTCAGCATCTGCCGGTGCTGCTCCTGAAGGAAGCGCACGCTGTGCTCGAGGTGCGCGACCCTGGCCGCCGGGTCCCCGCCGATGATGAAGCCGCCGCTCGTCGGCTCCGGGGGCGACTTCTTCACCTGAAGATTGATAGGTAGGTATTTGATTTGAAGTGTTCTTTTGTATAAAGAGCTTTTGTATGAAGAGGTAATCATTGCTGCAAGATGATGTAGGAAAGGGGATTCGTAATAAGACTAGGCCTTTGTTTAACTGTGGTATGGCCTAGGTTAAAATAACATGAGAAGACAGTTGTTCATTTGTAAGATGGTGTTCAAAGAATGTTGGGTTTCGAAGTAATGTTTTCCGCAGAGTAAATCCCGCTTATGGAAAACTTTTTAGTAAACATTGTCACATCCTAACAAAGGAAGTGCACCGATAGTCTTCTTTATACCTTTTACATTTCTTATTTCTTTATTTATTTACGATTTTAATTTTGAAATATTGTTTATTAAGATTAATGTTAAGAAATTTTTCAAATGTGATTACAATGATATAAACCAATTTATTGTTATCATATTTAAAATTATGTTTTACACAAATAAACACAAAAAAACGCGATGCAATTACCCTTTGTTCAAGTCACTACATAATTAACATCAGTGCAACGTAGAAAATGAGTCTAATTGGCATGAAATTGCAGCTTTCAGTCACGATTTCCCATGGCTTGGCTATGGGAAAAGCCCATCTAATATTGATAACGACTTTTCCTGTAATGTCAATGACCGGAAGGTGGTATCTCTTTGTTCCATGACTATGCATTTTTTATATTCTTTTAATATTAAAGCTCACTGATTATCACTACACTCGTTACGATAAGCACACCTTAGCGAAGCGAAATTATTAAGAATTTGATTAGATCTCAGCTGCTGATAAAATTTATAAGCTTATGATTTATTAGGCAGTAAATAATAAATTAGGCAAAATAATAGCTAGTAAACTCACTTGTAGCTTTGTGAAGGGGGCAGCCGGCACTAGGACTTTGGACGCCATCGCTAACCAGATTTATTCACATCCAAGGTAATAAGAAATCAGGGAAAAGCGATTAGCGCAACCTCCTTTGTTGTGTACCGCCGCGGAGCACGCGCGTGTTTCCAATGATAAAGATTCAACATTTGTGCACGGCAAACGCACGACCTTGCCCACTATACGTAATAATTAAAAATAAAATTTCACAGATCAACACAAATAATAAACAGTGGCGTATACCACCGATACTTTATGAGGTAGACGTTTCTCCTTAACTTAACCGGGGTCGTCGACCGACGCGACCTTGAACCACTGAACTGGTAGCGGCTGGTGAGATTGACTTGGATGAAAGCACTGTATTTTCAGGATCCGCTGATTTTTAAGAATGATCGTCGTGTTTTTGTCGCGCGGCGGTCGGCTCGCGAGGGCTGTGGGCTCTGGCGGCAGGTGCAGGCGGGCGGCGGGCGCGGGGTGCAGTATCTATCGATCGCGCCGCCGCACACAGGTTCCGCGTACCGCTGACTCACGGGCTTCGTTTCTGTCACTATTCGGCTGTGGCGCGCTGCCAACTCCTCTGATGGCTTTATGGCGTGTCACAGAACTTCCAGATAATAGCTTAATTTCGACATACTTCTATGGGAATACGTAACGCACATTTGTGGTGACCTTAACCGTATTCATTTGACGGAATCCAAACAAATCTGCGACTTCGATCTTCGTCATGACGACTACGTTCCGTTTTATGCTCATAGAAACACTTTCAGATTAGGTACAATATATTTTATCTCATTTAAACACGCTTTTCACGATATTTCATAATGTTGAACAACACGCACGAATTTACCCCTACCTGCCTCAATAAAACTACATTTTCCCTTTTTCTTTTTCATTGTTTTACTGCCTAGGTAATTATTTTTTAATCACAAAACTAATAAAAAATATCTAGAGCGAAATACCAGCATGAAAATAACACTAGAGAAAGCGTAACTTTCAAAATTGTTTTGAATAGCTGAGCTATATTACCTTTTAGTACGAAAAGTAATTTGTCTAGTTATTCTTATGGTGATTTTATTCCGTTATGAAGTAAGCGGAGAGCAATTTATGTAAATAGGATCCTATTATGTCTTCAGTTTGTAAACAAACACTATCTATTATTATTTTAGACTTGTTTCAGTATCAGTAATTATACAACACTCAAGAGATTTGATCTCCTTTTTTTACGTGATAATTTTGTATTGAGAGTTGCGACTGACGAAGTTCTGCAAATCAAAGTACTTTAAGGCCTTCGTATCACGCCATTTAAAAAAGATAGATATTATTTTTTAAATTAGAATATCTTTTCTAAGTAAAAAAAAAAAAATCTCGCATTGTTCATGTCGTTCTTTGCCTTGTATAAGAGGCAATCCTTGTAATATCTCAGATACTATGTCTTCACAAGGAAAACGCTTTGAGCGTAAACGCGGTAATGTATTGCGCCCATATTCTAGTCGTAGCTGCATGTTTCCTGGACTCGACTCAACCTTCCTCCAAATACTGTCAACTGATATCAAACGTCCATCATTATCAGAGTTGATCTTTGATAATTTTATGAGTCTACCTCCACTTATTAGATGAAGACTCTTGAAGTAACCACACGGCGTAGAATTAGGCTTGGCCCACAAAAATCTTCTTCGCTGCCCGGCGCGTCCACTCTGTGAGCCCTAACGTAGGTTTTCTCCCTTTACTATTCTTCATCGTTTTGTTTTTTATACTGTGATACACTGTACTGTGGTTTGTAGACCTTCATTTACTCTATTAGTGATTTAATGTAATGTGGTATAATGTACAAAAATATAATGGTACCATTTTCGGCCTAACATTCCCTTGCAACAAAATTAGGCCAAATGAAAACAACTTTGTTTGCATGCAATGCGATTATGAGACTAAAGACTTAAGGTACAATATCCAGGCCATTAATGATAATCTGATAACAAAAGTTGCATCAGGTTTCCTAATAGAGTAGTAAACTGTTCTACAACGATAAAGTAACGAGGCTAGTCTGTCGTAATAGTCCCTACAGTGTAGCAGAACAGCTGTATTACCTCGAACATTCGCGTTATTAATTTAATGGAGCTTCAGTATTCCAGCAGACATGCAACCTTTCCTATGAATCGTAGTCTGTGAGTTATTTATTAGCTTTCGTCTGGTCTAGGTTTTTATTCCACTTTTGAGAGTTCTGGACTTTTAGGTAGGGAAATCTACAATGGGGCAGTAACGGCAGAACTAGAATAAGTAGCTGTTTCAAAATTACATAAACTATTTAATTAATTGAGAGACGAAAAACAAACAAAAAATGTTTCAGAACTCACTTCGCTCTTAATTTTTTAATCAGGCTGTTATTCCTATCTTTATCTCTATAACTTGCAGATTAAATGGATACTGTAGATAGGTAAGTATGTATCTACAGTATCCATTTAAACCTACATTGTACTGGTTGGGCATCGACAGGTAAGACAGTTCAGCGACCTTAAATAATTGCGCGTTGCTCACGACCTTTACGCCCCATACGGTACGCTATTTGCGGATCATGTAGGTGCTTTGGGATCAAAGCGCTGTTACAAGCAAGCGTAGTATACAGACTACTGTATACACAACACAAATGTTGTTTAAGGTAAATACAAAGGATACAGATAAAGGTACAGTCAACAGTGTAACATTTGTGTACAATGAGTGGTCTTATTTTCATACCGTAAAAGGGTTTTTATACGCGCACTATCTACTCAATTTATGATACAACTGGCATCTATTCAAGGTAAATATGTATTACCATTACCCTTAAAACGTATACCTAATCTTTTTTATGAATTTAGCTCTCAATAAAACCGGTACGATGGCATGCAATAATTCCAACCGATAATTTAAAATGATTGCAAAAATACATGCGAGAATCGAACCTAGGACCTTTGAGCGATGTTATCGATGATAAAGATCTATAGGTAGCACAAAGGCCTAAGCACGGAGTCAAAGAGCCAGGCTGTTAATAATTGTAATTTTACTTCGAAACACATAACCTTGACTCTCTTCTTACCCACCTCACCGACTACATCATCTTCAGAAAGAGCTGCGAGCGTCAGTATCGCAGTCCTGCTCCACTGAGGGAAATGCCTGGCCTCAGGCTGAAGGCTCGGCAGCGGCGGCGCCCCCATCCCGGCCAGCGGACGCTCACTAAATAACATATTGTCCACACCTGCTCACACAACAACGTACGAAACACAACAACTATTCACTTAACTACCAAACAAACACCCAACTCTTGCACCTGTCACTAGCGCATAACCTATAACGACCACGCAACTGTTCCATTTAAACCAAATCAAGTACTTTTTATAATTTGTATTATTGTAAAAGCTACCAATACAATAAGTACATTCCTTTTAAACATATTAATTGTTCGTGATTAATGAAAAACTATAGTTTAGTGTAGAGCATTATTTTTTAATTTGCAATTTGATTTATAGGAAACAAACATACCGTCGCCTAGCAACGTTGTCGTGAATCATTCTGTCAGCCGTCACAGGCGCGAGTTATCACGCAATAAAATAACTATTTTAATTATTTTAAATTGTTTCCATAGCATACGTAAATATCCAATAAAGACTGAAACATAGCTTTACCTTCTATGAATATTTTAGCATATAGGAGTTGATTAAATTGTGGCTCAATTGGTTTTTACCATTTCCGTTGACACGTCAAATTCAAATGTTATGTTTACAAATATTTGTAATGGCGATTAGTGAACATGTTTAGGATTTTTCTGGCAAATATATTTAATTTTTCGGGTTCTACTCTTATTTCGTGTTAATTTTAACAGTGTTTAGCTGATATGGAGACGTGTGTTAGAGGATTTTCGTTTATGTCGGATAGTAAATTGGATCTACTGGATTTGCAGGTTTGTCAATTATTAACAGTTTAGACAAATTTAAAGTGTAGTTTTTCTGACTTATTATACCCATGTTTCACACATAAAAAAATTTACATTAGGTTTTACTGGTGTCAAAATTATTGCATTTCTTATTGTTAAATATTCAATTTTCGTATTGTTACTACCTATTTATACCTATTGCTTTATCACTTATCCTTTTACCATTTTAAAAAGGTAAGGAGTATGTTGTCGTATGTATGTTTCTTAGTAATTAAATAAGAACCATATTTATTACAACACCGCGATATTTTGTTCATTTTTCTACTCAACCTATAAACAAACAAATTCAAACTATAAAAAATGTTTTTAACGAAATATTTATCCATACGCAATCTAAAATGTGTTTTAGCGCCATCTATCATAGTATAAGTTAATTAAATGGGTAAAGCTTTTTCAAATGACGACCAGCTATGTGGTTTTGTTAATTTGGATAAGTTGTTACTAATAAGATAGCAATGGGTATGTTACTTAGTAATACTATCTTTACCTATTTCCACTTTTGCTCATAATAATAATTGCAAAATTATGTTGTGATGAAAAGTGTTGACACTGCCATCTAGTGAATATGCTTTGTACTTCGTAGTTTATTGAAAGTGGCAAACTAGAGAGGGCGTGGAAGACCACTCGGAGAGAGCGTCGGAAGCAACGGGAGCAGAAGATATGGGATGAGTTCGTGAAGGAAAGAGATGTTGTCAAGTGCGCTTACAGTGGTAAGTATAATTTTGTAAATCATCAAGTATAACGCTGGAAACAGCAATGGCATTTAACTAGAAAGGTTTATGCCCACAGTAGGATTGAATCGTAGAGTCGTCAAGCATTCTACGTCGGTGATCAGAAAACTTACATTTTAAACAATTGTATAATCAAACTGATAATAAAATATTCAATTGATTAGTTTTCAATATTTTGAGTAGGTAGGTAGGCACACTATTGCAGACACTAACATTACATTTTGGGCGAATGTGTGTGAGTACCTATAGCAGGTCACTTATGTAGCTGTAATGTTTTTATTACATAGATGATCCCTACCAGTTTCTTGATGAGTTGCCAGACGCCTATCTGCAAGAAATAATGGATACCCAGCTGGAGAAGAAAAAGGCTTTGACGGCAAATTTAGCCGAAGCAAGGGCCAAAGACAAGGTAAGTTTTTGCGGAATGTTTTCATAACGAATTTGTGGCCTATCACAAATAATAAAAAACCTCTTTATAGTCCTATACTAGATTATAATATTATGTAACAATTTTTAAACATATGTAGTGCAATAAAAGTATTGGGTATTGAGTCCCAATAAGTACAAAATGTTCGATAATTTTGGTTACTGTGATGATCTCACGACCACTTCTTAAAGCAGTATCCATACTATTATAGCTCTGTAAGGAAGACGACGCACTACTCGGTGTAAACCAACGTCTCTCTTTTACATCTACAACACCACTGCTTTAAGAGGTGGACTTTAGTGTTTCGCAGTAGTTCTAAACACTAGACCCCTCGTCATGGTATGACAGAGAGCGGCAGAATAGGGGAGGTAACCAAAAAACAATCTACAAAGTAGTCAGCCTTTTTTCAACGGTATCTTACCTACTGCCCACAAAACTTACAGGGTTGCTAGTATATACTCTCACATCATATCCGTAGATAGCCAACTTTTTTAGCCTTTTGAAGTGTTACGGATGTGTCATGTGTTACAGCAAAACAACGACGACAGCGATGACAATCAACACACGTGTGTCGTCACGTTCGCTGATGAGATCGACAAGGATGACTGCGATGTGTTCCGTATATTTGATGATGAACCTTCAGGTACAAATAATATTCCCTCCGTAGACAAAGCGACGCAAGTTGTCAATATACTTGGAGCTTTTAGTCCCCAAACACGTGAACCTATGTTTGTATTCCGATAATCGCTTGGACTTTACGCGTAAAAATGTGGGTTCTGCGCCTGATCTTTCTCCGGTCGTGTCGGATTGCCGTCCCATCGGGCTATGGGAGTAAAGAAACAGAGAGTGCATCTGTGTTTGCGCACACGCTTGTGCACTATAATATGTCCTGTGTAGTTGGCTGGTGTCATAGTAACACTGGCCGCCGTGGCCGAAATCGGTCAGAAGACATTATTGTTATTAGTCGCTTGGACGCAAACGTTGAGTACCGGAGATTTGCGTTACCAGTTTTGTTTACATCAACTTCTAACTAACATACTTCATTGAATAGGTGACGAGGAGCCAATGAATGAGTCCACGAGCCCTAAAACAGTGCGCGAGAGAGGAGTCGAACTCCCTTCGGAGAACGAAAGTCCCGACCGACCTAGTAGCGCTGATAAAGCTTCCAGTAAGTACATCGACGTCTTATAATGTCTTTTGCAGTTGTGAATAAGAGCCGTTTCGCTTCCATGAGTGTTACAGTCTTATGTTTCAATGCTGTGATAGGCCACCTGCATTCCATTCCCCTTCGTTCTCATTTTTCTTACTTATTCATTGGTTTTAATACATTAATCTACCGACACAAAATATTGGAAAAAAGAGTACCTAGCACCTATAAAGTTTTGGTTTAATTCACCGGTCTGTTAGTCTAGTGGTTGGTGGCCCTGACTGCTATACCAGAGGTCGTCGGTTCGGTTCCCACCTAGGACAGATGTTTGTGTGATGACCACGAATATAATATGTCTGTGTTTATAAGTATGTATATCAGTTGTCATATATCACAAGTCAGTACTCATAATACAAGTTCTGCTAGTTCTACTAGTTTGAGACTAGATGGCGTTGTGTGACAGTCGTTGAATAAATGACTTGATTTTTTTTTGTTGAATTTATTAAATTTTATAGTTTTTATTCACCTGTCTCTGTGTCTGTGTCTTCTCTTTCGCAGGCAAGTCATCAGAGAACGTGACGAATGTAATCGAAAGTAGCATTTATTGTGCTAAGGTGAAGGATCTACGGATGAAACTCAACGAAGAATTTAAGGAAATGATGTTCGTAAAACATGACCTAAAAATATTGATAGCAACTGAATTTTTGTAACTGAACTTTTAATTATGGTGTTTGAACTAAAAAACCGTCGGGAACTTTTCTCTGGCATTGGTATTTAAGTCCATCGGAGATTTGCTTTGCCGTGGAAAGTAAAGGCTTGTAGTCAATATGAACATGCCTTGACCTATCCAGTGCAACACAAAGCACCTCCACATCATTATGTCGCGGTTATCGTAATAACTATGCATTCTCGCAGGACGACACTGGACCGCCGCGACATACTGACTGCTGAGCCGGACGATATCTGCCGCATGCTCAAGCGATCAGCCGAGTTCTGTAACAGGTTCAACAGAATTTACATGTACCAATTACAGAGACAGGTAAGGCAAGACAATTAAATTATTACTGACGTTATGACAATTATTGTATTGTTACTAACTAGACGACGGATGGACGGCACCTCCAAAGCCGGCCCAGAAAGCGGTGGCGGGATAATTTAAACGTACACCGCGAGGATTGGCTGTAAGCGGCGCGAGATAGAGAATCGTAGAAAGATTTAGCCTCCCGCCTTTGCCCATCAGTGGGATACTACAGGCTAGGAAAAAAAACTAATTTGACATAGTAGCCGTTAATTTGAAATCTTCTGACGCAAAAATATTGACAGTGCCCAAATAGTTTTGGGATCAAACGAGTCCTTTAAGTCTGAGATATACTACTGTTTTTTGGCGTGTGGTGACTAGTGACGTGCCAGTAGCTAATCGTTCTTAAACATTTAATATGGTTAGAGACGTTTATAGGTCCGTTTATAGTCCACCGACAAAGGTTTTGTTTACCTGGTGATATATGATTGTCCTAGATGCACGATTTAAAGCGTAACAACAGCGTGACGCTGCCGTTTGCGAAGCACACACAGTTCCAGTCTCAGATGGTGCGAATCGTGTCCCTCCATCAAAATCTACTGCAATCATTCCAGGTTAGTAGCTAGAGTATAACATTTTTGTATAAGGATTTATTGATTAATTTTCTGCTTCGGACAAAGCGGGCCCCGTACCCGTCAAGTATCGAACGGTTTGGACGGCAGTGACGTGCTTAAGAAGCTTGCCGTCGGTAGCGCGATGCCGAGTCCATCAGTCGTCCATTCTGTTTTGTGGTAATTTTCTCGCCACTAAACAGGCATTGAAGAGACCCCGTAAAGTGCTTGCGCCTCTCTACACACGCTTACTCCAGCCCTGCTACTTCTGACGACTACCAAAGAACCGGCTGTCGCTTAACTCAGCTTCGGATCCGCGGAACAGCTGCTAGAGTGCCCAAAATATCCGCACACCTGCACTTTATAGGATCTAATCTTTACCAATGATGCTGAACTGTACCATCGACACGAAAAGAAGAAGATAATTTTAGTATGTATGTGCACAGGTGTTCCACAAGTCGTTCTCGCAGACGTGTTGCGTGCGCGAGAGCGCGGCGGCGCTGGGCGCGCTGCTGGGCGCCGCGCGCTCCGCCTCGCTGCTGTGCGCCGCCGTGCCGCCGCCCAAGGACTTCGCCGCCGCCGCGGACCTCTACAAGGATGTGAGATACCACCACATACTAGAAATATCATAATAATACACCGTGATTTTTAGGTCGTTTTAAAAAAGTCGTCCACACAATGTATCCGTCATAAAATACCTCTAGGCGCGAATATAATTTTTTTATCATTAATTAAAATAATATGCATGAAAAAAATAAATAATACATTGGAAATATGAAACATCCTGTTAAAAATGTTTACGTATCAAACTGTTGAAGATACATGCTACATACTTACTGCGAACATTATGATTGCAATAGTAAGACAGCTGTTTTACGCTAAGGTGAATGACCTGTGATAAGACGCCGCCGCGCCGCCCGCGCGGCCCCTTTGGCACAAGGTTCGGACCGCGCTCACTACAGAGTGTTCGTAAAACTGCCTTGTGTCATAATAATGAATAATATTTTTATTCATTCAAATCTTAAAAAAAACATATTTTCTTATTATAAACGTTTACTAGTCATTGGATACATGAACTGGGCTGCTTTTTTAAAACGACCTAAAAGTCACGGTGTATAATACTTAAGTTTTCCAGATGCGGCTAACGGGTCAAGTGACGCACATTGGTAACTTTCATAACTTTCTAAAGACGGTAGGCAGAGAATTGGTGGAACTCAAGTGGCGTATATTGGTAGTAGTCTATGTCCAGCTGGACTACAGTAGACTGATTGATTGATTGACTTTTAAGCCCATGTACATACGGCACTGCGTACATCGGTGGAAGACAGTAAATCGGATCTCATCTTACATTGGCCTTTAATGTCTAATTAAGAGCACCAACGGTTGTACCGTTGGTGCTCTTAATTAGACATTTGACTGGACTTTTCATCTAGTGGCACTTGTACTTATTATTCTGTGCTAGTGGCTAAATCGAAGTTCGTTGGTTCGACCTCCAGTTTGGACTAATGTTGGTGTGATGACCACCATCCATTGGTCTGTGTGATCTGACTGTATTTAGCGGTATATGTACGTTAATCAGTTGTCTAGTACTCATAATGCAAGCCTTGCTTAGTTTAAGACTAGATGGCGTTGTGTGAAAATCGTGGAATATTTATTTATTGACATACGACCACAGTCCGACCGCGCGATCAAGGAGTTCTCTCACTTTAAACACCTTTATCAATTGTTAACAGGATCTCATGGCGACATGTGAGAAGTTTGACGAGATAGTCAACGAATATGCTATTAGATGCGAGGAGTTTTTGAACAGCTTTGAAAATGCGGTAATTTTATATAGCTACCTATTTTGTAAGTTTTATTTAGACGTGCAAACGTACACAAAACAAGGTGAAACTGTTAACATATTTTACTTTTTTAGCAAAACCTAGCGTATCCCAAAAAGCCACCAAAAAGAGTCAAGAAAAGGGCTATTGCACCTTGGGCCAAAAATGGATCGAAGAATCGTAAGCGCCTGTCATATTATATTCTCGATACATAAATCACACCACTATACTCGTGTAGGAATTTATAACATTATTTTTATATTATGTTAAAATGTTCAATTCTTCATAATATTCCCTACTAAAACCTAATAGCAGTTCGCAACGAAAACTTTTTGTAAGTGAAAATATACCTATGACAAAAACAATATTCTATTTTATTGCCCGGTATCTGGTAGCAGCAGACCGGGCTCTGTGGCATACCTTGGGAGAGGCCTATGTCCAACAGTGGACTGCAACGGGCTGATGATGATGATGATGATGATGATGATTGCCTGGTTACAGTTACAGAGACTGAAGCTCGTCTCTCCATGTACTCCTTGGATACCATGAGGGTGAACTTCAACCCTAAGGTTTCCAGCTCCAGAGACAACCATACCAGGTAAGTATGATTTAGATAAGGCAGGCATATTTCTTAAAATTTTAATTATGTATTCAAGGTTAGATAGAAAAAAAAATGTATCTTCTTATATGTATATGAAATTCTCGTGTCACATGCGTGTCATGTGCGTTCGCCCCACTCCTGGGCACAGTCCACTTCCAATATAGGTAAGGTTTTGAGCATTTGTCGCCACGCTGACTACGGGTTGGCGATATTAGATTTCAATATTTGCAATTCAGGTTTCGTCATGATGTTTTCCTTCACCGTTTGATAGTCGAGTAATTAAAAAAATACATAATAATATATCTTTAAGAAAATGTCACTATGTCACTAGAAAATGTCACTATATGACTAGGGTTTAAACAGCTTTCTAAAACCGTGTGTATTAAGAAAGAAGATGTCTTTCAGTTATTTATTTTAATCGGATACTAAGACAAAATATTGATGGATGGAGAGGAAGGGGAAAGCCAAAGAAAAGATGGATGGATTTTATAAGGAATGGTATGAATGAAAAAGGAGTGAATGATAGTGTGACGTCTGATAGGGCAGAATGTAAGAAAAAAACGTGTTGCGCCGACCCCAAGTAAAACGGGATAATGGCAGGAAGACGATAACGCATGCTAAGACAACTTGTGTTAATTTCTTAATCAACAGCAGCACGCCTAAGATGCGTGGTGGTATAGCTGCTTCGACCGGTACTTCGAAGCGCGGGCAAGTTGACAAGAATGCTGACCCGCCGAAGACCCAGAGGAAATCGCCACGGTAATAAATTGTTATCCAATTTTACATAACGGGACTTGACTGTTCTAGAAACGAATTTATATCATTAAAAATGTAAACTCTACAGCATGTATATTTGAACGACGGACTTATTCAAACCACCAATAGTTTATGCATAGACTTCACCAATAAACGTATAAACAATAAAAAAACCCTGATTAATGACGAACAAAATCGTTCCAAAAAAGTCCTAAAAACATCGCAACGTTTTAACAACCTTGCGATAAGCGCAGAACATATGCGCGGTCAATGACCGACGCCGACGTAGGTATGAATGTATTTTCCCTTCATACTTTAAATCTGGCTTAGGACAGGCAAAAACATCTAGGTACATCAAACTATAAACATTCTGCAATGTAAAATTTCATAAGACGTGACGCACTATCGTATTTTTGGCGTATTTAAAAAATGTAATCACACCTATTTACAACGGTTAATAATTTGAGTATTTACGACGATTAATTTGACGGAGTGAGATCTGGCGAGCGTGCGGGCCATGGCACGGGCCCGCCACGACCTATCCACTTGTCACCAAAATGTATGTAATGTTAGGTACTCACGTACGCGCACCTGATAGTGCGCGGGCGCTCCGTCATGTTGGTAGTACAAGTCCCGGTAGATATTTAATGGCACATCTTCCAGCATCTCACTCACTACATTATTTAAAATGTTTAAATATGATACACTGTCAAATCGTCCATCATTAAAAATATAAGGGCCTATTAAATTGTTATTTAAAATATCTGCCCACACATTTACACTGAAGCGATGTTGATAAGCGTCCTGTCGCGTTACGTAGGGATTTTCGTTGCTCCACCAATGCTCGTTATGCACATTAAAAATCCCCAGTCTTGTGAATGTGGCTTCGTCAGTGAATAAAATGTTTTTGTTTAAATTAGACAAATATTCACTCAAGGTTCGTGGTCGTTAACCCCAAGTTCCTCATGCATGGGGTACATTTCTCTGTACGAATTGACTGCAGCTCGCACACGATCATTTGATAGCGCGTAAGCACGAACCATATTCCAACATTCTTCATTAGAATACTGCGACGACATTATTACACTACACACTAGGTAGCTAACCTAACACTAGGAAATGCACTTTACGCGAATTTGGTAAACGGGAATGATTACGCAATACGAAAGCAGCGGCGCGTGCGCATAGACTGGCGGTTACTCGGTCAGCAGAGCGGGTGGCGCGGGGGCGCGGGGGGCGCGGGGGCGACATCACAAAGGAAAGGGGCGGGGCTTGCGCGCTCGCTGCCTTAGCGACAGGAGAGGCACGTGTTTGGCGCGTGATATTAGGCATTTTGCGCTCTGTGTTCATAAATACTGTATTTTATCGGATAATTATATGACAAATTAAGGTCATAGTTTTTTGACATATTTGTGACGAGAATCGAATACTGACCACCCTCCTTCAATAAGTCCGTCGTTCAAATATACACGCTGTATAAGCCTTAAATTTTATTGTAATCAAGGCATACAATTGCTTCGCAAAAATTTCACCAATGTCCTTATATCATGAATCGTGATTGTTTTATAAATGTACCTATTCTAAGGGTTTTATTTCGGCCTTTTCAGGCACTTTCAAAACCATACTGACTCTAGTATCGCAATATATGCTAGGTAAATCGATAAGTTCGGGCAACTTGGGGCCTTTTCGAAACCTGCTAGCATTCTTGCCTAGGAACTAGTACCTTAATTCCTTATAGTACGTATTCGTTTTGCAGGAACCGGCGTCCGTTAATGCGCGACCCTCACGCAGGGCAAGGGCCCGCCCGTGCGCGCGCGCCGCGCCCTCCGCGAGACTGCGATATCCGCACCATGGTGGAAGCTGTGGATCCGGTGAGCATCAACAAATCCTATCTTATAAGTAACTGCTAATTTATAAACAGTTTTGTGTACTGGCTGGCGGTGTATGTTATTTAATAGGCTTTTTTTGCCATCATTAAATATCCTCTATTTTTTTACGGAATATAGAATAAAAAAATCAGCATTTCTTTAAAAGACTACGAAGAAGCATCAAACGTTGTAAAAAGTTATTTTGAAGAACGTTTTCTTAAATGACATGTATATGTTTGTTCAGTGCGCATCGAGCCACATGAGCCGCGAGCCGTCCCCGCGCCCCCCGCCGCCCGCCCCCCTCGCGCCGCACACGCTGCACACGCTGCACGCGGCGCGCTCGCCCCCGCCGTCCCCGCGCCCCGCGCACACGCCGCGCCCCCCGGCCTCGCCCCGCGCGCCGCGCTCCCCGCCCGCGCCCCCCGCGCCCCCCGCGCCGCGCCGCAGCAAGTGCAGCACCCCGCGCAGGCCCGCGCACAGCCCGCGCTCCACGCACTACCTGCTGCATACCTCCAGGTAGGTAGTACCACGTCATCATGACCAAACCAGGAATAATTTAATGAGGCATTGAGTTTCTTTTATTTATAAGTTACCATGATTTCAAAATTCGAGTAGTTTGATCATCTATCTATACAATGTCAATGATCTATGTCAGTAAATTAATGTCAGCATCAGGCCTTTTGGTTTATAAGAAACATAAATATGTAGTTAACCATGTTACGTTTTACCTTTTTTCAACTTCCCTATCATGGTTTCTCCCGACCTCCCCTAATTTCTGTGTTCAGATTCTCTCAGTACGTTGACTTTCATGGAAATCTTATCTGCGTTTTAAACGTCCCATAAAAACCTTATAGATTTTAATAAAAAATATCAATCTTTCCAACCCACACAGAAAGGCCCAACCAACACTACCGCACATACGACCACCGGGCCAACATTACAAGGAGAAGCAGCCAGCGTCACCAATACCGCCAGCTCCGATAGCGCCAGACAACTTGATAGCGACACTCAACACCATGAAGGTGGAATCTGAGGATAGCAGCCAGGTGACGCCGGTCTGCATGATACAGTGCGCTATGAAGCGGGAGTTAGAAGATGGTAGGGGGGGAGAGTGCAGCCGCCAGGACCAAACACCCAGGGCCGAGGTACCCGCCAGGGGGCGCGACGATGCCGGCGATAAGGGCTTCATACACAAGGAACGAAGCAAGGTAAAGAGTTTATGCTACTAGATTGTTGTTGTAGTGATTTTAGATGATTGGTAGAGATGATAAGAAAAGGATTGTCGTGACAACGTTGTAATGTGTTTTCGTAGTGTTGCTAACGGTGAAATATTTTCAAGATTATTAGGAATTGTAATTTATGATATTAGGAAGCGCTTGGTTGAAAAAATGAAATACCAATGTCATCAAACAAAAATTTAATAATTTATTGGAAAAATAACCATTTCGGAAAAGCGTATAAAATCTAGCTCATTTTAACATTTGAATACTTTATTATATAAATGAATAAATACAATCGAAAGCCCAAAAGCATCACAGCACTATTTTTTAAAATTTAAATACAATTATTTACAACAATTTAAAGTTTCAATTAAACGTTTACAACTTTTTGCTTAGAAATGCACAAACGCCACTTGGAGTTTTGCACGTAAGCTATGTTCCATCCGACTGTAAATTTAAAATGGAGTTGTGTCGCACATATTTGGAGTGGACGATTCCTATTGGTTGAACGTCCATGCCATGCACAAATACAGCTCTCTGATTGGCTATTGTGATTTAGCAATAAAAATATGCCGTTTATGTTGTTATTTGGCATATTTTGTCATTTGCCTCAGGGTAAGACATACAGCCGGATAGTGAAGGCACATAACTTGCACTGAAACAACTTTTTCTTCTCGAAAAGTTGGTCAGCATCGTAAACTTTAACCAAAAAATGTATTTTACTTATAAATACTGTCATATAACTGCTGTATCCTTTGTTTAATCTTTGTAACTTCGTAAAACCTAAGTTATTATTATATTTTAGCATTTAATTTGCGTTCTCAAAGAAATATGGCTGAGCGATACAAAAAATCATATTATTAAGTAAATGCAGAAGACAGACAATAGAATTTGTATTAAATTACACAATGACTAACTTTGGAATAATTAATCAAACGTTCAAAATTGTACAAGGCACCTTAGAATATTTATTTTATTTTAAAATCGCTCTTATTCCGTTGTCATAAGGTTTTAATTCTAATGTAGTAAAATCTTTGAGAAGCATGACATAAAGCTCCGTACTCGTGGCTACTCGATGGGTGAATAAATATAGATGTGTGTGTGCTTAGGCGCATTTGCCGCAAAGAGGTTTGTTGTCCATCACGGAGAATGTCGCGTCGGTCACTGGGTTCGTGCATTTCTGAAACATTCACAAACTTCTATTAGCATATTTTTAAATTATTACATCTTGATGTTAGTATAATCATGAAACTATATGAGTAGTAGAAATCATTAGAACGCTGAAGGATCTACACAGTTCTAATTTGAACCTTAAGCTATTAGGATAATAATAAAAAGGTGAGTTATTGCTTCCTGTTACAATATTTTCTGAGAACTAATTGTAGCTTAACATTTTTTTTTTCTTAAACACTAACATTTCGGATGCGGTTATCCCTATAATGACAGAAACCTTAGGTACCGTTTTATAATATTAATCTAGAAAAAATAAACAATTGAGATGATCTTATGGGAATAAAGTTCATAGTTTAGTTTTAGGCATTTTGTTATTTGCAATTAATAAAAATCAGGCGTTAATTTTGCGGAAATCCGTGATATGCAAGAGCTACAAAACCGCTCTTATTGCATGTGCATATATTTGCGAGAGGGCAGTGCGCGCGGTGTTTTTCCAAGCACTAAACGATTTAGAAGAATAGACACTAAATATTACAATTAATACTGCATTTGTTATTTGTTGAATAGGAAAGGTTTTCGAGGCGACTAATAACTTCTAGGGCGACTTTTTGTTTGCTCCTAAAGACTTGGCAGCTATGATTTATTTTGGTAAAATAAATGCAAGGTATTTAAAAGCTCAATTATGGCTCTTATTTTAGGGTAGCTAGCGGGCACTGACTATGTTACGTAACTAAGCGATCATTTCTTCTATCTCTTCATATAATAGGAATCAGCATCTTTTTATGTTTTTTGCATTGGTTAACAGCAAGGCTGGTATTACAAGGCTTGCTAACTTTGTTTGTATACCTGTGCGTGTGCGAACATTGGGCTTCGTCTATAAGAGGCTCTTTAATATTTCTGGAAGGGGAACATGTATTACTGTTTTTGAGATCATTGTGAACATTAATTCTTCGTGTGCTTGTCACCTACTCCTCTTAAAGTGCTGAACCGATTTAGGTCAATATGCCTGGTAGATGGCGCTGCTGTCAGTGTTAAACACAACATTTAAGTAGTATTTTAATAAAAATGCTTAAAACTCTGTTCACTTCAGTAAACTGCTCTTCAAGAGTTTCGTTGAAGATATTTTCCAGGAGGTTAAATATTATACATATAAAAAAATAAAAATTATAATTGTAATATAATATTGTTATTGAATAGTGTTAAAAATACAACAGTTGAAATATTCTCGTTTCTTAAATGATTAGGGTGACTTTCATGTCACTTTATAGTTAGATGCGAAAATTTTGGTTGAACCGATGAACATCGTCGGTTTTCCATTTCGTCATCCCTTTATATAGGGTTTTGTACGAGTGTATCACTTTGGCCAATTAGGTGTTTAACTAAAAAAATCTAACTAGTCCGTCAGGTAGATTTCCAAAAATTTTGGATACGTATTTTGTCTCTTATCACGTTAACAAAACAATAAGGTGATACGGTAAGTTGAAATCTCGTGTGACGTCACATACAAGTACACTTTTTACTGGCAAATGACGTTGGTAGCCCCCACGTTTATACGTTTCACCATATTTGTTGCGTTTTATCTTTGTATTTTTTTATTGATTTACGTATCCAATCATCATCATCTTCCTGTCCTTATCCCATTTTACTTGGGGTCGGCGCAAGAAGTTTTTTTCTTCGATTCTCCCCTATCAGACGTCACACTATCATTTACTCCATTTTCTTTGATATCATTACGTATCCAATATTTTTTAAATGTACCTGGCGGACTAATTCGATTTTTTAGTCTAATAGCCTATGCCCGTCACATATTTTGTAAGAAGACTGTAATAGTTACCATGCAAGTGAAGCACTCGCGATGCCACTTGGCGTCGAGCGCGATGATGGCCTTGTCGGTGATGGGCTTGCTGCAGCCGTGGCAGCGCGCCGCGAACTTGTCGGCGTAGCACGCTGAGCAGTACGGCCTGCCAGCCTGGAAACAGTGAAAATCAAGTCAGAAACGAGATATTCCAAAATAAAATAAAATTAATATATTTTTTGGCAAGGTTTTCCCATTTATCGCTTATTCGAGCCTCAGGTACAAGGTTCGGTACGAATTAATCCAGGTTATTCAGCTAGCCGCTTGGGTTAGCCTTTTAGCATTAGTTTTAATTGGCTTCAAAGATCGAGGTTCTGATTCAAGTTTTTCAAATTCAAATCGTTTATTCTGCAAATAGGATAAATTTTATCACTTTTACATGTCATCTTCTTAAATATAAGCTTGCTGGAATCGACATTTTCTAACTGGCTACCCTGAGAAGAAACGTCGAAACAAACTCAGGGGTCATCGCCTCTGTATCTGTGTATTTTCTATTGACTGTACGGTGGTAATTTTAGTCCATTGATTCATTTAAAGGGCATCACATAAAAGGGCTGGACATATTTTTTTATACTTTGTATTCTATGATCATGTCGATGTTTTGTAGGTTTTGAATTACCTGTTCCATGAAACCGCCACCGCCGAGCTCCTTTTTGCAGCCACCGCAGATGAAGTGGTGAGCGTGCCACGACACTCCCAGCGCTTGAATCACGCGCTGAAATACAAATATAAAGCTATTTAGTACGGCTATTAACCAATGACACGTTAGAAATAGTCTCTTACTACAATACCCTTCACATGTCCAAATTTCATTCAACTGCAAGCGTAAGCAGTTTTTGGAAGACCTTACATAATTACTTCTTTGACTTCCCACCTCACGATTCACGAATTAGCAAGGTCATTAAACTATAAACCCATAAAACTAAACTTAACCCACTCAATGCTATAACGCCTAATGCACGATAAAGTTGCCTAGTGTTAATTTTATAGCAATTAAGATAAACTGGAGATCCAATTAAAACAAAGTAAGTGATGGCGCGTTATTCCCCTCGTGGTGATGTCACCGCTGCGATGGTGGTCGTGACTGATGGGCTATTGTCTCGAGGGGCGCTTCCTGACCGGTTTGGAGGTAAAGGTACAGTCTAGACTCTTTGGTGTTTAGGTTCCCCCGCCTTACCAAAAAAAAAGAAAAAAGGTAGCCGGTATCTGATTTAGTGTTCCAAAAAGGTATTAAGATTAATTATCTTGTTCGGTAAAGAAGTATAGATTAATATCTTGGTCGATAAAACCTCTGTATTTTGCGAATGTCTGAGTGTATATCAGGTAGGAATTGAATGTTTTTTTTATTGTTAGGACATTAGACATTTTTATTTATAGGGCTACAAGTTTCGGAAGCAAACAAATTTGAGTAAAATAAACACAAAAACAGAGATTCGACTCAAATTATTATATTATTATAATAGTTTGATTACTAGCTACCAAACAAATTACGTATGTACACAAAAAAAGACGCGACCAAGATGAGTCATTAGTGTTGTCATTTTTATTCTCATTGATTAGCCAGTATCACGCCTCAGTGAACCACATGGGCTGTTTACAGAGCCAGCACTTACTAACCGTGTGCCATCGTTTATTGATGCAGTAAATCATTATCTATTTCATAATGAAACTATTGACTGAGATTATTTACTTAGTGATACATGATGACACAAGGTACTTGTTTGTACATGCTAAACATTTTAGCATCGAAAGCTACTTTGATAGTTTTTGCTGTAACTACAATCTACATCATACAGTTATTCATAGATTTAAAGTCCGCCTTCTACCACTAGTTTATCATCATCATTCCCCTGCCCCTATCCTAATTATTATATGGGATCGGCGCAGCATGTCTTCTTCTTCCACGTCATTTCGCAAGTAACACTCTTTGCAGCCATATCATCTTTAACTCAATCCATCCACCGTTTTTTTGGTCGTCCTCATCCCCTATATCCATCCACATTCATGTTCAGCACCTTTGCCTTCTACCCCTAGTTATTGAACTTTTGTAGCTTTCATAGGCAAGTACCATTTATCCGAGCTCTAACGCTGACCGAATCGTATTTAGCAAATCACAAATCAAAATCACGTCTAAAGTCGAAAGGAAATGAAATTCCGTATATTTGAGCGATCCACTTAGCGTTGTCTACGGGCCCAGACTGTTCTAATATGGCGATTTGTCTCGTTTACATAATTTCATATCGGACCTTATCAGTATGGGTGGCAACCGATGACAAATATACTTTCGCTACTCCGGACCATTTAAGGGTTTGCGGAAGACCCTGACCGCTGTGATTCATCTGGCCTTTATGTTGCCACGTCACAGTATTTACTCGTATATTTTGTATTATATGGCCGGCATAATGAGAATGACGTGTCTCTTTCAAAACAACTTTTGTGTTTGATTTGGTTATTATATTAGTGACAACATCAGACACAGTCTCTGACTGTCCCCTTGCAGGGCAAATATCTCTTGTTCTTGTTTTCAATTAGAATTTAAATATATTCACAACACACAAATATTTGTCTTGGTTAAACATTGTCCTTAAGTTTTTCATCTCGCTTACCATACACTACAGCTGTAGACTCCGGGTTTTCCTATTCAGTTGATGGATTAGTTCATTGGTCTCGTTTTATTAATGGCAGCTTAGCGTGAGGTCGTAATTCCCCGTGGACACTTTAGTTTGCAAATTAAAAGTAACAACTCATTGACTGAAAATAATCAAATATGTATGTTCAAACCTGTATTATTTGCTCCTATTTTCCATTGAATATATCATACCTACTTCTTATACATAAAATTCCCGTGTAACAATGTTAGTTACCGTACTCCTCCGAAACGGCTCGATTGATTGATTCTCTTGAACTTTTGTTTATAGAATCAGTAGGTCTGAGAATCGGCCAACATCTATTTTTCATCCCCATTATTTTTTTATCAACGCAGTCGCGGGCAACAGGCGCAAGACATGCTGCGCCGACCCCAAATAATGATTGGGATAAGGGCAGGGAAAAGGATAAAGTCGCGGGCAACTGCTAGCGTGTATATAAAATGTTTAGCGCTATCTTAGGAGGATGTAAGTGGTCTTTGTTTTCATTAGTGTTTAGCAATTCAGGTGTATAGTAAGTTGTGGCAACCTGCCAAACCTAAGTACTGCTGACCTTGAGGTTCCATGGCTGTACCGTCCGTATTGGTGACGTCCTTCGCGAAGGTCCCGCTGTTTGTAATCGGCACTCATGCGCAGGAGTCGACATGGTAATAGATTACGTGACTTGAATTTTTAAAGAGATTTGATTGACATGTTTATATTTGCTTATTTTGATGTTTGTTTGTTTACTTGTCAAATTTATTTTATATGGTCGAAAGTGCTTAGTTTTGGTTCAGAAATTTCTCATGTAAATATTAGCTAATATGCAAAAATACTAGAGCGGGCATGACGCGAAGGGAACCGTATTGCATATCTGCGAATCTCTGATAATATCAGTTTCATACAGATCAGATACAGTAAAGAGCAATAACTTGATAAAGTAGAAGAAAACGTAAATTCGTAAATACAAGAGAAAATAAGTCGAAATAAACTATTAAAGACACACGTTCCGCTAACCTATAAAAGCTTCAACAAATCAAAAACAATGAGTACTTAAATCAAAACAATTTGCATTGATTGCATTATTAATAGAACTCGCGTCAGATCGCCGCGCGTTGATACATAATTATCTAATTAGACGCCGGCCGGCCTAGGAAAACGACTCCTTTGTAATTGTTACAAGTGCTAATCATTATGTGCGAATTATAAGCGTTTTTGTAACAGGTTTTTGCAATTGATTGTTTGTTTATGTGTAACTGATATTACCTTGATTTTGAACTTATTTCTTGTAATGGACAAATCGAAAATTTATATTAGTATTGTTTTTCAATGTTAGACATTGTTTTTACGATTGATTTATCATTGACAATAAAATATCGGATGTATATTCAACGGTCTTGTCTATTTAGAAGGCAAGCATATGCGCAATACAATAAACATTAAACTCTGTAAATTAT